>PVKS010000263.1:0-124901 GCA_004027875.1 Aplodontia rufa
GAGGGTGGGAATATGGGGGAATCATCTCAGAAGTAGATCTCTGACCTCCATGAGATATCCATATAACTCAGGGGTTTCTTCTGGGGGAAACAGAAACATGGGGAACCCAAGCTGGGCATCCATGACATAGCATTAGCCTTGAATAACTAAGTATATATACATTTGTTCTTGATTGTTTGACAATGTTTCCCCCTCAATTGTAACTCCATATTCATCTAATAAAAAGAGGGAATGAAATGGTGCCTCTTCCCAGAAATGAAGGGTCCTGAGCCAGCAAGCGTTTCCGGCTTCTGGGCATGCTGTCTTTTGAACAGCTCTGTGGAGCATCTGGTATCACCGCACATGCTCACAACCGTACTCCAGGAAAAGCAGTGCCGCTCCACGACGCGTTATTTGCCATTACTCACCAAATAAGAATGATGGCCAGTTTTCCTTATAAGGGAACTTTGACAAAATGGGAAAACTTATTTTCAAAAATCAACCACCCATCAGGTGCAGTGGGCACGCACCTAGAATCCCAGAGACTACGGAGGTTGAGGCCGAAGGATTGCAAGTTCAAGGGCAGTCTGGGGAATTTAGCAAAGCCCTGTCTCAAAATTAAAAAATGAAAGAGGCTGGAGATTCAGTTCTGTGGTAAAGTACCCCTGGCTTCAATCCCCAGTACAAAAAAAAAAAAAAATCAGTGGAATTCTCTGCAAGAATACATCCATCTTCCTTAAAAAGCAATTCATTATTAAGACCAACTTCTTGAAGTGAACTGCAAGAGCAACTGAAACTGCTCTTAAGAACAGAGGACCTGGAGAATTAAGGCAGGAAACTGATGCATGGAACACTGTATTTGGGGACAGGACACATCTATCTCAGTCTTTGCAAAAACCTGAGGGGCTCCCTGCTCTGGCCATGGGTGGCTGGGCTGCTTACCTTACCACACTGCTTACATTTTCCCTCCTGCCGGCGCCGGTGCACCCAGTGATGACGCACAAAATTCTGTGGGGGCAACAAAGTGAAATGAATATTTTAAATTTGCAGACCTCAACATTCATTTCATAATGTTACAAAACTACAGACTTTACATAAACCATAACATAAGTCCACAGAAGCACAAAATCACACATAGGTACAACTTTCAATAAAAATGAATCCACTTGGAAAAAAAAAATATCTCTATTCCCAGTGATCTTTCACATTCGTAGACTGTATTTGCCCTGCCCCACTATCTTCCTAGTGGCAAGTGTCCATGCCAGAAAGTTCTTTCTCCAGGTTCTTACTAGTAAAACATGGTGCAGATTTGTGAACAGGCACCATGGGATGACTCGGGCAGGTAAAGGAAATACCTAAATAGGAGTGAGAAGGTGAAGGAGAGAAGCTGACACATTAATACCCAGGCATGTGCTTAATGCTCCCTGCTGCTGACTCCCTGGCTGCTCCCGGCTGCCACAGCAGCCCCTACCATGCACACTCAACACTGCAAGCCATTTCTATGTCACATTACAGAGCAATTGGAGTGTCAGGCACTCTTCCCCACATTCTAGCTAGAAAGGACTTAAAGAAATCAAGTTCTCAGAAAGCAAGAGATCCCCTGATTCCAGACATTGATTTGAGAATCTTAGACTAGACAGAAGATAACTGCTGTCAAAGACAGGAGATGTGGGCATATCAGCGGTGATTTGGCAATGATGCACTGAGACCATCCTGAGTCCCTTGAACTAGATTGGTTTTCAAGGTCTGTTCTTGTCTTGGACTGTAGGAAACAGAGTCCTCTTCCTCCCACATATGTGATCACCCTGGGGACAGAGTCAAGATGCCCCATCTGGGCTAGTTCTCAGGATACATTACAAGAGAACACTGTCTAACTATTGATGCAGATAAACTCAATGACTTAATGCAACTCGTCCCTCCAGGATCAATACGCCTGACGTACTTCCTAAACTTTTTCTCTTGTCCTTTTCTGAGACAATACACTTAATAACATGCCTATGGTAGAATATAGCCAGGGCCAGTATTTTCCCTTTAAAAGACCACTAAATACATATTCAGTCATTTGACAAATATTTACCCATTGCCTACTACATGCCAGGCACTGCCCTAAGTATATAGATGGACAAAGATAAGAGATCAGTGTCGAGGGAAGGAAAAAATGCTTTATTAAGGAGTGAAATTCAGTGACAAGAATTCCTCCAACAAACATTCGTATTATTACTAGCAAAATGCCACCTCTGTGTCTCTTAACAATGTAAAATCAATTTATACTAAAATCAGATAAAGACCCTGGAGGAATAATGGTCTTTTAACAATAAAGAAGCACACTGATTCTACAAATTAGTCTAATTTTCATCATGTGTTTCACACTTTCCCCATTTAATAAAATGAAGATACAGTTTAACATTGCTTCCAGAAAGTAGCTAATAATAATAGCTAACACATACTTAGTACTGTGTTCCATGAAGTTTTAAAAATACTTACATTTAATAATTCTTTTAGTCTTTATGGGAATTTCAATGAATAGAAATGCCATTCCACAGGAATGAACCAATCCACTCCCAAGGATGGTTAAAATATTGAAATATTTCTAAATAGCTAGTAAATTGCAATTTGGCACCTCTACCATTTTCTTGGTTCCTCACCTACTGCCATAGCAACCCCTACTATACCCTCTCAACACTGAAGACTTTTCCTATGACCTCTTAATTGAGCAATTAGGATGTAAATTTCTGAAATATCATGCCTCCAATTGGAACAATCCTGTTCCAATTGAGTTCTCTTGTGAAAACATATCCTGCTCCTACTGATGCCCTCAAGAACTTCAGAAGTAAGCCTGGACTGGGCCCAACTGGTGGGGGTTGTGTGTGCAAGCTTGAATATCCACATGGATGATTCCAGGTGCCATGGCTGGCTGTGGTTTTCAAGATGGTGGCAGCCATTCCAAGAACCTGCCCAGCTATCAATATTCATCCACCCATTCAATATGAGAATATTGTTGATGGAAAATGAAGGTCCTGGACCCTCCACCTCCTGTTTTATAGATAAGGCTATGACTAAGTGATAAGACAAGAATTTTAGCCCAGTGCCTACTTAAGAAGAGTTGGGGAGTACTGTTAGCCCAGTGCCTACTTAAGAAGAGTTGGGGAGTACTGAAACTAACTCCAAATGTAGTATATCCCAATTCACATTGTTGTGGGGCATGTCATCAGAGGGTTTGACTTTGCTCAGAATGATCATCCTTATTTTACAGATGAGGAAACCAAAGCACGGAGAGATCACTTAAAGTTTAAGTATCAAAGCAAGGATCAGAATTCCAACAGGCTGGCAGTAGCGTCTACACTCCTTCCATGGCATCACTATGCTTCTCCTCTTCCCTGAAAGGCTAGGTTCAAACTACTTCAACATGACATATCAATAAAAGACTTCAAAGACTGTCAGCAGTGGAAATAGTGAATATATAAAAATGTCACACAGTAATTAAAAAGGATTGAAAACATCCAATATAATTGCTGTTAGTTTAGCAGAAACTGAGGGAAACTGAACAATATCATTGACATTAAGAGAGCCTGCACTTATTGAGATTATAAATCATCTAATGACTATTATTTTAACAAGGAAAATGTTGGGAGAATTGGGTACAATTACCTATGAGAAATCATGAATGACTCATGGGATCCTTGAGCTAGTGACAGCTCTTCTGAAAAGAGTAAACCAACAATTTCCACAGATCAACTATTATTTAGATATTAGATGACTTAATCATTTGTATTACAAACCATATCATTTGTCAAGCAGAGTTATAATACCATGTAGTTTAGTTAATTTAGGGAATAAGAGAACACACCTTAATTTGTTTATTTAAACATTAATATATATGACTCCACCAATTATTAAACATTTTAGTATTATTCTTCCTAGAAAATAAGTAGGAAACTGAGGAAACAAAGGCACAGAGAGAGTAGCTTATACAAAATCACTGTCATAAAAGAAACTTAGCAGCTACGCTTAATCTACAGCTCTATGATTTGAGAAGTCAAGTACCCTTCTATTAAGAGTTCTTCTTAGGCCTAATATAAATTCATCCTACTGCTGCTTAAACATTGTTTAAACAAAGTACATCCAATAAACCTATGTTGAACTGAATGGAATGCTCAACCTCACTTCTTTGATAATTAAGTCATGTAGCTCTCATTTGGGGGAAGAAGGATCATTTATTGCCCTCATCAGTTAGGAAAAGAAAATCCTTCTTTCCCAAGCACTTTAATTTTCACACCATTTCCTTTTGATCATTGTACATATCTCCTAAATTGTTGGACTGAAATTAGATTTTTCACACTATGTCCTTTTGACCATCATTCATATCTCTTCAGTTATTTAACCAATATTAGATTTTACTGCAAATATGAGTTTTGATACACTGTTGTTAAGATAGCAAAGTAAAGCTTCCAACATTCTAATATCTTTTTATTACTTATCAATAATTTTTGAATTATCATATACTTCAAGTAATAATAAAGAAGGAAGGAAGGAAAAGGCTATTACTTATGTGTGTTAAAATAGCAAAGGTATATTTTTGTCAAGCTTTATATTCATCTGGGCATGGTGGCACAAGTCTGTAATCTGAGAGACACAGGAGTTGAAGGTAGGAAGATAGTGAGTTCAAGGCCAGCCTCAGGAATTTAATAAGGAATAGCTGGGGATGTAGCTCAGAGACAAAAAGCCCCTGGTTTAAATCCCCAGTACCAATAAGTAAATAAATAAAATTATATTCAGCATTATTATGAGAAATACATTACATAATTGTTCCGTTATTTTCAAACAGCCAATTCAATTCAAAATATTATTCATAGAATGCTTGAAAGAATCTTAGAAATCATAACTCAATCCACATGGCTTATGACTAAGAAAACTGAGTTCCAGAAAGATTAAACTTAGAGAAAGCAATCCAGCTTTCTCTCATTTTCTAAATATTCATTAGAAAATGGCCATGTGCCAGGCTCTACGCAATGACAGGATAGAGTGACTAACAATTCCTACACATGGGATTAATCACCCAATAGAAAAGAAGCAGAGGCAGAACTGAGTCCAGGTCAACTAATGCTAAAGGGAATATTCTTTCATTTACATTGTGTGCTCTATCAAAATCTCTTAGGGATCTCAAATGAGTCACAGTCATAAGCTTCATCTTGGAAATGTCCTCTTAGGCCAAGAGTTCTTATGCACTTTGGAAGATATGCACCCCTTACAAGTACATTTAGGCCACAGATAGTCACTGACAACACATTCTGTGTCCTGGAAAAATTAGTTTGGGATAAACACCATGACTGATCTCCCAAGGCATACACTAAAGGAGAGAAACACTGGCTGGCAATAAACAGTAATCTACAAAAATAATTATGACATTCAAAATTATCTGAAGGGGAGAACAAGGTACCTTGGCAAAGAGCGATGTGCTACCTATTTACACGCGGTCATAAAAGAACAGCTCTGCAATGGAATTCAATTACCTGTTGAATGGTATGAAGAGGTGAGACCTCTTGGAGGTGACCATGTCGTGAGGGTGGAGGCCTCACAAATTGGATTACTACCTTATAAAAAGGGCCTAGATAGATCTCTTGCCTTATTTCCTCTGATGAGGACACATCAAAAAGGCAGAGTCTGCAAGCTAGAAGAGAGCCCTCATCAGAACCGGACCATGCTAGCATCCTGATGCTAGACCTCCCATTGTCTTGTCCTCAGTAAAAAAATCCTGTTGTTTATAAGCTGCCTAGTTCAGAGTATTTAGTTATGCAGCCTGAACTAAGACAAGTTCTGAGAGAGGTTGATATTTGAGAGGAAGCATAACTCTAAGAAGCTGGTCAAGTAAAGAGATTTGCAATACAGCAATGAAATATGCAAGTGTCCAAAGATGATGGCTATCTGGGGCTGTGCCTTATGAACTGAAGGAAAGCTCCCGTGGCAACTGCGTAGAGCTGGAGAGACAGGCAAGGGCCAAACATAAAGGTTTCTCGGGCCAAGAAAAACGGCTTGGTTTTTTTCCTACATGCTGTGGAAAGTTTTAAGCTGGAAACAACACAATCTAATTTTCATTTTAAAAGATCACTCCCTCAAATCACAGGTAGATTGGAGGGAGAAATGAAAACAACTATAGACAAGCTACTGCAGTGGTCAAATGGAAGAAATCATGGCACGTTGTTCTAAGCTGTTAACAACAGAAAGGAAGATAAATGGATGTATTTGAAATATATTTTGTGAATAAAATTGTTAAGACCGACAAAGAGCTAGAGGTGGAGAGAGCACAAAAGCAAGAATCTGTAAGACTCCACCCATTTTCCCCATTAGAAGCTCATTTTCTGAGATGTCCCCAAAATAGTTTTTATGGTGTTTAGTTTTTGATGCATTATATTTGATACAATTGTGAGGTATTCAATGAACAAGTCATACGGACCTCCAAAAAATGTAAATTAGAAATGTAAAGTCAGTTGTCAGCTCTCCTAACAAGAGAAGGCAGAGATAAAGAACATAGATCAGTACTAATCCCAGAGGATGTTCAGAATTTGGGGGGATGAACAAGCAAAAACAGCAGGAAAGGCTATGAATAGAAGAGGAAAATTAGGAAAGAGTGGTGTGAGAAGTCAAGAGAGGAGAGCATTTCAGGGAGAACTGAATATTGATATTTTGAATATTTTTGAGGGACTGAATAAGAACAGAACAGAAACATGTCTAATGAGTTTGGCATCAGGGAGATCATTGGCAATGTTGAGAAAAGCAATTTTAGCAAATGGATAGAGAAGAAACGAGATCAGAACAGGTTAAAATGACTAGAAGATGACATACTAAATATAATTTATATGGATAACTCTTGCTGGAAGCTTGGCAGTGAGCCTCAAATTGAGAATCAGAGCAGCGGTGGAGACACAGTTGGTAATTAAGAACACTCTGGTTGTTTTCTTAAGATGGAAACTATTAGAGCATGCTATGCTGATGAAGAGGGTCTAGACCTGGTGGGAGGGGGTGACTGAAAATGTAGAAAAGGAAGGAATATCAAGTCCTTGATAAGAAGACAGAGGAAGATGTCCAACCCTATGGAGGATCCAGTTATAGAGAAGCAACACAGCTAATGAAAACAAAAGTTACCTTAGAAAAATCATATATGCAATGACAATTATCTATCGAATTTATCACCATCCCATAAAGAGAGAGACAAATTGAAGGGCAGGGAACAAAAGATAGGTAGGTAGGTAGGTAGACAGTCTTTTGGTTGGGCTCTTCAGAACACAAAACTATCCTTTTTCCTAAATAAAACCTCTACTTCATTTGAGCTATCAATGAATGATCTTCAGTGCACCATGGGGAATCACAACACTATCACACCTCCCCCACTTTCTGCTGCCATATTGGCAGACAATATGGAAGAAGACAACTGATAGGTGAACTATGTTTCCCTCTCTCCATAACCTCCAACTCCAATCTCTTTCCATATTTTCTCTCAGTCCTCTTACATTCATCAATAACAATGAGATCACTCTTTTTCACAGTGTCTTTTATTTTAAGCAGACTCTCACATGTTGCCCAGGCTGGGATCCTCCTGCCTCAGTCTCCAAGTAGCTGGGACTAGAGTCATACACTACCATGCCTGGCCTACACAGTATCTCCTTTCATTAACTGTCTTTAAAATATTTATTATTTTCTTTGTGCTCAGATATCTTCTATTACTATTCTACATGCTGATCTACTCTTGTAGCTTTTATTACTATTTACCTATGCTGATGACTCACATATCTTACCTCCAAGCCCATTCTTCTTTCTAAGCTCCAAACTCATGTATTTCTATTGAATGTGTCCAACTGAGGACCTCAATGACATCTTAAACCTGACAGTTCTAACTAAACTCACCACCTCCCCACCCTATTCCCAAATCAACTCCTTTTCCAACATCTAATCAGTCTTCCAAGACAGAAGCCTGACTTATTCTGGGAACCAACCCCCAACTCAAGTGCAAAATCCAATCAATTACCATGTTCTGTCAGTTTTATTTCATTCAGTCTCATATTCACCACCAATGTTACTTAGTTCAGGTCACAATCATTACTTGCCTTGATTGGTAGAAGAGCTTCTTAAATGGTTTCCATGCCTTGAATACAACTACTACTCCAGAACTACATGGTGCTGCCAACACTGCAGTCAGCATAAATATTCTGCTTAAAATGATTCAATGTCTCCCCAACTCCTCTAGGAAAAAATACTCAAATCACAACCTGGCTCCCAAGGAACCTGTGTGGTTTATCTCTTGCTCATCTCCTAAGTCATATACCTTACTCACAAGGCTCTCTCACATGTATCTGTATGCTGCTGTACTTTCTGTCTAGAAGACTCTTGCGCATCTTATAACCATGCCTCCCACCCACCTGCTTAACTAAGATAACTCTTTCTGTCTCCGTTTAGTGCCCACCTCTTCCAGGAAGCCATTGGTTGGCCCTTTCCTCTCTGTACCAGTCATGATTACACAGAGATGATTTGAGTACACTCACTGGGAAGGTTTCCCAAGGCTAAATCTGTAAGTGGAACTGAAATCTGATCACTGGAAACCTGAATGCAGTGAAGACAGTGCACTAACTAAAATTCTTATTTAGCACGCTTTCTTTTCAGATGGTGATGTTTGGGCCACAACGGATTGCTTCTGGCATGCTGATTGACATCCCAATAAGGATGGTTCTGTTAATGGTAGGCTTTAGTGTGGCTGACTTGGGAGTGCAATTTTGCATCTGGACCTAGACTGTTCAGAATAATACAGCTGTGCTGGCTAACTTTCCTCCGCCCTATGCTTGGTGTATGGTCTACATGAGACCAGAACAACACATAAGTCCATGTGCCATCGTCTCCCGTCACAGCTCTGCTAATCACCACAATGGTGACAACTGCTCTCCACTCCTATTTTCTACCTACCTGTGCAACTTCACAAGCACACTGAGAAATCAGGAACTGAATACCGAATGTAAATCTGCCTCATGATTGACTGATCAATTGATTGACTGAATTAACAGATGAAAACATTGGGATTTACAGAGACTAGATGAGATGCCCAAAGTCAAAGAGTAGCAAGGCTGGATTGGAAAGCAGATGGTCCCACTCCAGCATTCACATGAATAATCAGTAACTATGCTGCCCCCTGAATAGCTTATACCCCGACTCAAAATTAAGAAAATGGAATTAAAGTCAATCAAGAGATAATGGTGGCTATTTCTTTCTTAGATCTTCAATTCTATAATCATTCCCTCCACCCACTCTCTGGTTCATTCAGTGTGATCTAGGTTTCCCAACACATCCAAGTACAGTGTCCAAATGTTGAAGAGACTTAGAGATTTTATTGGTTTCATTTATTAGCGGATTAATAAGCAGCTGATTTGGAATGTGTAGAGGAGGAATTTATTCTTCAATCCAAGGGGAGTCTGGTGAACACTGGGGTTACAAAGTGGGGTTGGACATGGGCCTCAAATTACTCACTTCTCGTGGTGATCTCGAGCCTCCTTCCCGAAACGTTGGCTTACATCTGAAATTAATCTGCCATTTAAAAAGAAAAGCACTTATATTAGGGATAAGCATCAGAATAGATTGAATTATCTAAAAACTTCCAACAATGACAGATACCAAGGCTATAAAATAAAACCCTTGAAGAATGAGGTACAAAGTCTACCACTATTCTTCATCCTTTGAAATCATCACATTAGATGATCTACGAACACATCAACTGATTCTATATCTCCAGTCTACATTCCTTCCTTCTCACTTTAAACAATAATGTTCTTAAATCGAACATCAGAAACTGAGGTAAGAAAGAGTAAGAGAAAAACTACATGTCAGATAAAACCATCCATCTGGGTTTCAAATTTTAAAAGTAGAAAATGTAAACTTGATAAATTTAAAATATTGTAAGGATTAACCAAACAATAAAAATATCATTCTTTATGAAGTATTCAGCAGCCCCTTACTTTAAACAGGGAGTCCTCCTACTTGGAATGCTTCCATCATACTTCGCTCCTGGATAAAGTGAAAGAAGTGTAGGAATGAAGGAGCTGAGTAAGCGGGGTTGGAATGGGAAAGAAAATGCTAAGATGAAATGTCAGTGGCCATTGCCACAAGATACTGGCAACTGGTAATAAGTCAATGAAACTAAGTGACTATTGCATGGAACTAAAATATCTCCACGCATTTACATGTGGCAGCTCAGGAAGAGAGAAAATGCACAGAGAATCACACACGGAAAGCGAGTGGGAAGCATGAAAGAGAACAGCAGGGAAATCACTACCAGTCCTTTCCTTTCCCCCAAATGTCAAATACGTGCACTACGCAGAATCCTAGTCTTCTGGAGATAGCATGCCCTGGGGATGCCACTTCCTGGCTACACATTCACACTGCATAAGCAAAAGCACTGGCCGAGAAGCACAGATAATTATGTTTATTGATTGCAGTATGTTGAACCAACTTTGCACGCCGGTTGATCACGGGCACCTGTTTCCATGAGTTTTTGTATGTCAATATTTTTTAAGAATTTTTGCACCACAAAACACAATCAATAAATGAGCAAAGGAAATAAACACATACTTCTCAAAAGAAGAAATACAAATGGTCAAAAAACATGAAAAAATGTTCAACACCTCTAGCAATTAGATAAACGCAAATTAAAACTCCAGTGATATTTCATCTCACTCCAGTTAGAATGGCAATTATCAAGAATACAGCACTTGCCTGGCATGTACAAGGACCCAGGTTCAATCCCCAGCACCACATACACAAAAATGGAGAAAACAAAACAAAACATAACAAAAGATGAAAAAATAAAATTAGCTTTCTCTTTCTCTCTTAAAAAAAAGAATAAATGTTGGTGAGGATATGGAGAAAAGGGTACACTCATACACTGTTGGTGGAACTGCAAATTGGTACAACCATTCTCAAAAGTGCTTTGGATGGTCCTCAAAAAACTAGGAATGGAACCATCATTCAACCCACTTATCCCACTCCTTGGTATATATCCAAGGGATTTAAATCAGCATACTACAGTAATGCAGACATATCAATGTTTATAGCAGCATAAGTCACAATACCTAAGCCTTGGAGCCAACCAACGTGTCCTTCAACAGATGAATGGATAAAGAAACTGCGGTATTTGCACAATGGAGTATTACTCAGCCATGAAAAAAAGAATAACTTTATGACATTTGCTGGCAAATGGCTGGATCTGGAGACTATCATGCTAAATGAAATTAGCCAGTCCCAAAAAACCAAAGTTCAAATGTTTCAAATGTTTGGATGCTAACCCAAAATAAGCAGTTGGGGAAGAACAGAAGATCAGTGGAGTAGCCAAGGGGGAATGAAGAGAAGAGAGGAGGGATAGGATGTAGAACGACAATGGAATGAATAGACGATGGCTTTCCTATGTACACGAGTACACCACAGTGCAGCTCACCATCGTGTATATCCACAAGAAATCAATTTAAAAGAGCGAACAACTATGAGTACATGGCAAAAAGATCGGTAAAGTAGAGAGAAGGGACCAGAGGATGGGGAAAGAGGAGGGGAAGAGGAGGTACGGGAAACGGAATCAGAACAAGTTCTATTCCATGCTTTTATGGTTATGTCAAAACGGATTCTACTGCCATGTGTAAACTAAAAAGAAACAAACAAACCAACAAAAAAGGAGGCCCAGAGAAGAGACTGAGCACTGGCACGAGGCACAGCACCCTCCCCGCAGCCTCTTCAGGAAGAAGTAAGCTCAAGAGAGAAATATGAAAACCACAATCCCAAGGAGCTTACAGAATTTTTTTTTCTTAAATGAAATGTCTTGTGGGAAAACAGAGATGATACAGAAAGAGAATGAAATGCCTTTCCCCTCTACGATGCTCGCTCCTGATCCGAAGAGTCAACACCGTATTTTCTGAACACTTCAGCAAACAACAGCGTGAATGACCCTTAAACACTGTCTTTTCATTATTGATCTGGTAATTATGCTGCACTTCTGGCTTCTTAAAGAGGCATTGTTTTCAAAAAGTTGAAAATAGAAGCTGACACCCGGCCTTTGAAGACCCAACCCTTACCAGTGGCGCGGCAGTGGCAGGTGGGTGCGCTTACCTTCTCTAGCTGCTCGATGCAGGCGGTGTGGACCACGATCTTACAGACGGCACACTTCCTCCGGAGAGCCGATTTCTACAACATTCCATTCAGAAGACAGGAAAGAAATGTTAGCAGTCTGTTGTGAGGAGGTCCCTGGTATAAGGAGGACACACGTAAACAAACTTCTGTAACCAAGTAAATGTGAAACTTCATCAAAATATTAAATAGCATGGCCAACGTAGCAGCCTTGTGTCACCAAGTGGCTCCACGTCCACGTGACTTCAGCAGCCTAGCTCCTCTCTCCCAGCTACAATAATAATGGTACAGCATGTTGAGCACACATGAGAACCACGCTCTGTATTGATACAGCATTTCTCAGTTTTATGACCACCCAGGGTAGGCGTTATTTTTATCCCTTAAAAAAATTCACATTGTCACTTAAGCATTTAAGGGTCAGGGCCACAAGCCTGACTTTGTTCTGTATTTAAATCAAGCATTCTTTCCCTCCTGCTATAAAGTCTACATTTCAAGGGGACAGTCACTTTAGGTTTTTATTCCAGGTATAAATCTATACTTAGGTACTTAAGTTTCTGCCCGTATCGTCTGGGGAGAGAACGTAAGTCTAGCTTTTACATCCAGGAAACAATAATAATATAGCAATAACAACAGTAAATACAGCAAGGATGGTTAATATAACATAGATAACACAGTGCTTGCTCCACAGGGACTCCCGTAGCCCTCACAGTGCTATGAAATAGGTACGATTTCAGTCCCCAGTTCACAGACAAGAAAAGAGAGGCACAGTAAGAGACCTGCCCAAGCTCGTCTAGGTAGGGCACAGCAGAGTCAGGCTGTCTGGCTCCTGACCATTACCCAATTTGGCCCACAGTTGGTACCAGTTTAAATTCACAATTAAAAGCTTTTTTAAGGTTTATCTTTTTTCTCTAGCAATGAAGAGCTACAAGGAGAGATGAACAGGGGGTTCTCACTTTTGTTACTGCCAGGATCGTGTAGAATTTAAGCTGGGCACACTGAGATGTCTCTCAAGGACATGTGAGTGGATAGTTTTCTGTTTGCACATGGGAGCAAACTTCTTATAACAAACCAGTCTGCCGCACATTCCATCCAAGCATCCACGGGTGAAAGGCGGTGAGTCCGTGTCCTTTTGGAAGGCGCCAGTACAGACCACGGGCAACCTTCCACCTTCTGAGGAGTGGCTGCCTACGCGGAGGTGAACTCCAGTTGTGGCCAGGAGGTGAGATGCACAGTCCTGCTGCTTCCAGAGGACGCTGGAGGGACTGCAAATAGCCCCTTTGGGAGGAGCAGCAAAAAGAAAAAAAGCGCCACCTTCTGGTCACTTGAAGGCTCCAGTCCTACAGCATGGGACATGAGCTCCTGTTGATACCAGCGAAGACAGTGTGAGCTGCCACCGATGAAATACCTAGCCTACTGTAGTCCCGCAACGATGAAAACTTTGGAATGCATTCGCTGCCTGAGGTTCACTGACCCTGCTGGTGGACGCTTTAATTACTCTTGACATTCCTCTTCCTAAGGAAAGGGCATGGTCTGGGATGTTGAATAAATCAGACAGTCAATTGATTCTACAAATAATGAAGGACAAGAGAAACTAAAACCACTAGTAACACTTGAAAAATACCCTGCTTCACTACTGAAAAGAGAAGAGAGCAGGCGGAGGGCGGGGAGGAGGAGGAAAGCAGGCAGGAGTCACACACACAACTAGAAGAATAAGAAGAACCTTCAGCAGCAGTCATTGCACTAACAAGCAGCAGAAAGAACAAGAAGATTCTACCATGTAATTTCTTGTGGGGGGAGGCCCATAGGCAAATGACTGTTGCTCTGATATTTCTTATGGCCGTCCTGGTGGGGTCATGGTTTTAGCACCACCTGCAGGAAATGCTGGGAGCATGCGAGCCCTGTGGCTAAGCAGGGCTTCAGGGACAGGAGAGCTGGACTTGGTTCAAGGCTGCCGCTTGCCATTCACATCACCCCTAGGAGATTTCCCTACACACAGGAAATTCATGCTACTTCAGGTGGGCAAGCACTTATGGGCTACAATGTCAGGGTCTTCTGAAAAGCCTCCTTCCTTGTTGGTAACCTCCGCCCTGGCCTAGCTTTGTGCCTGATGTCAATCTCTGCATTAAGTTCTGTGGTGCTCCAGGGCTTCGGGAGGCTTCTTGGGAATCAATGAGGACAGGAAACGGAACACAGTAGCCGAGGAAGTCTGTGAACTAAGTCCAGACCACCTCTTCCTTTCTTTGTTTCCCATGTCAGGACTCTGGATCAAAATCCGTATTGGACAAGGGAAGGGGACACAAGAGTTTACAAGAGAGCCACCGCATCAAGGTAGGTTATCTCTCAGTTTTCTAGGACAACACGTAAATGCACGAACACCATCCACTGCGGGTCATTCAGGTGCAATGTTCTATGGCTGACAACATACGAAATAAAGTGCTGTAACTAATAAAACTGGTATTAACTGAATCATACTGCACTCTAAAAGACCCTCTTAAATATATCACATACTTCTGTGCCTCTTGAGGCAGCAAATACTGACTGCATCTGAATTCTTCTTCATAAACACCACACTGTACTTCAAAGTTCATTCATTTTTCTTTCCTCTCCTATAATTCGACAAAAGCCCCTTTCAAATCAGTGCTTCTAACTTTGTTGCCCATGATTCCCTAAATGACAGCTTCTAAACAGCTGGTGGTCTGAAAATCAGATAAGTATAAAGTTTATAAACAACATATAAAATTAAGTGCATAAATTCTGAGTGAAAAGTTTTTCTTTTCCCCATATGAATATACAGCACGGACTGTGGTTCCTCAGCTGATGATAACTGCTTCCATGGATCCAAAGTCCGAACTGCTGACTTTCGGTTTATGACTATTTTTAATTGGCTAAGACTATCTCAAGTGGCTACATAACAAGTTTCTGGGCAGAAATTGCTCAAAACATGTCGAATTTTGTGCTTGGTTATGTTACAATCTTTATTTTGAAGATTTAAGCTAAAGGTAGGAAATATAGCATGCAGGAATCTAGACATTTCAAATACTTATGGTATTCACTTTTTTCCTAAAGAATTCTTATTTAAACCAGTTCTTTCTTCACTAGGAAAGTGATTAATTGAATCAAGTCATTAACAAATCTTCTGACAGGTTATTCTTCATATTGGAACACAGTTGTTACAGAACCTAGCACAAAAACATAATTTAAAAGGGACGCTAAGTGCATGTTTAAAAATTAAAATTCTAAAAATTTATTAATTTGTTCTCATCAGTGAATTTAAAGGTCATTTGGGCATACTGCTTTAAATTTCAAATACAGTAACCTCAATGCCCTTAATAAAGTTTTCCTGATTTTATCAGCGTTGGTATTAAAAATGAATCCATTAATCTCTTTGTGGTGTATGTGTGTGTATGCTTCTATTGCTTATTTCTAGAAACTAAAAATAGATCACATCCCATCTGTTACGATTGGGATAAAAAGCTCCTGTGTTAATCTGGGAATGCTAAGAGGTAAAAAGTGATTGGATTGTGAGCGCTGTCACCTAGTTAATACATCCTAGTTTGAATGGACTAACAGCGTGGTAAGTGAAGGTGTGGGGCATGGCTGGAAGGGGTGGATCACTGGAGGCATGTCCTGGAAAGGTTGTTCTTCCTGGTAGCCCTTTTCTCCCCTCCCTGCCTCTGCTTCCTGGCTGCCAGGAAATGAGCTATTTTCCTTCACAGCACCCTTCCACCATGATGTTCTGTGTCTCCTTGGGCCTAGAGCAATAGACTTGGCCAACCATGGATTAAACATCTGGAGCCATAAGCCAAAATAAACATTTCCTCCTCTAAGTTTTCTCAGCGACGCAAATCTGAATAACACGCCATCATATCTCACTTTTATCTAATACAAACATTACTGGCAGTTACTTGCATAATTGCATGAGAAGGACTGGAGTATAACTCAGTGACAGAGCCCTTGACTAACCTTGCCTGGGTTTGATCCCCAGCATTCCCCAAATAACAACCATAATAACAAGATGGCAAGCTACCTGTGGGTGTGGCAGGACTAAGCTAGCAGCCATGGAGTAGCTCGAAGAGAAAACACACTTCAAGTTCCATTTTCCATGCTACGGGCACTGCTGACATTTTAAGCAGGGGCAGTTCCCTACCAAACTGCAGCTCCTATCAAACAAAGAAGTAAAATTGTCATAGCCATAAACCCCTGGAGTGGCGGGTAGGAGTTCCAGGGACAGAAAGATCAGGGGCAAGCAGTGGTAGACAGTATACAGTTGTTGGATAAAGGGTTTAATATTACATCCTATTCCACCCAACCACAACCCCTGGCTCTAAGTCTCTCATCCCACATGTAGCACCAGGAAAGCTATTTTAAATTCCCTTGAGCAGGAGATGCAATTTCTGCTAACTTACAATGGTAGTTAATAAAGTCTGATAGAAAAAAGAATGGGAGAAAGGAAGGAGGAAGAAAAGAAAAGAAGGAGAGGAAAAATAAAGTTGGAAAGAAAGGAGAGGAGGGAAGAGAAGCAGGAGGAGAGGGGGAATGGCAGAAGGGTTGGGAGGGGCCAGGAAGGACATGATGACTTTAGGGACTTTGGAAACCTGGCTTCATAAGTCTGTGATTTATGAAAGGATCATACCTTTGTGCAACCAAGGTAACTGGAAGTAAGTGTTTATTGGCCCCAACAGTCTAGTTTGAACCCAAGAAGTGGGTACGGCAAGACTGGCTCTTTCTTTCCCAAGGAGGTATACACCAAGCCTTACCTCTCCTTAACCAGAGGGCAAATGATTCTGCCTGCCCACTATTTATACCCTGCTGTAGCCTTCAGAGCCCCACCCACCCTGGTCCCCATACCCCAGCTTAATCATCAGAGATCAGGAATCCCAGAGAAGACAGTAAGGGAATTTATCTCTGTGTAACCCATTGGTTTTCCTGGCTCAGGAGAGTGCAGAGGCCAGAGCCTCTACCCTCTAAAACACCAGGATTAAGTTTGGGCACACAGCATTTACTTCAGACAGACCCCAGAGCAGGGTCCCCAGACCTAATGCAGGGAATCGCTGCTCCCGCTGAGCCCTGCAAGCCAGGAGGCCACAGTGAGTGAGGAAGAACGGACAGGGAAGGATCTTCAGGCAGGAATACCAACACTTGGAGGTGGGAGGGGCTGGGAGGTGGGTGGGGTGGGGGGGAAGGGTGGCTCCCCAGGGGCCTCAGTGGTGAGGGAGGGATGGGAATGAGGCAAAGGGAAACCACCAAGTGGAACCAAGAAAACACCCCCGATCCTCTGTCCCTCCGGGCCACCAGGCAGAGTCACAGCAGCACACTGGTGGGAGGACAGGTGAGGGGCTCTGCAGCCCAGTCTCCGCTGGCCTGGTCTTTTTTCACTCTGAGTGGGGAGCTAAAGGAAAGCTCAGTGAATGGCAGGGCAGGACACTTCCCAGCTTTCAGAATGTCAGGAATTGGGAGTCCTTTCGGTGAGGACTGCCTCTGTGGGCAACATAAACAAGAACATTTTGCTGTCTAATCCAATGTAAATGAAAACAAGAGTTCTTTGATTTATTTAGAGCCTCATTAGAAGAGATGACAAGCACACTTGGCAAGTCCTGCTTCTTTGGGGAGCCTGGGATGCAATCTGTAAATTGTTATTAGGAAAAATGGAGAATGACATTATCTGCAAGTTCCATAAATAAGATTTCAGAGCTGAAGTTCAGCCTCCATCCTGGCTGGCTCCTCTTTTCCCCCAACAGAGCATAGTGTTTCAGACAAGCCAGGAAGGTGGCCAGTTGAAGTTCCCGCATGGCACACCCATATTGGAGGTCCTGGGGGTGTCACCAAGTCTGTCCACTGCAACAGCAACTCATGATCTCAGCCCAAGGAGCAGAGGTGTATGTGTCCAGAGGACTCTGTGACCCAAAAGGAAACTCGGAGATCTCCTTAGAGGATTGACTTCAGCAGAATGGTACTGGTACAGGGTGCCAGGCCTCAGCTTGAAGAGGAAGCCTTCACTTGTCAAGACTCATGTGTTGGTACAGTGTCCTCTCTACAGACAAGGCCCTGGTACGGGCTGTATCCTTCTGAGATGGCATTCCACCATCGACTGAGTCCTGCAAGATAGCCCTCTGCCATAAAATGAGTCCTTCTCAGATGGACCTCCATGGTCAATACCCGAGATAATAAATGATGCCAAAGGTACCTCAGAATATCCGAAAGACAAATTAGCAATGACACCTGGAAGATGGGCTGGGGATTCTTATAAATGCATGCACCAAAATACTCATGCCATGCTCCAATATCAACACACCTGCCTCCGTGGATGGCAGCTGTCCAAATCATGATGCTCTGACCTGTCCTTCACACATGCAGAGAGGATTTCTCATGTGGCCGAGGCAATCTGCTAACCACTAACTTCTCCAAAACACATTTACGGAAATTCAGTCAACAGATCATTCTAACATCAGTCCAGGTAGAAGGCGATGTGAGAACCAAACAGGACACACAGAGGAGAAAGTGTCTGTCTTGGAAGAAGCTGGCAAGTCACTTGAGGAGACAAGAAGGACTTGAGAGAAAAGGTCATCTAACAGGAGAGAGCTGCATGTGGCTAAATGCTGAAGAAACAGCTCAGAGAATAAAAGCTATAATTTATAGGAGGGTAAGATCTCTGAGGCTGAGTCAGTAAGAAGGGACTAAAGGAGAAGGCAAATTCTCGAATTTAGCCTTAAAAGACATATACATTTGAAAAATCAAAGACTTTCCAACAGGGAGAAGATTGAAAGTCATTGTCGTTTCATAGACACTGATGAGGAACTGAGACTGGCACTGGCCTGTCCCGTGGGCACAGAGTTGCTGGACTCACAGCACCCACTTGCAGGAGCACACAAGGTCTGGGGGCTGAGCGTGGACATCTGATCATGTGCACTTGGTTGGGGGGTTTGGCACAGTGGGTTCCGCAGACATGCAGAGTGGGTACACTGGCAGTGTAAAGAAGTGACAGAGCTGTGTTCTGAGGGGTTGCAGGACAAACAGCAAAGCAGAACTATTTCCAAGAGGCCCAGGGCATAAAAATCCATAGCATTACGAGGTGGTAGAGAGCTGCCATGGTCTTCCACACTGCTGCAATCCAATAGCAAGTACATTGCCTGACTCAGACAGCTTGCAGGGAGAAGGAACGGAGCAAGAGGGATGGCTTGCAGAGTGTGGCTCTCTGCTCAAAAAAGCCCTCAACCCAGTCCCAGTCTGGGCTGTGGTTGTCCTGGAGACAAAACCCCCACGAGGACACAGGTGTTCTCATGGGCAACCTCAAAACAAGGGGTACCGAGGCTCCTAAAAATGTCTGAGGAACAGAAGACCTCTACAGACACCAAGGGAAACAGGGAGAGGCTCCTAAGGGAGACTGGGATAAGGTCCTAAATCTGAACTTTAAATATACAAATTTTAACATAATAGGTAACAAGGGACCAATAGAGGTTGTGGGACTAACATGTCCATAAATGATCATTTTATCTAATAGTGCATGCAGCACTATCTCAAAGGAAAAGGAAGGAGACGAGAGACAGTGCAGTAGGTAATTTATCAATTCACCAACCAATAAACATTGAATCCCTACTAGGCAGCAGGCAGAAAAAAATCTGTGTGTTTGTATACATACACACATATATATGTTTCTACCCGCACACACACACACACACACACACACACACATGTTTATACACACACACACACACATACACACACGTATATATATATATATATATTTTTTTTTAATCTCACAAAGCATTGTCTGCCTGAGAGAGGTGAGTCAATAAACAAAACAGGTGGGTATAATATATAACGTGTTGATGGAAGTGAGCGCTGAAGGGAAAAATAAATCAAGAAAAAAAGACAGGAAATATCAGAAGTCGGGAAAGTTGTCCAAGACAGGCTGCACTGAAAATGAAAAGATCCATTCTGACAAACACCCCGAGGAAACATTCACTACATAAATAACCGGGGAATGCATGACAGGGAAAGGGAACAGCACTTGCGAAGCCCAGAGGCAGAAGGATGTTGGTGTGCTTGAGGAGTGGCCAGGGTGGCTGTGTTGGTGAGTGAAATATACTAGGTGGAGATGAGGCCAGACGCTGATGGCAGGCAGACCGTACGGGCTCTTTCATGTTATGGTTAAGGACACTGACTTTGTTTCTGAACAAAAAGAAGCCATAAAAGACCACAGTGGTAATTCACATAGTGAGTGCCTAGGGCCTGAACTAGAGTGGTAAGACTGAAACAGAAAAGAAAGGCAGAAACACAAGAGTGTCTGCATTAGTCAGCTTTCTGCCACTGTGACAAAATCCTAGAGAAAATCACATTACTAAGGGAGAAGGTTTCTTTTGGCTCATAGTCTTGGAGGATTCAGTCTGTGGTCAGTTGACATGTTGCTTTGACATGATGGCACAGCACACCATGGTGGGGGTACCTGGAGAAGAAGGCCTACTCACCTCACAGCAGCCAGGAAACAAAAAGAGAAGATGGGAAGGCAATGGAGTCCTCATGTTCCCTACAAGGACCCCAGTGACCTAACCTACTCCTCCCTAGGCCCCAAGGACCCCAGTGACCTAACCTACTCCCCTCTAGGCCCCAAGGACCCCAGTGACCTAACCTACTCCCCCCTAGGCCCCAAGGACCCCAGTGACCTAACCTACTCCCACTAGGCCCCAATTCCTAAAGGTTCTGCTGCCTTCCAACAGTGCCATGGGCTCAGGACCAAGTCTTTGACACACAGACCTCTGGGGACATTTCAGATCTCAACTATAGCAGGGACTGAGAGCACATACATTTCTTTCCAATCCCACACAGGTCTTCATCAAGGACAGCATGAACTACCCACACTTTGGCCTTCTACCTTTGAGTAGAATAATCAATACTGTCAAGGTTGATTTCAATCCTACACCTTTGCAACAGGTGTAGACCTGCTGACTGCACATATGACAGATCCCTACTGGGTCATGGCTGGAATTGCCTCTGAGTACTGTAATAAAAGTTATTTAATATGCTCTTCCACCTGCGTATTTGTTGTTTTCTAAAGAACACATCTCTGAAGCACTCTGCATGTGAGGTGTTTGTGTCCCCAGAGACACTTCTGAATAACCTCAGATATGCACATAAATCTCAAAGCTAAGCCAGGGCCCCACTGGAGATGATGCAAAGAAGGGTCAATCCCACAGTTCCCTCAGAGACACACGGAAAGTAGAAGAAATTGGACAGAAAAGGAAAGTATTATAAGTCCCCAACAGCCAGTATCTTTTATATTTTGCATCCCAAGAGAGGAAAGAAGAAACCAAAATCTTACAGCAAAAAGCCAAGGAGAGGACTCTGTGAACTAAATATGAGAGCTAGAAAATACATGAAAAGCTTTCCTCCTCCTAAGAAGCAGCCAACTGGGGTCCCCTGAGAAGCAATTTGGTAAGAACCAAGCTGCTAGAACCATGTTGACTTAAAGCTAGAGTTGATGGCTGCCATCAAGAATGACAGCCCATCATGCCTGGAGCATGGGATCAGGACTGGGCAGAGCTGTGGCCGGAACAGTACAGGATTCTTTTCAAGCTGGGAGAGAAGGGTGCATGTCTGCATCTTAAGAGTTTACCCTTATATTAAAATCTATATCAAATCATGCTTTTTTTTAAGAGAAAGAGGGACAGTGAGAGACAGAGAGAGAAGGAGAGAAGCAATTTTTATTATTTTTTTCATGTGACTTTCATTCCTCTAACACTTTGTTGTGTACGTGGTGCTGGGGTTTGAACTCGCGTAGTCGCGCATGCAAGGCAAGTGCTATATCTGCCGAGCCACTGCTCTAGCCCCCTCAAATCATGTTCATTAAGAGAGTTTCCAGAGTGCCCTTTTTTTTTTAGTTTATATGTTGCATCACAACATTCTGGTCAAAGCTGGACCTCATGCATATGTGATGTGACATGCCATATAGTCTACATGTGTGAGAGGACATGCCATCTGGTTTTGTGCAAGTACACTACGACGGACAGAAGCATCTAATGACTCATTTCTCAGCAGATACCCCCATCATTAAGCAGCAGAGGACTGTCAAAATTTCACTGTTGGGCTTCAACAGAAAGCTGCCATGTGAATCTTCGGAGGTCTACATCTTAGAACTCAAGTGACTAATGAATACTCTACCACCTTTTAGAAATCTACATAAAATTCAGGTGCAGTTACTTAGACATGGAACATATTGCATTTGCTCCTTATTAGGAATACTGTGAATGGTCTGGAAAATTTGTAAAGATTGGCACAGTTGAGAAAAATAACACTAACACAGGGATGTCTCAGAGATAGCCGAATGGCCTTACATTGCTGCTCTGCTCTGACATTCTTCGTCCTCTCCTATATCGTCATGATGCATTAGAAAGGGATTTCAGTCTATGAACTCGAATCTTCAAAGACCTGTAATTCTATTTCCTCCTCATGGCTCTCATTTTACCCAAGGACACTTTATATTTCCCTGTGTTATTATTAACCATCCACCTTGTTGCTCTCAGCTCTTTTCTCTGTCCTCCCTCTCTGACCTGCTTGGATTTTATTTCCTTTTTCACATTTGCTTCTTTTTGCTTCTTAGCCAAGGGACCAGCAGGCCCTATGGTATAAAATTGTAGCCAGTCATGAGTTCTGACATACATGCTGCCATCTTCCTGTCTTTGGTTCTTTCCTGCTGCTCCTATGGCTGCTCCTTGTTAGATTTTAACCTTCTCTTCAAAGTTTTATTTTATAATAGCAGCTCAAAGTTGTCAGGCATACTATTATAGGTTAGTGGAAGAGTGAACATATGTTCAAAAAATAAAGACACTAATAAAAAGAAATTCACATTGGAGTCCTACACTACACATATGAACATGTGTAGTTACACATTCCAAGCCAACAGATGTGAGTGAGTATGGGCAAGATAGACCACAGAAGCCTAATGAAAATGAATTAACAGAAAAGTGTTCCAGAGGTTGTCTCAATGGCTGTTGCCCTGGACATAACAGAGAATTGAGTCTTAATATAAGTTAGAAAATGCCAAACTCTGCCTTTTAACCCTGGTTAGTAGAAAGCACCACTTACGCCATCTTATTCATATCATGAGTCTTAAGTGTTCTCATTATCAGCTTACTTGGTGGAAACAGATGAAATTCTTTTAAAAATCACAGGTAAATATTTTCACCCTGTAATTTAGAGGTACTTGCTTTCATCTGGAATATTATATCTACTGTAGAAACTATGCCCAGCTGTGGTAAGCTAGCTCTGCTTTCATTGCTATTTCCCACGTTCTCAGCTATTGGTAGCATAATTAAGACAGGATTTCCCAGCCAGTTTCACTCAGAAAGACCAAAAATTCCTGTCTTGGTTTACCCCTCACTGTTTCTCCAGTTGTTTTCAGTGACATACACACCCTGTCCCATGTTGTTTTTAACAAGGGCATCATTACCGTAGTTGACAGGTGGGTGGCACTATGGTGTATACTGTAAACACTGAGCCCTCAGCCAGGCCAGCTACTCGTCACCCACTTAAGTCTAAGGGAACCAGGGGAGTCTGAGCAACCTGACCAAGGAAGACAAGCTAAGAGTGGAATCTAGGTCTTCTCCTGGTTACAACTTACTACTGCCTTCTTATTTTCCTTGCCAGTGGTAGATTATGGGACCAAGACTGATGAGGACCAATGAGAAATGTGATATTTGACACAACTGCTTTCTTTGGATCTCACGAGATCCCCATGGGGATGGACTAATGACAATCATACTAAGACCACCCACATGAAGACAGTTAAAAGCAGTCTCTGGGGCTGGAGTGGTGGCTCAGAGGTTTTGGCACTTGCTTCGCATGTGCAGGGACATGGGTTCGAACCCCAGCACCGTGTACACAACAAAATGTCTGAGCAAACAAAAGCCACATGAAAAACTAAATAAAACCTCTTCCCTGTCTCTTGCTCTTGAAAAAAGAAAAAAAAAAGCAGTGTCTGTTCTTCATGAGAATCAAGTAAAATGGGCTTCAGAAGGTGTGGCCAGGGCCTAACCCCCATAATAGTCTGTTAGTAGTGAACATGAAATCTCCCTCTGGGGAGCCTCAGAAGTAAGCAGCAATTCAAATGTCCTAAACGATGATATTTAGATGGCAGGGTCTACCTGGTGACAAGTGTCTGTGTGCATGTGTGTCTCTCTCAACAATCACATTATTAAACTTATTTACTCTTTCAATGAGAGATCACCAGGTCACTATTCAGCACAGCCACAGGTTCTCAGTGTTGGAGGTTCAAGAGTATAAAATAAGGAAAGATCCCAAGCCATGTGGAGATGATCACCCAGTGTGGAGACAGGTAAATAAGAGAGTGAATTGAAAAGCTGTGGCAGAAAGCGATGTGTCCCATAAACAGTGGAGAGAAAGGAAAGGGAGCAGCGTGAAGGAACAGCCTGACCCCAGGAGGGTGGGCAGCTTCACCAACGAGCTCTGTCTTGGGTTCTCCTCAGTGAAAGAAAGTAGGTGAAACCTAGGACTCTGGGTTTCATTTCGGGGTTCAGCATCATGGAACCTCTTTCATCCGCGGAAGAGCCAGTGTTGTGGCTAACGTCAGTGAGTGCTCATGATCTCCAGGCTACCAACTCTGTTGAAACAATCATTCGAAGCTGTTCACGTTTCACATTTAATGTGAAATTTAGGTTAAGTTAAAACAATGACCAATGTTGTACAACTCAGACCCTGGATAAAAAGCTAGATCGTTTGATGCCGAAGCCCACGCTCTTCATCACACAGCCACCCTTCCTCAAATAAAAATACAAAAGCAAGTTTCTCCAGTTCCGTGTTTTAAAATCATTTCCTGCTGAACTATGTTTCTGCCTGGTCTAAGAGGCAGGGAACAACAACTAAAAGCTCTGAAGAAAACAGAGAAAATGTCAGCTTTGGAGGTCATGTAGTTTTGGGTAACTACTAAAGCAAACAACGCTTTGCCAAGATTGCCCCTGAGCAAAAAGAAAATTGCTTAAAATCTGTGGGTCCTTAGAACTGGGAGACACTGGCAGACAGGAAAACATTTCTGTGCACCTGGGCACTGCCCAGGGGACATGCAAACTCTATGCTAAACTGGAGGCAAATTATCTTTATTATTAAGTAACAGAACCATATAATACTAAATAACAATAGAACTGCTTCAAAAAACACACACACCCACATACAAATATAAACACAGCTTCGGTCTAAAGTTGTCGTCACAGAAGAGATGGCAATTATTCCCAGAGGCTCAAACTTTTAAGAATCACACACACACACACACACACACACACACATACACACACACACAATTTTTGGCCCAATGCAAAAGTTTCAAGGCAAAAGAAATTTTTTTTAATGTGATAAAGTTCGGGTTGGTGATTAAACCTTGGTGATTTTTCTTCCCTTTACCTTTGGGTGGATGTCAACTGCCTCCTCTGACTTTCCCCGCAGGATTGTTGTTAGGGATCAGAGATGAATATGAGTCCCAGGAGATTTGCAAAGAAATGTGTGATCACTTCTCAAGTAGTTTTCCACTGGGCACTGAGATCCCCTGAAATGTCAAGAAGGAAAAATCCTCCCCGTCCCTCAGAAAAGAAGTTGGAGGCCCTATATACGTACACCCTTCTGAGAGCTTCGTAAGACCTATTGGCATTTTCCAAACATATGATCATGAGCCCTCTTTTGTCAATAACTGCCCATACAAGTTCAGTGTTGTCCAGAATATGATTTGGGGGAAAAAAACGGACTGGAAAAACAGACAAAGGTACAGGTCATCTGGAAGTGACCTACTGCTAGAGATGCCTGGGCTTCACATCCCAACTATTAAATGTCCCTCTACTGAATGAAGGGGGCAGATTGTCATATATTCTCCTTCAATGCATGGACAGCATTCCGTACCAAGTGATGGTGATAACAACCATCACAGTACCTGAAATAGTAACAATGACTATTGGGCTAGGCCCACTACGTGCTGGGCACTATGCTCAGCATATGCAGGAATGATCTCACAGAAATGTCCAGCCATCTGGCCAGACCCACAGAGATCCTGCTCCCTTCCTCCACTCAACCACAGACAAGTCAGTCAGTAGCAGACAGGCTGCCCATGAATTTTTTTTTTTTTTTTGTAAACTAATGTTGTTGATGGCTGTGCTTTGCCTGAGTCATCTTGATTCATTAGATCATCAATATCCTAATAGTGGGAGAGGCCTCGAGCATACAGTGGCCTTGGCAGCTCCGTGGATTTATTGTCTTCGGGCTGGCACCCAACAACTCAGAAAGTTGGCTTTGCCTCCTGGGCTTTGCTGCCACACACGGGGATCCCTCTGACAGCCTGCACCCAGCTCAGCTAAGCTGCCATCTGGGGTGTGATCATCAATCTGGCACGCTGGACAAGAGGCAGGCGAGGCACCCAGAACAGGACCATATGCAGGCAGATCGTGGTCCACTCTGAGAGCAGTGTTGGGGCACTGTGGCATGCATCTGCTGGACCAAATACACAGATGGACAGAACGTCACCAGCAAGGCATGCTGGTCCTGGTTGTCTCATCCTTTCTCCTACCAGACACAGATGCATGGGAATCTGCTCCTGCGCATTCTGCCGCCTAGTGTTCCAATGTTCTTGAGATGAAATAGACCAGGTGTAACCAGATTTGGGTTCATTTTCATTTTTAAACAGCAGAAACGTGGAAGCATCCTTCAACCAGGGCAGAGAGCTACTGTCCTTAGACTCTTCTTCCCAGTTTCTTCCAAAACCCAAGACATAGCTAGCATCCACATGTGCTGACACTGTAATATCCCATTACAGACAATGATGAGGTGTCCAATCCCCTGAAAGAAGATTTGGCTGTGAGATTTTCCCAGAACAGGATAGTTTGACTTGTCACATGCAGCCGGTCTTACACATGACCTAGTAGGAATATGGGTGTCACTCACACACAGGAGCAAATGACAGATAAAGGTGTAAGAATCTTAATGCTAGACTACGAGAAGTCATCTCAAACACAAGGTCATATTGAAACCTAAGTCCAACCAACTGCTAAGTAGCTTGTTCAACTTAAGGACATTGAACTATAAGCAGAAACAAAGACAAGGAGGGAGAACATGAACACTTGTTAATTAATTTAAATCTTTTTACTGATTCCAACAGGTAGTTATAATCATCACTATTTATACAGGAACTTGAGACTCGTGAAGTGGAGCAGAGCTTGGATTTTATCCAGAGCTTGCCTTCTCTGGATCAGCAATGGTTCCCACTCTCCGCTCTGCCGACTCCCCTTCCACATGGTCTACCAAATGTGATCCACTCGCTTTCTCCTGTCAACCAAACCTAGGTTGTCAAGCTGCCAGCGACACCGGGCAATCACCTGAGGACGGAGGTCAGGCGTTGCAGGTGGGTTAGCCTTCCTAACCAAGCACAACCTACGAGGAGAAGATGGAAGCAAAAGGCAGGAGTGAAGAATAACAAAAGGAAAACAGAGCCTGTGAGTCTATCCACAAAAAGAAGGTGACATAGCACATTTAAAAATAGGGAGGATATATCTGGTGGCGGCATTTTGAAGTCTGACAGTTCCCTTTTCCTCTCACACAACCTACGCGCTCTCGCTCACCTAACCATCTACCTACTCTAAGCTGCTGACAACTACCTGTCATTCACCTACCCAGAGACCACCTGCCCCTCCACCTAAGCACTTGAGACTGCTTTACACGTGTCCCTGTGAGCGCCCTGGGTGGGCGTGGAGGTACCTGCATGGCTAGATAAGGGCTGTACCTCACAGAGTGACTGCTGCCTAAGTTCCCGAGCGCTGCCCTAATATCAGAGCCTCAATGTGGCTGAAGGCCCCTGGGTTCTCCCCCAGGTTCTGAAAGCAGCCCGAATCCTCACCATTCCTTGACTGGTGGCTGCATCACTCCCCTCCTGACCTTCGTCATCCCAGGACTTTCTCCCTGTGTTGTGTATGTCCTCTTCTCTTCTTACAAAATCACTTGTCACAAGATTAGGGCTCACCCAGCTCTGGCATGACTTCATAGTAACTAATTACATTTGCACCAACCCCATTCCCGAATAAGGTCCAATTCCAAGGTCATGCACATTGGAATATCAGCATATCCTCTTAAAAGTACACAGTTCAACCCGCAACTGCCACCATCTGCCAGACACAGAGACCAGACCACCTCACTTGGTCCTGACACTCTCTATGTGTTATCAGTGGCTCTCCACTCTGACGGTTTATAGAATCATCTGCAGAAACACTTTACTTTTTACACATATCTCATGCCCATTCCACTCATTAGGTGTGGCATAACCAGACTGGGAGTCAACATTTAAAACGTGATGAAGCAAAGGGTCCTGAGCACAATGCTCATTCAAAAGTGAGAATCGCTGAGGCCCACCTTAACAACAAGGCTTGACAGCATAGAAGCCAAAGCAAGGAGCTGATATGATACGTCTACAGTTCACTCCAAATATAACCGGAACCGTGGGTTGTCCAGTCCAGGCCAGTTCCGGAGAGTCCACTGCCTTGCTGTCCATTTGCACCTGCCCAGGCTCTGGATTCTTAGTGATGGGGTGCGTTCCTCTGGGTGCAGAAACTTGGCTGGACATCTTTGTACACACCATCACTGGAACATGGGGTGTTTCTATCTGAATACCCACTCACTGGGGAGGGTGTGACTTACAGATGAGTAGTTGTCACTCTCCACACTGTCTCAAGTACCCTGCTGCTGGGTCCTCAGCCCACAGATACTGTCAGAATAAATGGATGAAGAAATATAGATCAAAATAAATGTTACCAAGTGAGAGTGGTCCTGGCTGGAATTTCATTTCAGGTTTTTCTCTCTATAATCAGGTTGGAAAACAGTGATGCTTCTACTCCAGTTTCATTATTTTTACATATCCTTCTCTCCTCTCTAAACCAGAAAAAGAAACAGTTACTAATTTGGGAACTGTTGCTGATTTGGGAACAAGTTTCATCCCATTAAATATCTGCTCACAGACATTCTACTGTATTTAATGTTGCCACTAGAGAATAGAAGAAAAGCAAAGATTTTTAAAGACCACGTGGTTCAGCCCTGAGGCTGCGGAACAAACTCCTGCGACAGTTCTAGATCCTCTGAAGTCATTGTCTTGCTTTCAACATCCTCTAATATCAGTGCGCAAGTGCCTCTCTGCATGGCAGCAGGAGGCCCTGGCTTTGAAGGACAGCTTGGTTGGTAGATGCTCCAGTGTCCCATTGGTTTCAGTAACCTTCTCAGTATCCCCGAGGCAGCTGTGATTAACCCTTAATGTTCTGCCTATTAAAGCAGCAGACACTTTCACTCTCGAAATCGTCTTGGTTTGGACAGCATGTTTTAATCACACCAAAATTTATACATGCGCCAAGTTTTGGTTCAGAAAACATGGAAACACCTTCCACCCTCTCCATCCTGCTTCCCTGACACAGGACCCCTGGTGCGCGCAAGTGTGACTCATGACTGCTGCCTCCCTGTTCAGAGCTTGCTCCTGCCTCTGAGTTTGTTCATGTTGTTCTCCCTACCAGAAATGTTCTCCTTCTCCAACTCCACTTATGTAAATCCAGGCGTCTCTCAAAGCTGAACTCCAGCCCCATTTCCGTGACACTGCCTCTATCTACTTCAGCCCACACTGATTTCTTCCTTCTCTTGACTTTTACTTGTGACATTTGCTTTGCTAAAACAGGCTAAGGAGTGAGCACATGCCTGTTCAGGGATAGGTTCTGTCCTTCACCAAGAAGGATGCCTGAACTTGTTTAGCAGCCTGCAGGCAGTACCTGGTTCCTGGTTATGGTAATTTGATCCCAACCCTAACAGGTGACCATTCATCAAAGATGTGCACTTAAAAAACGAGAATGTAGTACACAATGTATGTGTGCATGCCCTTTTTCTTTTCTTTCTTTTTTTTTTTAACAAAACCATCATTCAATTATAAATTCTAAAATGTCATCTAACATGGCATTTAAACTGGAGGCTTCCCCTTGACTGACCCCTTGCCCGCAGCAGGTGCACATGTTCCCTCTCCAGTATCCTTGGAAGATGGCCACCCAACTTACCCATGGACACATCCTTTGAGCCCATTTCTCCAGCAGGACCATCTGGACAACTGGACAGTTCTGTTTGTTAACGCACTTTTACTACAGTATTCCTCAAAGTTAAGTCTGTGGACCATCTGTACCAGAATATTTAAGGTGCTTGTTAAAATCACATAGTTTTAAGTCCAACTCTAGGCATAACTAAATCAGCATTTGGAGCAAGGAGGAAACAGTAGTTTGCATTGTTCACAGGTTTCCTGGGTGATGTTTAGTGCAGAGGAGGGTGGGTCCGCTGTCAGATCCAGTCGTTTCAGGCTTGTAACTTGTTCCATCTCTCTAATCGCAAATAGAAAGTCACTTCTTCCCCGCAGCTGTTAAAATACTGGATGACCTCTACCTCTCCACCTCAGTAATCCTCTGTAACCCAGGTTATTTGATTTTTCTTTACAATAAGATTCCACACCCTGAACCAACTCGGGCACTGTCTTCTGGGTTCTCTGCTGCTTGTCAATCAATGCCTCTTCCGAATCGTGATCTCAACGATGACACATACCTCACAAGTTAAGGTGGGGAGAGAGTACTGGAAGGTTTTCAAAGCCTTTCCTACACACCGCCAATTGAGTGAGTACCTCCATCTACCCTCCTGCCAGCTGATCATGAAATGACCCATTTCAGCCCAAACAACCGGCCATAAGCAGGATCGCTTCACGAACCTTTGCTAATTGAGGAGCTGCATGATCTTGGCTCTTCAGAGTTGTTTTGGCTTGGGTGGCTTTGTTTCCATTTTTCCGTATAGATTGGCAACTAGCAGTTGGTCTGTGAATTACTTGTTCCTGTCCTTTCTCGTTTCTCTTTTAATTCATGATGCCAGTTACTGGGGCAAGTGAACCCTTTCAGCCAGCACTTCACCGAATCCTCAAAACAGCATTTCCCCGCTTTAGAGGGGAAGAGGCTGAGTCTTAGGGAACCTACAGTGGGGCGCTCTGCTTTCTCACTGACTTATTCCTTTGTTTAATCAGCATCTTTTGGAGGAAAACTCCATCATCCAGATGCTTTGTAAACTGAGTCAAGAGGGCCAAGAACTGGGGATTCTCACAACTCTGTTACCTAGTACTCAAGCCTAAAATTCCCTTTAGCCTCTTTGGCGTTTTCTCTGGTCTAGAGGTAATAGTAACTAAATAATAACCAATTAGTGGATAGCAGTGCTATTCACTATTACAAGGTACGAGGAGGATGTGTATGTTCATTCATTTATTTGTCAATAGAGGTGACATTTGTCTGCCCCAAAACAAGTAACAGAAAAGGAGCAAATGAGAGCCATTTGGAGATAGGCAGAATCTGTAATAAACCAGTATAAAGTACACATGCAAGGAACAGTGGCTTCCATTTTTTTCTATTTTATATGATCTGATATCCCAAGACAAGTGTTTATGCAATTAACTAAGACCCTAATGTTAATTCATTATTTATAGCATTTTAGTCCAAACAGCTGAGCTTCTCACAGATTTGGTTAATTTAATCAAATTCCATGCAATTATACTTTAATTAAAAATACACACTCATAAAGTTGAAATGCTGATATTTAAATCAATTGAATGTACAAGATTAGAAGAGAAATGCAAATGCAAACAATTAATTACAGATCTGAGTTAGAAGCAAAATTAAAAATAAGTTAATCCTACCCTCTTTTTCTATCTGGAAGGTAGCCAAGGTCCAAAGGTCATGAATTCTCATGTCATACAGTGAGAGATAATGCTGAGATTCAAATCCAGGTTTCCTGACTTCAGATCCAGACCTTTTAATTTGGGCTACTCCTTGACCTTTTGCTATTCCCAACTTCACTCAAGCAAACCCTGATCTCCCCCCAAAACTCAAGTTTTTCCAAACAAAACCTATATCAGGGTCAAGATTGTGAAAGTGATATAAAAGGTCTTGGTTCATGGACTTGGCCATTCCAGGCAGCCTGATAAAAGTATATTCTTATATAAACTTTGACAAAAACTCAGATATCTTGCTTTTCAATTATTAACAGACATATGCATGTGCAATTTCAATATCCTACATTTTGCTCCCTAGACACTTACAAAAAAAATTTAAGTACTATGTAAGTTTCGATGGCCGTTTTCTCAAATAAAATGGAATACCTCCCCTTCTTTCTTCTTTACTATTCTGTTTCCCATCACTCTATTTTTAGACCAATAATTTTAAGGAATTGCAAAAATGTTAAGCTCCTTTCTCAACATTAAAGCTTGAGTTCCTGCTTACTGCATGACCCTCAGGCTTTCTTCACAGAACCTACAGGGAATTTTAAATGTAAACCAACTATTCTAAACAGGGACACAAGGTGAATTTTAATAAGCAAAGAATACTCTGACTGACCCAGCTGTTTATTGTTTGTATCATTTCTAAAACTGAGTCCTCCAGAATAGTGGGGATTATTTGCTAAGCTGCATTTACCCCCAGCAGAGGAGTTTCCGCCCTATTTCCTCCTTCACCCACCAGGAGTGCTGGCCCCACAGCCACTGCCCTACAAAGAAATCACCCCCTTCTTCCACACACAGGACTCGTGGCCCCCACAACCCCTCCATAAGCAGCCCTCCCTCCCTCACATTCACCCTCGCCCCAGCACACACACAAACCTACCCTGGGCACTGTCTTTAGGCAGCACATCACACCAAGGTCTCACCTGTGCAAACAAACCCAGAAGCACTAAAGCTGTCAACCTGTGAGCCATGTTAGCTAGATAAATGCTCTGTAAACCCTGAACACATCCAGGAAGCTTCCCACCTCACAAGGACAGGCTCGTTCAAACCCCTCTTGGGAAGTCCTGTAGGAATCAGGGGGCCTCCCCTGAGACAGAGCCCGAGCCCGAGCCATTGAGGACACACTCACTGCAAATCGGACTTGGCAGTTCTCCTCTCCCAGGTAGCAGAGGTCGCCCGAAGCGTTCGTTTCCAGCCAGAGGTGCTCCCCGTTCACGGCGTTTTCCTGCAAGGAAAAGACCCACCCGCTTCAGTGTTCTCTTCAGGGATAAAGGGGGTAGGCGCCCAGCTTCCAATTGGATGCAAGAAAATTTGGGACCGGAGAAGTTAAAACATTTCTCATTGGACCCCTTAAAGTACTGCTGGAGTAAGATACTACCGAAATTCTAGAAACAGAAAGAGGTGTTTAGAAAACTTTGACTTATGATCAACATAGACACAAAGTTTAAAGCTGATTGATCCCAATGTGTGGACATTTTTGAAAGATACGTTTACCAAAACGAGGAAAATAGAAATAGTTTCATGTACATATCCAGGCCCAATAATGCAAATTTCATGAAATTGAGAACAAAATTCTATTAAAATTTGCCTTAACCTAGCAAATTATGAGGACAATGGTAGTGTTAAAGTACTTTAAGACTGTTCAAAAAATATTTCTATCAGCAAAGGGTAATTTATACTTCTAAGGGCAGAGGTTTCTTAAAACTTAGTCTAAATCCTTGGTACTCAAAGCATAATAAATTTCTACCGACTCAAACATTTTACTAATTCAGTAAGACCTTCCATCCAATTAATTCTAAATTTTTCAAACTGAATAATTTTATTGCTTCTAAAAATAGTCACATACTTCTGAAGGGGAACAGAGCTGCTATGATGTATGAGAGGATGAGCAATAGTCCTATTGTCCAAAAATATGCAGTGTTCGACTGGCGCGAGGAGGGTAAGCACTTGCCTTTTAAAGTATGTTGAACAGAATTCCATATTTCTTATGGTACAATACCTTGGAAAGGTTGAATTTATAGATTAGCTAGTCAAAAAGGGTTCCAAGATGTTAGGGAAGCGTTACATTATATTAACTAGAAAGGAACAAGACAAAAAGTCTACAGGTTTTGCAGGAAAATGCCTCTAGTTTTTATCTTATTAATTATAAGCACATATACTTGTAGTTATTTTTCCTTGGAGGATGCTAACCCCTGATCTGATGGTATCAAGAAGGACAGCACTTGGGAAACATTGAAGTCCTCAGGGAAGAGGCTTCATACAGGATTTGTGCCCTTATAAAAAGGGGCACACACACACACACACAAAATCTTCCTCTCTCCTCCTTTCCACACTCATGCCTCAAGGAAAAATCATGTGACTGCACAGAAAGAAAGTGGCTGTCAGCAAGCCAGGAAGGAGGTCCTCACCAGGAACCAAACCTGTCAGCAGATTGACCTTGAACTTCCCAGCCTCCAGAACTGAGAAAGGAAAGTCTGTGATTTCAGGTGCTGAGTCCATAGTATTTTGTTATAGCATCTTGAGAAGACCAATACAGATAGCTTCAATAAAGAGTTTTAAAGAATAAACAAGCAACTCAGACACCCATATTATGTATGAGCCACCTTTATTATAACTCACTCCAGAAGTGTCCACACTATACCCCAGTGAATGATGAAACTTAGCACAGAGAAAAAGATATATAGAGCAAACGATGTTTTCTGGGTGGAAAAATACCAAGTCTCAGCCATCTTTTAAAATCAATGCATTTATTTATGTTCAAATATATTATATTTTCATTGCAGGGAGTATAGTCTCAAATATTTTCAAGCAAGAATAACCAAGGGCTGTATTTTGTCCAGTGATCTAGGAGCTTCATAATCGAAGGAAGGTGAAGTACATCCTAGAACAGCAAAAGTGAGACATGAAAGGGTAGGAAAATGCGTCCATGTGCCTCAAAAAACAGTCCAAAACAGAACGTAACACTGATGAGGATCCTCGCCCACTATATCAAAGGGCAGCCACTTTCCCAAAATGTCCTTCTCTACTGGTGATGTTTCCCTATGAAAACTGATGTTCACTGTGTTCATAGAAGTCAAATCACCTTGTCTTGTAGGATAATAACAAAAGAAAGAAAACAATGGCCATAGAGTTGGACCCTAAAAGTTTTTCGCTAGAGATGGATGATGACAATATTAGAAAATAAAATACAAAGACACTTCGTTGCAAGGTATCCTTAAGAAATCTATCCTCACAATCTAAAATATTCTTATCATCCAGTTTTATCATCCAACTTATCCAGATTCAACTTCTAACTACTTATACCAAACAATCGCTTTCCATTTTATTACTACGTAATTCATTCAGCAAATATGTATTCCTTAGCAGCAGTGCCAGGCACTGGGATACTGTGGTAATTCATAGAGGAAAACTGACCACAGAAGATGGAAACTAAACATGATGAGTGCAGCAAACGCTAAGGAAACAAGTGTAGCAAAACCTCTGCCAACTACTTTAGAAAGTGAAGTGTAAAATGGCGCAGTGGAGTAACGATCAAAAAAACACTGGTAATACCAATCTAGGGAGACCAAGAGTCAAGTGCTGGAAGATCCAGTAAGGCAGGCAGGTGCAGGGAAAACCCAGAGAGTCGGAAGCTTACAAGATCCCCACTAACTCATCAGGCTGCTGGGCTGGATCTGGGGTAAAGGCTGTGCACCCTTGCCATACTATATACCACATACAGGCTTTCAGAAGCAGGCTGGTCAATCCTACCTCAGAATTGGGCACAGCAAGATGGCTAGGATTAGCCAGCCTCAGTCTTGAGTGAGAACCTGACTTAAAAGAGACACCTCTGGAGAGGGAACAGGTATGTTGATGGAGGAGAGCCTTTGCTGTTCCCTGCCTCAGTGGTTCGAGCATGATGGTTCTCAAATTTGGCTGTACTATAATATTCTGGCGAGTTTTAAAAATACTTGGGTACCATTCTAGTTCATGTCGATGGATCTGCAGTGAAACTTGGGCATCAGCATTACTCAAAATTACTGGAGTGACTCTAATGTGCTGCACAGTCTGGGACCCAATAATCTAATAGGCCCCACCTGGCTTCTTTAAACTTTTTGGGAAACAGATTCTAGAACTTGTCAATGATGAAGATCTATTACACCTGATATTTTTCTGTCTTGTGCAATCATTGATGAAAGAAGAAAAGAGCCATGGAATGAGGGAGCTCACTCAGATTTTAAAGGAGACATGGAGCCATAAATGCACAGTGAGGACACACAGAGCTAACCATTCAGGTCCTGAAGATAATGGAAAAGGAGACCAACTTGCATAATTCTTTAAAGAATCAGTGGAGTAAAACAAAACATTCATGCACTTAAACTACTACGCTTACTTTAGGAACTATGTCCGAAAAAATACTTCTAATGGAAGAAAAAAAATGTACACTAATAATCGAAAAATTGGAAACATTAAAAATACCCAGTAAATAAAAATCAGTTATAAGAAATAGGACAATGCATCAAATTGAATATTAGGTCAACAAGAAGTATAAATATGGAGGATAGTCATAGGAAACTATATGACATAGAGTCAAGCAAATAAAAATCAAATTCAAAATTGACTATATATTAGGATCAAAACTCTACCTAGAAATTAGATTTGAAAGCATCAATCTATCAGCAGCTTGATTTCTTGACCCACACACCTACTTCTACTGTACTAGATTTTAACAACAAGTTCTCCTTATTTTCTGTCTCTAATTCCTTTCCATTCCTTTATTTCTTAAACCCAATTCCAACAGGTCTTCTTCCTTCACATTCTATTACAGCTACTCTTGTTCATATCATCAGTGACTTCACAAGGCAGAAACCAATGACTAATTCTTAGTCTCAGTCTCAATCAACAGCTTTCGACAGAGGTGATTGATTGCTCCTTCTTCTAGGGACACTTTTTCCTACTCTCTTTTTCTTGTACCTCAATGCCTACTTCTTTCTAGTCTCTGTTTTTGGATCCTTCCTATATTCCCAAACTCTGGATATGAAACTGGAGTGTCCCAGAGCTCAACACTCACATCTTCACTTTTTTCATCTATAATTAGTCCTTTGCTTATTGCACTCAGTTCTCATGACTTTAGATCCCATCAAGTAATTATAGCCTCCCCAATTATTCTTTCAGTAAAAATCTCTTCTTTGAACTTCAGACTCATTAACAAAAAATTTAAAAAAATTCCCTTTCAGTACCTCCACACAAAGATCTAATAAGCATTTCAAATTTTTACATTCTCAAAAACTTGATTTCCTCTATTGATTTGCTCTTACTCAAATCTTCTCCTTGAATTTTCAGCAATTGGCATTTCCATTTTTACTACACAGGCTAAAAGCTAGGGTCATTCTAGACATCTCTCCTCCGCATATCTTCTATCAGCTAATCTTATTAATTTTAGTTTCAACATATACATGAAACTCCAATCACTTCTCACCACATCCACTGTTGTCATCAGCTCTGGTTTGGAATACCCAAGCATTCCCCCCAATTTGTGTCGCTTCTTTCAATGGTCTGTTTTCCAAAGACTGAGCAATGTAATGGTCTTAAAAGGAAAATCTGATGAAGTTGCTGATCCATTCACAACTATTCCTTAGCTTTCTATGCTCTTGGAAGAGTCTTAAGTCCTTCCTTACACTGCCCTTGGATTCCTCTCTTTTTCCCCATCTTTCTGCTATCTCATTTCCTGTTCCTCTTCAGGATTGACTTGGAGTCACTCTGGTCCCTCTGCTACTTCTAAAGCAGAGCAAGGAAGCTCTCACCTCAGATGCTCTGAATTTGCTACTCCCTTGCTTACACCTGATACCAGTATTGTGTATCTTCACTTAATTCAGGTCTCTGTTCAGATGTTCCCATATGAAAGATGGTTCATTGTATATTCTGTTTCTTTATCCAAATTTATATGCCTGTCCATTCTGACTTTATGTGGTTAATTTCTACTCATATTTTGGTCATCAGATCAACTATCACTACTTCAAAAAAATGACCTCATTAAATCCAAAACCTAAGTCAAGCTATTTTGTTAGTTTGTCATAAAGCCATGTTCCCCTCCTATCATTTACCTAAGCTGGAAATTATTTATACATTGGCATGATTATTTGATTTATATTTCCTTTTATTCTAGATTCTCAGTTCCATTAGAACATCACATGTCCAGAAACCAACTTAGTGCCTGACAAGTAATAGTTGGTTCATAAATTTGGGATATTGAAAAGATAAAAGATTAAAAACTCATTAAATAAAGAAATGAATACACATTCCTACTCTGTCCTCCTCCAAGAAACAGAAGAGAATAATTATTTTTATCTGTCTTAGTTTGGAGTCATAAACCATACAACATAACTATGGGTGCCTAATATGGACATGACAGTCTCTTAAAATCAGAAAAAGAGGCAGAGTCCTTAAAAAAGAGGCACACAGGAAAAAGATGAAGTGTACTTTTAGCCAGACCACCTTTTCCTATACCCTGTCATTTTCTTGCATGTCTGTCTTGTGTAATACTTAGTGAAATGCAAGAAGTAAATTTACCTAAAAAGAAGTCTGGTCTTTGCCTTCAGCACCAAGAAAGTAATCTCTAAGCACTTGGAATGCTCTGCTAGATGAGTGCTTATTTACCTGGGAACATCTGCCACATAGAATCAGTTTGAAACCCCAAGGAGCTAGAAGTTAAGATTAACCATGTGGCAGTCAACCATGTCTACATTACCAACCCCAATTAAACTCTGAACACCAAGGCTCAGATGAGCTTCCCTGGTTAACAAAACACCACAGGTGTTATTGTCTATGGTTCCTGGCAAAAGTTAGTTAGTTGTCCACAGCTCCACTGGGGAAGAAGTGTAATACGCCAGAAATGTGTGCACGCCAGCTCTCAGTGAATTACATGTGTCTCTCTAGAGAATTCACCAACCTGAGTGTGCTCTTGGGGTTTCACAAACTTCAACTGAAGTCAGAAGGAAGGATGAACTTAGGGACTCCTGGGTCCCACTGCCACAATGGTTCACTGGATATCCAGTCTTTGGGATGATTTTTGGAAGCTTTGTAGTGAGATGTGAGAGCACTCTTCAGTACGTGACCCTGAATAAGTATCTGAGAAAGCGCCTTGAGTCTCCACACAACTGCCTGGAATAGTCCTGGTCTTTTCCATGAGTGAGAAACAAACTTCTGTTGTAGTGGGCCATTACTCATTTGTCTTTAATTGACAGCCACATCATTTACTCCCAACCATTTACAGACCTCTTCTATATATTATCTGCATCTGTCCCCAGGTTACTTACTTTGCACTGGACAGGGAGTCTAATCTCTTGAATCCTGGTTTCTTCTCTGAACTCTAATTTTAATAACTGTTCTGAATTATTTTACATCGATGTACACTTAATTCCCATAAATATGGCTCTGATTGCATCCCTCTCTTGTTCCAAATGCTTAGATGATTATATATGATTTATAAAATAGAATCCAAATACAATCTGGCATGCTAGACCTCCCTCTAAGGTACCAATCAATCTATCCTTAACCTCTGTTATTTACCTTCATACGTTTTTCATTTTCTCTCATATTATTCTTTTTTAAATATTCCAAATTTTGTCCTCTCTCTCTTCATTTCTTTTTGGTACCATGTTTTTTATTGATTTTGCTGTTCCCACTGGGGAACATCTTTCTTGCTTCTTCTCTACACATGCACCTTGAAATGTCATCTTAAATAATACACAATCCCCCAAAGTGTCCATTTCTATGAGAGAAAAAAATAAATAACTCTCCCATTTTTAAATGATGTGCTAAGACAAGACACATGTTTATTTAGGTATGTTTATATAGATAGACTTATATACATTTATATAAATGGATTTACACCAACAGTTCTATTGACCTAGGAGTAGAGATCTTTGTAAATAAATATAAAAATAGATTAATAGATAGAGTTATGATTCCTTGCACAAGTTTTGCTGATATCTTAGTAGTGTTTATAGGAATAAACATGAAGGCAGGGGAGTGTTAGAGATTGAATACCTATAAAAAGTGCACTCATATCAGAAGCAAATAATCTACACAAAATGAAAATACTTGATTGTAAAATTTTTTTTAAGTAATGACAAGTATGAATATGTCCTATGTAAATATCCATACAAAATCAAAGCTGAAAAAACATAGATCGCCTCCTCCTGAAAATCTTCAAGATAAAAATAGGTAGCAAGGGGCTGGAGCAGTGGCCCAGGGTTTACGGGACTTGCCTGGCATGTGTGAGGGCCAGGGTTCCAACTCCAGCACCACATACACAACTAAGTGTTGGAGAAATGAAAACCACATGAAAAACTAAATAAAATTGATTCTTTCTGCCCCCACTCTCGTCTCTTCATCTCTCTCACTGTCCTTCTCTGTCTTTAAAAAGAAAAGGCAGCAAACTGTTTTTGCTTGGATTTATGCTGTACAATAGGCACATGAGCACTGATTACCTTCAACGTGGTCAGCACTAATCAAGATGTCGGTGTAAAATTCACAGTGGAGTCTGAATACACAATGTGAAAAAAATGTGGAACACCTTGCTGATAAATTTCATGTTGATTACATGCTGAAATTACACTATTTGGAATATATTTAGTTAAACAAAACACAGTATTAAAATTAATTTTCCCTATTTCTTTTCACTTTTTAAACTAGTTTCCTAGAAAGTTTCACTTATGGGCCACATGGCTTTCTACTAGACAGTGTTAAATAATCACTTGTGTAGAGGCAAAAGAGAAGACCCAGACACTTCTTCCAGACCTGTGAAGCTATAGGACTCTATGATTTCTCCCAAAAGCCAATATGATTTAATTTCACCAATTTGAAGAAATAAAGGACTAGTGACAGTCTGTGAATCACAGTAGATTTGTCCCACTATGAACGTGGCTAATCAAGGCCAGGGTCTTTATTAGAGGGGCAGCTCACCCATCTGCTCAGCATCTGAGGATCTTGATTGACCCCACTTGTTTTGTGAATAGGGATAGGAGTGGGGAGAGAAGTCAGGTGAGAAAGGCTGTTGGTGGTGACCCGATAACCTGATGGACAGGTTTCCCAGGACTCCATTCGATGGGACTAAAACAAGACCGTGTGCACACGCACCCTCTGCCCCCACCACACACGCACACCCTGCCTCCTCCTCCTGGCTTTTCATTCAAGGTTTCTAAAGATAAAATGACCCAGTTTCATAACCCAGTTTAAAGCAATCCTGCATGAAGTCTCTGGTTCCCTGATACTGTCCCTGAACCGAGCTCCGAGGCAGGTACCAACTGTGCTGCTTCTATCTGCCCGGGGAGAAAGTGCATCCTCAACTGAAGGAAAGAAAAGGAATCCAGGTCCCCTGGATTGGGGATCTGGATTTGTTTCTGCTGAGACTGTTTTCCGCAGCACTCAGGATAGGAGAACGTGTTTTTAGCGAAGGAGGAAAAAATTAATTGAAATCAAGGATATGGGGTTTAAAGCCAACACACCCTTTAAGAAAGATCTGTGTCCCCTTCCCACCCCCATACGCTATCCCAAGAGTTGTTTTAGGCAGTGTAATGGGCAAAACCAAAATTATAAAACAGTGGGAACAAAAGGGAGACCCACCACCTGTGCTCTCTGCTGCAATACTAAAAACAGAAGGGACCCCCTAAGTGCAAATTAAATCTCCACTGCAGGGGAGGCATGTGACGCTTAAGAGAAGACACCATTATCTACGGAACAGACACACTTCTAAATGGGCTAACTCACTAAACTGGGAACTTGGAATCCAGCCCAGGAGATGAGAATATTTTTCCTTTTTGAGCACTATTTCCTCCCTTTCTAGTAATTTAGCTTATTTCCTCCAAAGCTGCCTTGGCTGGCATGTATCGTACAATGTCTGCTAGTTGTCATTGTCCCTGGGAAGGTGACGGAGGACACTATCAGGAGGAGTGGGAAGACCAAATGGCTGTGTGTGCTTCATGGTCTAACATAATGTACTGCACAAGGAATAAATCTCCTGAGTTACTTAGCATTAAAATAGCACACGTCCATTTGCTCTTCAAGCAGGCTTCGGTGTCATGTTTACCAAACCTTTCAGGAACTGGAGACTGAGTGCCTGCCATTTCCCAGTGATGTGTCTCCTCGCTGATTGAGCAGAAAAGCTGTAATCAATTCATCCTCTGACAGCTCCTAGGCTAGCTGTGCTGTCCCTGAGAAGAGGACATGAGCAGCAGAGACTGCCCGTCTGTCGCAGAGCCTTAAACCTCACCGAGGACCTCAAGGCAAACAGAAAAGGCTAGCTTGGTTCTAAGGTTTTCAAGACAATGCACTGTGCATACGTATTCTGAGGAATCGAAGCAAAGAATGAGAGAGAGAAATGGAACGGGTCTGATTAGAAGTTGAGCGTGGCTTTGCTGAGAGCAAGCGAGGAAAGATCTACAGCAAACAGCCATTGCGACACCGAGCTGAGCCCAGGGCCCACTGCTGTCCTTTGTGCACTCAGGAACCAAACTGAAGACTGACATGGATACTCATCATTAGGGTACTGTCCCTGACACACATGGAGCCTTGGGGCGGGGAGCCTAAGTGTAAGCAGAGGAGGGAAATATCACAAAAGGATCGCCCAGGAAATGAGACCACGCATACAAGGCAGAGAACCCTAAAGGTTATAAGAAACCATTTCAGTAAACCACAGAAGGAGAGAAGGTATTGACTAAAACTAAGAGACAGACTATTTACCACTGAGGGAAATGAGAATGGGAAAGTGGAGTACTTAAATAAAGGTCATTATTAAGCTCCTGTCCCCAAAGCCTAAAACTAACTCCTCCAGTAGCATCCTCCTGACCACACTGCATGGTGCCCACAGTCTAGGCTCGATAAGCAAGGGCCCACCTGTGTCTCAGGAGCCCCACAAGCACCCAGGTCTCCACCCCTCTGCAGAAGGATATCAAGGAAATAACTGTGTCTCTTCAGAGGGCATTGGCACTCATGCTAAGGTCAGAACAGGGTCCTTGCGCAGAAGTAGAAACTCGGAGACTAAGATCCTAGTTCCAGGTTGACCTGGCCTACCTTACAACTTCAGACGCAGCATGAGCAGCTCTTGTATCTGTTCTCTCGCTGGTGAAAGCAGGAGGAGAGGTAGCATAGCATAGGGGTGCGGTATAAGGGGCCTTTGAGATGAGTCTCATCCCACTGAGGCCAAAGGGTATGGAGCCAAGAGAATTTCAAAAGTCAGGAGGAGGCAAAAAGGGAACAGGGAACTCTTGTCAGCCCTGCTGCCCCTGTTCTGCTCATGTGGTCAAGACCCCCCTTCAAAGCACAGCTAAGCACCATGGGGGCCTGTACCTGTCTCAAGGCAAGTAATAAGTAAGTAATTAGAGATCCTTCTCTCTCATTCTCTTTCTCTCTCTCTCTCTCGCTCTCTCTCTCTCTCTCTCTGTGGGGGGGTATTGAACCTGGGGCCTTCATATGCTAGGCAAGTGCCCTGCCACAAAGCTACACACCCAGCCCTATTAATTCTTTCCAAGCTCCTTATTCAAGAAATTCCTAAGAGGCTCCAGGCCTAACCAATTCTCAATAAACAAGACCTTGTTTCAAAACAAAAATAAATAAATAAAATAAAATAAAAATGGCTGGGGACGTGGCTCAGTTGGTTACACACTTGTGGGTTCAATCCCCAGTGCCCAAAAAATACATAAATACACAGTACTTTTGAATAAATAAGGGTTAATCACTGTAATACATGAAGACCAGAAGAGTGGCTGAAGAGGGAGATGAGTTAGTTGTCACCCTGATTTTCCACGTAGAACCAAACAAGGGGGTAAGGGAAGGGAACAGTTAAGCCCAAGGACTCTTCTTACAATTTGACCAGAACAAAGAATTTCCTGATTTGGTTCCTTGAACAGAAGAGCAAATAATGGGATATAAATGAAATACATGAAATTGCCAAAAGGTGCATTCAGTATGAAAAGCCAAAAATTTTAAAGGAAGTAATCTAAATTCTTGGAGAAAAAAAAGGAAAGAAAGAGAGAAAGGAAGGAAGGAAGGAAGGAAGGAAGGAAGGAAGGAAGGAAGGAAGGAAGGAAGGAAGGAAGGGGAAAGGAAAAGAAAAAGAAAAAGAAAGAAAAAAGAAAAAAAAGGGGGGGAGTCAGTGAAACATTTTTAACAACTTGCCTCTTTCTCATGCCATGACTTCTACAGACTGCCATGGTAGGGCAGCCACAATCAAAGAGGAGGGACAGAAAGAGAGGAACAAAAGACCACGACACACAAACTGGCCTCAGTTCTTGTTTGTTCTTCCCCTGTTCTGCATGGCAGCCTCCCACCACGCACCAAAAATACCATTGTGATGAATATTTGAGTACATACCTCTCTGTAGGAATCAGAAAATAATAGCTTCTCCGCTGGAGCTGGCTCAAGCAGGACACTTATTAAAAGCTTTTGCTGATGGCTGTTTCCAACACCAAATGGAGATGGAGATCCTTTCTCACATCCAGGGACCCACTCTGAGCCCCTCTGTTCCACCACCCTGGGTTCGAGCTGTTGATTTATTGTCTGCCCACTGGACTGTAAGCTCACTGAAGGCAGAAATCACATCTTCTACACTGTAAGATCTGAAGGAACCCACACAAGTTCTAGCACAATGCATATGATCCAAAATGCTGGATGAAACAACGTATTCATTAATGATGTTTGAATAAATAAAACTGCAAACTGTCACAGTTTACAAACAATCCTTCACACTGTTGCCATCTTTGATCCTAGCAACGCTCAAGAAGTCTCCCTGGGGGAGAGGCCCTGCATGACTCAAGCTATGCCTATTAGAATTTCATATCTCAAACTAAGGTCCTGCTGCTGAAGACCAAGAGATTGTTTGACACATCAAGATTACTAAACTATTATTATGTGGGGAGTACTTAATTCATAACACACTCTCATCACTCGTTCATGTAAATTTCCCTATAATTTTATACATTGCTTTGTTTATACATTTAATTCTTTTTAATTATACAAACGCTGGTGTAAATACACTCTATCCAATATCACAGATCAAATATACTCTATTATATTCACTCTGTGTTGTGGTGCAACTAGATTCTCTTCCTTTTTTATTTTTATTTTTTTTTTAATACCAAGGTACCAGGGATTGAACCCAGGTACGTTTGACCATTGAGCACATCCTCAGTCCCTTTTTAAATTTTTTCTGAATTTTGAAACAGGGTCTCCCTAAATTGCTGAGGCTGGCTTTGAACTTGCAATCCTCCTGCCTCAACCTCCAAACTGCTAGGATTACAGGCATGTGCCACCATTCCTGGCTGGTGCAACTATATTCTAGACTCTATTATAACTGTCTTAAAGTAAAGGGAGGCTCCAGGCAAGGAATATTCTTCCTGGACACCAATTCAACTTGTTCAGGTGGTATCAGAGCACTCTCAAGGTAATAATATCTCCATCAAAGCAGAAGTTGCTTTTCAATTACATCTAGTATTTTGCCAGATACTTCATAAATGTAGGCAGCAGTTACATTGGTATGTGCCCAGAATGTTAAATAAGACTGTTAATTAAGTGTGTGCCGGAGGAGAGGAATAAATGCTAAAGGAGATCAAATCATGGTGTACATGCTTTATAAATGCACTACCTCCACCAATTTCAACAAAGGTGCTAAGAACACATCTCAGAGAAAGGACAGTCTTTTCAGTAAACAGTACTGGGAAAACTGAACACAACATGTGGAATAGTGAAACTAGACACTTGTCTTTCACTGGGTACAAAAATTAAATCAAAATGGATTAAAGACTTTAATATAAGACCTGAAACTACCTAGAAGAAAATACAGGGAAAATGCTTCCTCGCATTGGAATGGGCAATGATTTTCTGGAGGATATCTCAGTGGCACAGGAAACAAAAGCACGAGTAGATAAATTGAATTACATGGAGCTAAAAAGCTTCCGCTCAGCAAAGGAAACAATTAACAAAGGCAAGAAGCAATCTATACAATGGGAGAAAGTACCTGAAATCCATACATCTGACAATTGATTAATGTCCAGAATATATTAAGGAAGTAAAAAAAAAAATCCTCATGTTTTTAAATGAGCAATAACCCTAAATAGACAGTTCTGACATTTTAAAGCGAAGACGTACAAATGACCAACAGATCTATGAAAACACGGTAAATATCAGCAATTATTAGGGAAATATAAATCAAAACCACAGTGAGATATCTTCATCCCAGTGAGAATGGCTCTTATCAAAAAGACAAAAGATAGCGAGAGCTGCAGAAAAAGGAAACCCTTGCATGTGGTTGATGGGAATGCAAATTAGGATACCCACCATGGAAACAGTATGGACACTCCTCAAAAATTAAAAGTAGAACTATGCATATGATCCAGGAATTCCACCACTGAGCATGCAGCCAAGGGAAATGAAATCAGTATGTCAAAGAGACGTCCTCACCCCCGTGCTCGCTGCAGCACCATTTGTAAGAGCCAAGACATGGAAGGCACCTAAGTGTCCAGAGCTGATGAGTGGATAAAGAGAATGAGGTACATGTGCACAACACAGTGCTACACTGACATAAAAAAGGAATGAGATCTCACCATTTCCAACAGCATGGATGGGACTGGAGACCATTATATTAAACGACATAAGCTAGGCACAGAAAAACAAGTACGGCTTGATCTCACTTACATGTGGAATATAAAAAAAAAAAAGTTGATCTCATAGAAGTTGAGAGTAGAATGTATTTACCAGAGGCTGGGGAGATAGAGGGGTGCAGGTTGATCTATGAGTACTAAGTTATAGCTAGACAAGAGTAAGAAGTTCTTGTGTGCTATATCATGGTAGGGTACTCATAAATAATTATAAGGCACTATATATTTCAAAAAGCTGGAAGACAGGATTTTGAATGTTTTCACCATAAATAAATGATAAATGTTCAAGTAGATATGTTCACCCTGATTTAAACCACACAGAGTACGTGTATCAACACATCACATGGCTATATCCAATTTTTATGCTTTCATCAACTAAAAAGTAAATCTCAATTGAAAAACACACTCCTGCCCCTTCCACCACCCAACCTTTCTCTTCTACAAGACAGGAGAAAACATAGATTATTGCATCGGCTCAAACTCAACTAAAAATATTAAACAAGGGTCATCATCAAGATAGGCTAGTGGGACTTCAGAGTGGTCCTGCTCTACTTAGTGTACTGTTCCTTAGATGGCCTCAGGAAGGGACAACCTTTTAGTCTACAGTTAGAGATGTTATCAACCAAGAATTAGACTACTGAAGATTCTGCACGAGTGTGTTCTAAAGATCTTAACAATTCCAGCCTGCAATCTTCAACTCAAGTTAACAGGTTTTGTGGGTGTTTGGGGGAGGAGTGTAACCAATAGAAGGGTATGAAGTGCCCCAAATGTAATGTGAGGTCCTCATCTCTCCAGAGAGGAAAGCATCTCCAAAGCCCAGCTTGACATAGGAAAGGAAGTTCAATGAACTGGATCTCAGATCCCATGATGCTGCCGAGGGTAAATTCTGTTGAACCTACCACCAACATGGCAGAGACCCAAACAGCCTGTGCATATGGTAACTTTTATCTCACTGCCACAGAGCCTGACGACAGTGTTTCGGAGGATTAGTGAAGTTTTCATTTTTAATCTTGAACACGTCTGACTTTGTATAAAGGAGTTTGGAATTAGAGCAGTTGCTTAGAAATCTGAAGATTAGTCAGTGAGCGATATTGGAAATCTCCAAGTCTTCCTTCTTGTTAGAGGAATCCTGAGAGTGAGCAAAGCATAACATGAAGCTGAAATTTGGTTCAAGTGAAAAAGCTGACACCTACACTCCAGTCCAGAGTGGCTCTGGGCTCCTTGGCTGGACCATTTGCCACAGGAAGGCTGAGAGGATGTGCGGGAGCCAGATGCTGGAGGCCTGCCCGGGAGATTGCTTTCCTGCAGCAAGAAGAAAAGAAAACCAGTATCAGAATCTCGTACAGAGTTCAAAATTTCCCATGGGGTAGACACGATGCCCGCATTCTCAGAACCCCTTTACAACTGTGTTGGAGTACAGCTCTCTAAAGGAAGAGGGTGGCAGGTCCCAAAAGACAAGGGGCTGGAGGGGAGTCCTGCGGGGCAATGTGGCTTCAGGACCAGAAGGTGAAATATAAGCTGCTGTTTAGGATAGAGAACAGAAATGGAGATCTCTCTATTAACAGAAGAGATCTGGCTTGGGCCTCTGCAATGCTTTCAGAATTTTCAAGTTGCCAGAGACTAAAAGCAAAAAAACAAAAATATAAATAAATAAAAAGTAGGCTCATGAAGTCTTCTGTTGATATCCTTTCAGTGCCCAAGGCAACTGAAAGTCCACTCTTCAACTCCTTAGGATCATCCTTGTTTAGCATGGCAGAGGATGGTGGCGCCTGAAGTTCTAAATGGGAAAAGACTGATTTGGCTGTCAAGCAAGAACACATGATAAGAGATCAGCACCTTACCAAGGCCACATTAAGTAAAACCAAAACACTCTTTAAATCCTAAATTTGTAAGGTGGAACATTAACAGAATTAATGTGAGAAAGAAAAGAATGAATCAAGAGGGGCTGAGAAAGCCTCAACCTTGGCCTGCAAAGATGAGAAATAAGAGGAGCTACTTTAGCAAAATAAATGTGATCACTGCTCAGCTAAAGGTACAGAAATGACAATATCATGGAAAGAATAAGAATGGCACAAAAAAGAAAGTAGAGATCACCTAGGGGGTTTGTAGTATTGTCAGGAACAACAGTTCAGTTTTTGAACAGCCCATCAAAAAATGTCACAAAGATCTGGAACTTAAGTGTGAGTACAGACACAACCCATTAGTCTTTACTAACAGATGCCTGGAGAGGGCTTTCCCCTCCCTACAAGTGTCTACCTATGGTCTGAGAAACACCCGAATTAGAATCGGGTGGGGGTTGGGATGCTGCGCTCTGAGTCCTCTCAGGCTGAGGATGAGGCACAGGAATCTGCATCCACACAAGCTCCATGGTGTTTCCTTCCATGTGCTTATGTATTCCAACTTTGCTCCATCAGCACAAGCACGTGTGTGCAGGTGGAAGAACAATAACTTACCAAGACCTCTCAAATGTCATCATGCTGACTTTGTGTCCAATTGCAACTTGTATCAACGCTGCGTAAGAAGTTGCCATCTCTGAGACTGAGTTTCAGACATGCTGTGGCCCAGATCCTCAGGCCCCTTCACCCACTTCACCACCCAGAGAAAGAAGGCTACAGACAGCAGAACAGAGAGCAGCAAAAGTGCACAGATCTACAATGAAGCCCATCACAGCTGAGCCATCAAGGAGAGATACACCAGATAGGGCAGATAAGAGCAGAGGGCCCAAGTTTTGTTGAACCCTAAGAGAAAGAGGCTCTCTCAGGATGCTCTCTGACCTCAGAAAACCCCATCGAGAAATGGAAATTGCAGTTGAGCAAGATGGACAGCAGCCCTAAAGCCCAGGAAAGGTACGTGGAATCCAGTAAAGAATGCAGAGTTGTGCAACCATTAATCAACGACCCAGCATGTCAGAGAACTCAGCCAGTGTCCAGCCCTTTTTCCCTTTTAGTCTCTTTGAATTTCTGCCCAGGAAGTTCCAGAAATAGTGGATAGGTCTTCAGGAGTTGGAAGTGATCGTATCCAACTTGCTGGCAGCCTACTTTCAAAAGCTTCCACCTGGCAGTAGGCAAAGCATTTGCTTTACATAATCCCCCAGAGGGTCATATTAAGAAAGGAGGTCCCTCTCTTTCACCAAGCAACTAATTAACATCACTGGCACCTCACGCAAAATACATTCCATGTCATAGAGTAATATGAAAGGAACTAGGGAGGTTCTTATCGGTGATTTTTCACCCACAACCATTTTCCTCCCCGTAAACTGAAGGAACTTCTTTGGCACTCTTCATGAGCATGTTCCCTGGTTTGGAGAGGCTCTTTCTGGTGACTTTGCACCACAGCTTTCATTATAAGAAAATCAGATCTCTGTGGAGTCAGAAACCACAAGTTCTACTTTCGGGTTCTCAACAGGATCCACCACTCCAACTTAAATGCTTCGCAAAAAATATTAAACAATGCCTGAGCACAGGGTGGCTGAAGAATTCAAGTGAAGGTTAATATGAAAGACAAAAATCCTTCATCTTTTCATGAACTGCCCCAGACAGCCGTGCTCAGAAAAAAGAGGGGTGGGGGAGGCAGGAGAAGAGAACAAGGGGCAATAAAATTCTACCATCAGGGATCAGTAGAAACGGCAGGGCAGATGAATTTAACGCACAACCAAAGCCTTATCACTCTTCTTAATTAGGAGCTCCAGGATGGGCAAACTGCTCAGATAATCTAGTTAGGATGCAAGGGATGTGTGTGCTATAGAAGAGCAACGTGACTATAAGAGATATCTAAACACTGAATCCTTAACGAAATTGCAGCCAATCACACTCTTCTCTAGTCTGTGAACAGAAGCAGTTAAGTCTTTTGTTGATCATTTATTCCTCATTGCAGATGCAAATTTAAGGTTGCTTTTATGTAATTAATGAAAGAAAATTATATATCAACTGCATATGTAAATATTAATTAGGGGGAAAATAAGTAAGAAATATCAAAGTGATATATAATACCAGTTTATAACTTGAAAATGGGTCTCACAAAAGGACAATATATGAGAAATAAACTAGAAAAAGAATGTTGCTACCACAGGGTAGGGGATGGAAAGTACTTCTACTTAGAGCTTTCGATTCTTCTACATAACCATGGGAGAAAGCCCTTTATTCCCAAAAATTCATAAGTGAATACACATTTTTCTTCCAAAATAAGAAGTAATCTCATTATATCTCAGACCTAAAATAAAATTAGTGCATGTTATTCTTCTATTTAAATGTATCTTGTTTGTGGGAGATGACATTTAAAAGCATAACAACACTTGGTAGGTGGTTAGAGGAGGATGGTGGGACAGTGGTTTTATGCTACAATTTGCTTGAATAAAAAAAAAAAAATCAATGAGGTTTCAACTTATACTTTCTTCCTGCTCAGAATCCTCCCAAACCCACACTCAGCAAAACCATAAAATTCCAATGATTCTTTCTATTAATTGTCTTTCAATTTCATAACAACACTTTATAAGGAATAATTATAATCACAAAAGTATCTTTGAAAAAGAATTGTAATATTAACCATGACATAGATAAGGGGAAAAAATACTCTACAACGCAGTTTCAAAAGCATAAAGTCACAGTTAATGCCAATCACCTGACACGGGGGTCTCTAACATAGTTAAAGTATAAAAGCCATCATGAATTTTAAACTGCATTCTATTATTTCCCTCACTTTGTTCAATAAGACTATAAACTCCTAAAGGACAGGGTTCAATTCATCCACTAATCTTATTACATTCTGCCCCACGGGTAGACACAGCATATATTCAATAAATGTTCTCTGAGTGAATGAATGAACTTGACCAAGAAGCTAAGGAAAGCAGCTCACTGATTAGATCAGTGCTGAGAAATCTGATTAGGATGATTTGAATTATATCCTAGGCCTAACATTTCGGTGACATTCTTTTCTGAGAGGGTTAGAAATCCCTCAAAGCTGATCTTTAAAAATAAATGCAAATGAGATAGAACTCAGTGTTGAGAAGCGTAGGAAATGTCAAAACCACTTTGTGCAACCCACATTAACATGGAGTCCCATTGTTAGAACTTTTGTAGAGAACATGAGAGTGTTAACATGTTTACAATGTAGTCATCAAAAGAATACCCTCTTCAAAAACAGATTTTATAACGCATTGGTAAACATCAAAATGTTAGCCAATGTACTCTCTAACCATCCATTTCACAAATTTCTCTCAATTTGCTCTGGTTCCACTCCGACGCCAACTTTATGTGGCTCCTGTATTCAACCACCCACATCTTGCCAACTCCCTCTCCAAGTGGATCCTACGTATGAGGATAGAATGGAGATCCTTCTTGCTGAGTAGAAAAGCAACAGACAATCAGGAGGTCCCTTTGCCAGAACATCTCATAAAGATACTAGCGAACTCCTCTTTGTGTTCTAAAGGAGCCCGCTGTCCAGTGAACTATTCCCTACCTTGGCTTAATTCCCCAAGTGCCTAAAGAGACACCTTCAGCAGAGTGTGTTTCCCACACTGCACAGGCAGCCCATAATTCCTCCAGTTTAATCTAAACAAGCTACCTGCAATGCTGAGGACAATCTACCTGGTTAAAAACTGACTGGCCAATCTGCATGAATTCCAAATATTCCACCAGAGATTTATGGAGGGGAATAAACTGTGTGTAATTATTTGAGCCTAAATCCTACTCCATTTTACACATGAATTCAAACTAGTTTTTGATGATTTTAATGCACGTTGACATTTTCAAAAATTCAGTTGTTATTGAAACAAAGGTCATGTTTAGTTTCCTAAGGGGTGTTAAGTCATTCAGAAAATCACTTTCGATATTGAATCTTCACTGCAATACACTTGCATTACTCTGGATTTTTTTTATCTTCACGGTGGAGCTTGACAACTGGTCCATTTAAAAGCCTTCCGTAGGGCTGGCAGTGGAGCTCAGAGGTGAGTGCTTGCCTAGCACATGCGAGGTTCTGAGTTTCAAGTGTTCTGTAAGCTGGGACCCACTGTTACACATAATTTGCAAACCTCTGACTACTTCAGCACGTCTGCTCAAGCAGCTCAGCCCAGGCATTTACATGGTGAAATATATTCATTCATTCAACAAGGGATTTCCTTAATGCACTGCTCGAGATGTGTCGGCACATGAATGAATGAAATAGATATGAATCGCTGCCTTTGTGAAGCTTACATTCAGCAGAAACACATCCCCAGTCACTGCAACGTTTTCCATATTTACATATCTTCGTTAGCCCTCTTCTACGGTAAATTTTAAACATAATAGCACAAAATGGGTAAACTACATATCCAAAGGTACATGCACAGGAAGAGGTCCAAGTGAATTTGAACCCAGGGTGTTGCATACTTTACAGTTCACAACCCCATGGTTCTGTGAAATGCAGATGGTACACAGATACGCAGCGAACAAGTCCAACTACACAATTAGCCTCATACACTAATTTTCTAATTGTCTTAATTATAAGTGTCCTATCTCCACAGTACGAACGTAAGCTTCAACTAGAGAGGCCTTGTTTGATAGGCTTTAGAGTACAGAGGTTAAGAACACAACTGACCTTATTTAATAGCTAAGTAGATGAGTTCCTTGACCTCTTTTAGCTTCAGTTTCCCCATATGCAAAATCAAACACGAAATCTTAATTCAGAGCATAGGACAGGGAAGAGAATTTTCCATTTTTATTTTTTAATTTTTATTTGTTATCAGGGACTGAATCCAGGGGTGCTTAACCACTGAGCCACACCCCCAGCCCTTTGTATGTTTTAGTTTGAGACAGGGTCTCACTAAGCTACTTAGGGCCTTGCTAAGTTGCTGGGGCTGGACTTGAACTTGCGATCCTCCTGTCTCAGCCTACCTAGTTGCTGGGATTCCAGGTGTGCTACCATGCCTGGCAAGACAATTTTTTAAAATTGTGAGCAGGATAACTGACACACAGTAAGTATAATAAATGACCACTGCTATTATCATTATTACAGCTATCAGCAACTCCCGCAGCATCTAGTTAAAACTAGGTCCAAGGTAAATCTCTGAATAAATATGTGCTTTCTGATTGCTCTCAAGTATTCACAGTTCCCCAAACACTCCTACTCACTCAAAAACATAAATATTTTACAAGTTTCCACCACATGTCAGGCAGTTCAAAGGGATTATTCAAACAGAGGACTCTTTGTTTAGGCAGGTAATAATTCTGTGGTTGCCTAAGGAATTACTCTCGCCAACTTGCTTGCCTTCCCAGGGCAAAACGAGAAAAGCACTCTTGCCTCAACTTTACCAACATACTGAAAATAGACACATAATCTAAATACATTGGAATACATTACATTCATTAGAAGGTAATGAAATACCAAAAATAAGCTTCTTGGTTATTCTGTAAAAAAAATAACTGCTTGCTAAAGTCCCCTCAGAACTTGCGAACTCTTCTGTTAGTCAGGATTTATTGCTCAAGGGTTCCTCACAATTACCACATCCTTTAAGTGATGCTGGTTTGAACTCTGGTATGGGATGCAGCAATAATCCTCATTTTCAACAAAGTGAGACTTCGTTTTTGGGTTGTTTTTTTTTTTTTTAACTTGTTTTTAAGAGAGAGAGAGAGAGAGGTAGGGACAGAGAGGGGAGGAGAAAGAATCGGTTGTATTGATTTTTTTAATCTGGCTTTAGTTTTTTTGACACTTAGTTGTATATGTGGTGCTGAGGTTTGAACCTGAGTCCTTGTGTATGCCAGGCAAGCGCCAAAACCACTGAGCCCCCACTCCAGTCCCAAAGTGAGACTTCTTAACTAAGATTTGCCCAGGAATTTATGGCATTCTTCCCTTTAAGATATCATTTGAAGGAGAAAGTAATGCTGAGGAATAGAGAAAAAGTAATCATTATTATGGGTTGAAGTGTGTCCTCACAAATTTTGTATTTGAAAGTCCCAATCCCCAGAACCTCAAAATATGACCATAATTGAAGACAGGGTCTTTACCTAGTCAATCAAGTTAAAATGAGAGCTTTGGGTCTTCATCCAGTAAGACTGGTGTCTTCATAAAAAGTGGAACTTTGACACGGACACACACATAGGGATAAAGTCATATGAAGATGAATGCAGAGATCAGGGTGATTCATCTATATGCCAAAAAGAGCCAAAGATCACCAGCAAATCACCCCCAGTCAGGGAGAGGCGTGGGATGGGTTCTCCCTGGCAGCCCTCAAGGAACCATCCCACCAACACTTTTGCCTCTGATTGTAGCGGCCAGAACTGTGAGACAGTAAATTTCTGTTTTTGAAGCCACTCAATGTGTGGCTCTTGGTTATGGCTGCCCTAGAAAATACCCATATTTCATAACTAAACCTCAAGTTTGGATTTTGCATGATGGGGTTTGGTTGACACCAATACGTGGACTTCCCTCTTCCATTTGCTCCATGAAACTCTGGGTTCCATTTGGCCATAATGCCACCCTTCAGGACAATAATTCTTAAACAGAGATAAATTTTGGTGAAAAACTGCTGTTAAAAACATCTATCTCATATAAACAGGGAGACTCTGACAAAGTTTTATTTAACTCATTAATGAAATAACCAGCAGAGAGGAAAAATGCAATTCAAAACATGTATAAGAAATTGAGATTTATAATAGGAAAGAAATACCTAAGCAAACTTCTAAATTACAAGAGTAGTTTACTTTCTATGAGTTAAAATGATCTTAACCATTGTGGCATTAACTTCCCTTTTACTTCGTAAACATAATACATCTGCTTTGCGGGCTAACTTCTAACCTTACAGGAAAATAAAACATCAGCACCTCTATCTGTTTGGGATTAATAAACAAACATACAGAGACAATAAAATTACGGTACTCAAGAGTATTACATGAAAGTCAATTATTAAATAATAAGGTTCTGTTTTTATTGGAGCAGGCTAACAACAATATAACATTTAAAAAAATCAAACAATAGCTATTTTCCTGTTTCAAAATTTGGGATAATTTTATTCTGGCTCCTCATAGTTCTTCTTCTCTTAGGTCAGAGAGAGAGTGTGAGACAGAAATTTTCAACTTTACTGGAGGGTGCTTGCCAGGAAGTGAGGGAAGCAAGACTGGTAAGAAGAGAATTTGAATGGTGATGCAGGTTCCAATGGCCACCTTGGTTGACCTCACAGAAGGAACTGGAGCTGGACTGGCCAATTTTGAAACAAAGGCACAAGTCTGAACCCCCACATCAATCAACCAGCCTTTGGGTATGGAAAGCCCCTAGGGAGAGATTAACCATGGGCAATGCCTGGGAAGGGCTCAGCTGTAGACCGTGGTCAACTAACATGCCTGGAAACTGAGGCAGGGAAAATTAGTAACTTGGTCCTGAGATTGTACATGGCCAGCCAACCACAAGCCACCTCTAATATTCGTTATTAGACCTTGAGATGAATCATTTCATTATGCCCAATTCACAGATAGGCCAATTGGCATTAGAATGTTAAAGTCAGCTATATATTGCTAATGAGTGATAAGGAAAACTGCAGCCCAGATGTATGGCCACAAATGCTCATTTCTCTGCATTCCCTTTAAAAGCGAGATGGACAGCAGAGAAGAAAGACCATAGAATGGGAGGGAGGGTGGTACAAGGCAAGGCCAAGCAATGGATAGAACTGACCAGTGAAAAGCTGTCTGTCTTCTCTGGCTGCCATAACAAAATACCATAAACTGGGAAGCTTATAAACAACAGAAATTCATTATGCACAATTTTGGAGTCTAGGAAGCCCAAATTCAAGGCACCAGGCTCAGTGTCTGCTGAGGGCCTACTTCCTGGCTCTCAGAAGGTACCTTCTCACTGAGTCCTCATGTGGTAGAAGGAGTCAACAGCTTCCCTTGTGCCTCATTTATAAGGGCATTAATCCCATCCCTGAGGGTTCCACCCTCATGATGTAATCACCCCAAAGGCCCCACCTTCTAATACTGGCACCTTGGGAGTAGAATTTTAATATGTGAATTTAAGTGGGAGAACCGGGAGCACAAACATTCTCAGAGCATAGTAAATGCCCTGGTGTAGGTGGGTGAAGGGCATTTTAAGCACTCAGTCCAGCACTCAATTGGGAATCGGACTGCTGTGATAGACATGCCTCCTTTGTCTCCTCCTCCATACTTCCCACATGCACCTGCATTTTCAGGGAAGTCTGCCTGCTCCCTGCCTTACAGGCAGTGAGTTTTTATGAAAGTGGAAATTGAAAAAGGATCTGAATGCCACATTTAGGTCAATGAATACAGAATAGACTTCCCCAACCGAGATAGAAAGATAATCCAGAAATGAACAAATTTAGAAGACTCATTAGCCTTGAGACAGAAATAACCTTAAGAACATAAGCCCTTTGAGACTACATAGAAATTTTAAGGGACAGGATTACGATTCACAGGGCTGTTCTCAGAAAATTATCAACAGGAAAAGTTTATTTTTAGAATCCTCCTGCCCATTTCCATACTAACACACTGATCCCTACCTCCTTTAATTTCCCATAACTGCTACAATCACAATCTCATTCAACTGATGGTGGTTTGAATAGAGAACCAACATAATCTTCTCAATCAAAAGTTGTTTGGGGTATGTCCCTCATGAGGGTATCTGCATTCTCAAAAGTGACTCATAAAAATGGAAAGACCTACGTGACCCAAAGAAATGGAGTCAAATAACACTCGAAGAATTTAAAACAATTGTCCTAAGCCAGATCTAGAATATCATAAATATAGATGGGGAGTTTTGTGAATAGAGGAAGTGAACTGCCTCCAACTTTGAGGTGAACCCCAGGCATACACTAGTCTGATGGACCAAAGAGCAAAACCGTATGTTCAAGAGACACAGCCAACCTACATCAGCGAGAACACAATTCACTCCAGAAGCTTCAGATAAAGATACTTCAGTAAGGGAACTACTTAAAAGTAGGATTATAAACACACCACTACCTGGTCACAAGATTTGCAATACAGCTGAAGAAACCAAGAGCATGTGGTACTGGAGAAAAGGCATGTTAGGTCACCCAAAGATGAGAGCAGGTGAAAGGTTGTCTTGGCGCAGTGAACCAGAATTAGAATAAAACCAATTTAAATCTCAAATCTACCTGTAGTAGACAAAAAAGTCCAAATGCATAAATCTCTCCCCACATTTCTTACTTTTTGAATCTTTACTTATATTTGCAATGTACTAAATTCTCTCTAAGGACAAGTGTACTGTTATAATTAGAATTTCATGAAGCATGAAAAGAAATAAGAAACTATTTTACCTAAACACAGGAAGTGTTAGTCAATAGAAGAAAGGCAGATGAGACATTTTAAAAAGTAGATCACCGGGGCTGGAGCGGTGGCTCAGCGGTTTCAGCGCTTGCCTGGCAAGCATGAGGACCCGGGTTCAAACCCCAGCACCACGTACACAACTGAGTATTGGAGCAACTAAGGCCATGTGAAAAACTAAATAAAGTTGTTTCTCTCTTTCTCTGTCTCTCTCACTGTCCCTCTCTCTTTAAAAAAAAAAATAAAAAGTAGATCACCTATATTAAAAATGTTTAAAGAACATTTTTTATAAAGCATGTCTAAAAGACCTCAATAAGAGCAGTTTCTTTTTTTTATTGAACAGTTTATTTTTTAACAGCCATACAAGTTTTTAACAAAATAATATAAAATGTATCTAGATTCTGAAGATTAGATTTACCCCCAAGAGTGCCCCCCCCAATTACCCACCCGTATCCCTCCCTTCCCCTTCCCACAATATCTCTAAAAATGTGTTAGGTTGTATAACATTACACCTTATCTGGATTTAACACATGATAATAGACCACCTTTCTCAATGGCCAGGGTCTAGTTCCAACCTCCACAAATGAGCAAAGACATTCGACCCTTGGTTCTCTGGGTTAAGCTGATTTCACTCAGCGTAATTTCTTCCATAGCCATCCATTTACCTTCAAAGGCTGCAATATCATCGTTTCTAATTGCTGTGTAAAATTCCATGGTATATATGTACCACAGTTTTTGGATCCATTTATCCAATGAGGGACATCTGGGTTGTTTCCATAGTCTAGCAATAGTAAATTGCGCTGCTGTGAACATAGATATTGCTGTGTCACTATAATGTGCTGATTCTAAATCCCCTGGAAAAATACCTAGGAGAGGAATAGAAGGATCATATGGTGGGCTCATCCTTAGTTTTTTGAGGATTCTCCACACTGCTTTTCAGAGGGGCTGTACCAGTCTGCAGCTCCACCAACAGTGTGTTAGTGTCCCTATCTCTCCACAGCCCCTCCAGCGTCTATTATTGTTTATTTTCTTCATTTTTGCCATTCTGACTGGTGTAAGGTGATATCTTAATGTAGTTTTCATTTGCATTTCTCTGATTACTAGTGATTTGGAGCACTTTCTCATGTATTCATTGGCGTCTGTTGAGAAGTTTCTATTTAGCTCTTTGGCGCATTTATTAATTGGGCTGTTAGTGTTTTTGTAGTTGAGATTTTTGAGGATTTTGTAGATTCTGGATATGAGTCCCCTGTCAGAGGAATCATAGCCCATGATTCTCTCCATTTCCTTGGGAAACCTCTTGACTCTTGATTGTTTCCTAGGCAGTGCAAAAGCTTTTTAGCTTTATGGCATCCCCTTCACTGATTTTTTACTTTACTTCCTTCACTTTGGGAGACATGTTGAGAAAGTCTTTGCCTACTCCCAAATGCTGAAGTGTTGGACCTAATTTGTCTTCCATCAGTTGCAAGGTAACTGGTTTAATTCCTAGCTTCTTGATCCATTTTGATTTGATTCTCATGCAAGGAGAAAGATATGGGTCTAATTTCAACTTTCTGCAAGTGGCTGTCCAGTTTGTCCAGTACCATTTGTTGAAGAGGGTGTCTCTCCTCCATGTAATATTTTGTCCCCCTTTGTCAAAAATGTTTAAAGATTTTTAAAGATGTTTAAAATGTTCAAAGATGTTTAAAGATTTGAGGGTTTGTTTCAGGGTCTTCTATTCTATTCCTTTGGTCTTCTTCCTATCTTGATACCAGTACCATGCTGTCTTTGTTACTACAGCTCTATAGTATAGTTTTAAATCTGGTATGGCAAAACCGCCTGTTTCGTCTTTCTTGCTTAGTAGTGTTTTGGCAATTCTAGGTTTCTTATTGTTCCAAATGAATTTGAGAATTGTTTCTAATCAAACAGAATATCCATGAAATGATAGAAAATATTCAATAAGAATCAAATAGAAATTCTGGAATTGAAAGTCCAGTGTAACTAAAATAAAAATTCATTATAAGTGCTTGACAGCAGATTTAAGCAGTTCCCCTGAACTTCAGTGAACTTGAAAATGGGCAATTTAAACTTTCCATTTCCAAGAACAGAAAGAAAATCGAAAAGATATAGATCTTCAGAAATGTCCAGGACACCACAAGGTATAGCAGCATATTCATAATTAGTATCCCAGAAGACCCAGAGTCAGAGACAAAAAAAAATCTGAAGAAATGACAAAAATTTCTAACACTGATTTTAAAAACATACATTCAAGAAGTACAACAAATTTGAAGTAACATAAACTCAAAAAGTCTGCATCTAGAAACATTATAGTCAACATTATAGTCAAATGCAAGATATTCTCAGTAATATATTAAAAGCTAATTTCTATCACAAAACATGGATACCAGAAGAAAGACAGCAGAATGCCATGTTAAAAGTATTGAAAGAAAAAGGCATTGGCCAAGAATTCTATAACCAGAACAACTTTCCATCTCATATCCAGAATCTACAAAATGCTCAAAAATCTCAACTACAAAACACTAACAGCCCAATTAATAAATGCGCCAAAGAGCTAAATAGAAACTTCTCAACAGAGGACATTGATCAAGCCAATGAATACATGAGAAAGTGCTCCAAATCACTAGTAATCAGAGAAATGCAAATGAAAACTACATTAAGATATCACCTTACGCCAGTCAGAATGGCAAAAATGAAGAAAATAAACAATAATAGATGCTGGAGGGGCTGTGGAGAGATAGGGACACTAACACACTGTTGGTGGAGCTGCAGACTGGTACAGCCCCTCTGAAAAGCAGTGTGGAGAATCCTCAAAAAACTAAGGATGAGCCCACCATACGATCCTTCTATTCCTCTCCTAGGTATTTTTCCAGGGGATTTAGAATCAGCACATTATAGTGACACAGCAATATCTATGTTCACAGCAGCTCAATTTACTATTGCTAGACTATGGAAACAACCCAGATGTCCCTCATTGGATAAATGGATCCAAAAACTGTGGTACATATATACCATGGAATTTTACACAGCAATTAGAAACGATGATATTGCAGCCTTTGAAGGTAAATGGATGGCTATGGAAGAAATTACGCTGAGTGAAATCAGCTTAACCCAGAGAACCAAGGGTCGAATGTCTTCGCTCATTTGTGGAGGTTGGAACTAGACCCTGGCCATTGAGAAAGGTGGTCTATTATCATGTGTTAAATCCAGATAAGGTGTAATGTTATACAGCCTAATACTTTTTTAGAGATATTATGGGTAAGGGAAGGGAGGGATACGGGTGGGAAATTGGGGAGGGGGGCACTCCTGGGAGTAAATCTAGTATCCAGAAACTGTACACATTTTATATTATTCTGTTAAAAATTGGTATGATTGTTCAAAAATAAAAATTAAAATAAAAAAAAACCCAACAAAATATTTTAAAAAATGAAGAAAAGACCTTCTACACAAACGCTTTGAAAAAGATCTATAAATATGCCCAATGAAAATCAGAGAAAATATTCAATATTTTGGACATTAGGAAAACAAAAAGTATGTTCTCGGTGAAATTTTATTTCATGCCACTGGAAATAATGACAAAGAAAGCTAAATGACAGCAAAAATATGGAATTACCAGACCTCTCACACATTGTTGGTAGAAGTGTAAAATGATAAGTCACTTGGAAAACTTTTTGGCAGTTTCTATTCTGGTTAAACATAATGTCATCATGATGCAAGCAATTCCTCTCCTAGATTTTCATACCAAAGAACTAAAAATCTATGCATGAATATTCAGACCATCTTTGTCCATATTAGTTCAAAGAAAGAAAGAAAGAAAACAGTTCAAATGCCCATCAATAGGATGGATAAAAAATCTATGGTATATTCCTACAACTAAATACTACTCAGGAATAGGAAAGAACAAACTATAGATGATTCCAACAACGTGGACGAATCTCAGAAACATCCTGAGTGAAACAGATGGGTCACAAAAGAGAACACATTTATGTTTATATAAAGTTCTAGAACAAGCAAAGCTAATGTGCGACCGTGGAAATCATGACAGTGGTTGCTGGGCAGAGGAGAAGGGTGTGACTAAGAAGACATACAAATAAACTCCTTGGGGTAATGGAATATTGCTTATCGTGATAGAGGTATCAGTTACACAGTTATGGACATTTGTTAAAACTCATTATCTTGCATTTAAATATTCTACAATAAAAATGACAAAGAAGATGTCTAAGTTGCAATTTGGAAGTAAGTATATTTTAAAATGGTAGCTATTATAAATGACAGAGGTTACTATCCATGAACATAACCCTTTTGGGTCTTATGTCTCTGATAGTCAATGAAATAAGAGGGAGGGTCAGGAGAAAAACAATAAAAATGTTATAAATCCCTTTATTTATGAGCCTACAAAACAGCCATTTTGAAACCTGTCCTTTTAATTTTCTAGTAAATACTTCCTGTGCTCCTACTATGAAGCATGGCATTCTATTAAAACACAGACCCACACAAATTCTAATAGTGGGCCTGCCACACAGGCTAGCAAACACTCAGAAAAAGTTTTCTTTGTTAAGAAACAGGGCTTCTTAATTATCCTAGTGCACTGCCCGGACTAAGCTACATTTACAACACAAAACAACTCATTAGTGTCCCCTGCTATAATGTAGATCACAAGGTCCCCCAAAGACCCCTGGGATAAAGGCTTGTTCTCCATAGTGGTGCTACTGGGAAGAGGTAGAGTCTCCCAGAGTTAGGGCCTAGGGGCAGGACTTCCGGTCATTGGGGGTGTGCCCTTAAAGGAAAGGTGGAGTCCTCGCCCCTTCCTCTGCTTCTTCTTGCTTCCCAGCCATGAGCTGGGTGTTTTGCTCTACCACCTGCTTCTACCACGAAGTGCTGCTTCACCACAGTCCCACTGCATCTGCCCCAATCAATCATGGTCAAAATGAACCTTTTCTCTCTAAGTTGATTTTCTAGGTATTTGTTATAGTAACAGAAAGCAAAGTAAAACACACCCTTAGGTAGCCTCTTTAACTCAAGATAATAACCACCGGGGGTCTCTACTGCTGTGACTCTTGACATTTTCACTTTTCTTGTTCTCTAAACACATTAAAATAGCAGTATAGTTGCAGGCCAAGCGAAGTGTGAGGTTTGGCCTTTAATTACTGCTAAAACAAGATGCTAGATCTCACACCATGGTGTTTACCATGAAGAGGAAGTAAAAAGTGTCAAAATACACTTATTTAAAACAATTTTCACCCAAGAGCCAATATTGGGTTATTGACCTTTAAAAGATTATTATTACAACAGTCTAATATGGATTTTCCACTTCTTTAATTATGAATGAGAAAGATCTTCATTTTTCAACTATTTCCCCAATTATGCTACATGAAACCCTTCTTTCCTACTAGGTAATGACTCCCCTAAATAGTCTCATTTAATTTCTGCTAGTCATTGTAATCTTGTTCATTTCTTTCTCATTTCTGATTCAAAACCCCTCCTTTCCTCTTATAAACCTGCGGCACCCATGGCTTTGAGTTGGATCAGGAAGGTTTTTCAGTACCTGCAATGTTCCAGGCCCAAACTAAATTCTAACTGTAAAGAAGTAAACAAAACATACAAGGTCCCTCTTCTTGTAGAGTTTATCATCCTCATAGAAAAAACAGACAATAAATAAGTAAGCAAACACATGAATTACTGCTGATGGATATAAGTGTTATGAAGGGAACAAGAGGAAAAAGTGGCCAAGAATGGGAATTATGTTGTCTAGGGAAGGCTACTATGAAGAGGTGACAAACCTAGGATTTAAAGTAACTTGGACTGGAAGCCAACCCCTCTCACTTGTTAAATGAATGATCTGTCTAGTACCTAATGTTTCTTATCTTCAATGTCCTCATCTGCAAAACAGGAAGGATAATTTGTATCACATGTGGTGCTTTGAAGGTACAATTAAATAAGAATATTAAATGTGCCTTTTTCCTCTTCCTTTCCAAGAACAGAGCAACGGTTTTGAGTAAAGCATCTGTGATAATCAAATAGAGGACTAGCCTTGAAAGCGAAAAGTGGATTGGACAAAAAAAAAAAAAAAACAGATGAGATACTTATTAACTTTATTACTCCAGACCAGTCACTTAGCTGCTCTGAACTGTCTCTCCCTCAACTGTAAAAGAGAGAAGATAATATCTTACAGGAAATATGAGACTATAAACTACTTCGTATAATAAAAAGATTCCTTTGTAAAGCCACAGTGTTCTTGATATGAAAAAATAATGTACATACATTCAGAAGCAGAGGTGGATTTATTATGAAACTAATGAAGCTTAGAATTTAAGGTTTCTCACTTTAACAGGTTACTATGAGAACCGGAAGCCATAGAATTTTAAATGTGGAATGGAGAGAGAGAACATGCCACCAGGAAGCATTTATTGCTAAATATTTCTGGGGTATTATCTAAAGAGACCTGGAGGGGAGGCGTTAAATCTCAAAGATTCCACTCACCTTTATACCTACAAGAAAAACGACTGTCTTGAATACGAGCACTAAGTGATGGAAGAAAATCATCCCAGGATATGTGACCACATGCTAACACTGGGGTGGGTTTGCTCCCCAAGCTTTCTAAAAGACTCATATAAATATTTGGTATAAAGTAGTTATGGGTTAATAAGTTTTCCTATGTATCTAAGATGCAAACACAAATCTTCCCTAGGAAAAAAGACTTTTCAACCCATGTCCCCCAAAATTTCAAAGAAGTACCAAGACACATAAAATCCCTGTTGAAAATAGAAAAGAACCATTGAGTTCCAGCCAGCACAACCTCTAAAAAGTTAAAACTATCATAAATAAAGCTATCAAATAGAACATGAAATCAGGTTTCATATTTTTAAAGAAATAAAAGACAGAGCTATAACAGAGTCTTTAGCTATAAGACTAAAGAACAAGAAAAGACAAATAAACAAATAACTTTTATTTTATATTTTATTTTACAGTACTGGGGATTAATCCCAGAGTCTCACAAAGGGCTACATTCCCAATTATTGCTTTTTTTTTCTTTTAAATTTTGAGACAAGATCAAACTTGTGATCCTCCTGCTTTAGCCTCCCAAGTAAATACCTACTTTAAAAGGCTAAAAATAGCTGTTTATAAGGAAAATTGTAATTAAAAATACCATATGTCTGTAAGAATTTCAGAAAGAGAAGAGAGAGCAGGAAAGAGAATTGGACAGAGGTAATATTTCATGACAGATCAGAAAGCCATTAAAACTCAGATAAAAGGAAAGCTGCATTTGTGTAGAGGAAGACTCAATATTCTGAATCTGTCGATTCTCCCCTAGATGATTTACAGATTAACAAGATCTCAGCCGAAGGCCCTTTAGGCTTTTGGGTGAACTTAACTAATTCTAAAATTTATGTAGAAGAGCAAAGAACAGCAGCTCTGACTGGTGAAGGAAAGTGCTGGCAGGAAGGGTCGCTCTAACAGAAATCAAGACATCACAAGGCACTAGCAATTGATGCAGAAGAGAAAGAACTGAGACAGGAACACACAAACTGACCAGTGGAAAAGAAAAGCTTCAGGAACAGACCAAAGCACACGTGCAAACTTGATTTACGACACAACTGGCGTCGAATAATAGTGAGAAAAGCATTTTTCAATAAATGTTCCCAGAATAATTTGTTATCCTTATAGCAGAAAAACTGGACCTCTAATTTAAAGTCTATATCAGATTAATCCCAGATAGAGTAAAGATGAAAATGTGGGTTATGAAGCTATGTGATGATCGAAGATAGTATAGGTAAACGTTTCTTTATCAAAAGGGAGGAAAGCGGGGCTGGAGCGGTGGCTCAGTGGTTACAGCGCTTGCCCGCCATGCCCGAGTACACAGGTTCAAACCCCAGCACCCATGTACACAACTAAATGTCAGAGCAGCAAAAGCCATGTGAAAAACTCAATAAAAATTGATTCTCTCTCTCTCTCTCTCTGTCCTTCTCTCTTAAAAAATCCATAAATTTAAAAAGTAAAAAAAAAAATTGTAAATTTAAGTAAATTAATTCTGTTCATCAGAAATACTAAGAAAAGGGTAAAAATACAAGTCACAAAATAAGATATTTTCTAAAAATACAGTTGATAAAGGATTAGAAGATACCAAGGAGAAAAAAATAAATACCTGCCAAAAGAGAAGTAGGGAAGATTCTAACAAGAACTTTATAGAGGAAAAATCCCAAATAGCAAATATCTATATATACACATGTATGTGTGTGTGTGTGTGTGTGTGTGTGTGTATACAGGTGTATGTAGAGTAACAAGTAATAGTAAAGTAAAATGTACAAACATGGTCAAATTCATCAGAGAAACAGAAATTCATCCCTATAATCCTCTTCCCTCCATTTTCCTTCCTCCTTCCCTAACATTCTTCTCTCTTCCTCAAACACACACAAAAAAGGGCAAAATTTAAAGTGTGATAACACAGACCCTTAGAAAGCTGGGGAACTCACGTACTGAGCACAAGGAGTACGATAAGCACCATCACTCTGGAATCGTGTAGAAATGTTGAAGAGACATGCACCGCAGGAACGGCCAATTGCCCTGGAAGGTTCACCTCCCAGAGGGTGTCTGGCATGCACGCAGAAGGGGACAACAAAGTCATTGCATCAGCACTGTGATTATGGGAAAATATGAAAACAGCTCAACTGTTAAATGAACAGCAGAATGGACACACACACTACAACATATCCACATGATATAGCAGCGAAGAACGAGCTTCAGTTCCCCAGAACAAAAAACAGATGGAAATCGCCAACTGCAGAATCCACGGTCGTCCTTTGTTTAAGCAACATTTAAAGATGCAAGCTCAACAATTGTGTACCTAGTAGCTACACCTACTGCCTACGTGATTGGACAGTTCTTTAACCTTTATGTACCACCTCATTTCTCTCATTTGTAAAATGCAGATACTAGTTACCTGCCCACGAAGACTGTCTTTGGATTAGGTGAACAATATGGCCCTTACAAATGCCTGCCTCCTACGAATCACTGTGTAAAAGTTTTGTGCTGCTATCATCGCTGAAGATGTATTTGGATCTGGAGACTTTCACACTAAGTGAAATTAGGCAATCCCCAAAAGTCAAAGGTCAAATGTTTTCTCTGATATGTGGAAGTTAGTCCAAAATAAGGCGGTGGGGAAAAATAGAAGCGAGATCAGTGGAGTAGACAGAGGGCAGTGAAGAGAAGGGAGGAGGGATGGAAGTGGAAAGACGGTGGAATGAATAGACGCAGCATTCCTATGTACACGAGTGAATACACCACAATGAAGCTCACCAGCATGTACAACCACAAGACACTAATTTTTAAAAAACTAGGATAAATGAAAGATCAGTACAGCAGAGGGAAGGGATGGGGTGCGGAGAGGGGAGGCGAAGGGGAGGTACTGGAGATGGAACTTATTCTAAGTGCTATTCCATGCTTTCATAATTATGTCTAAACGGATTCTACTGTCATGTATAAACTAAAAAAGAGCGAATAAAAAAGATACGCTTGGTAAAATAATGAACAGCAAAGTAGCAATAAGTAAAAACTTTCAGACTTAGGGGAGGTTAAGTGATCGAAGAAAGGAGAAATGTAGGTACACTCCAGAGGTTATACTACCATTGTGCTTTGTTACTAAAATCCGTTCTTGAGTGCTCACATATCTGTTGGGCTATTACTCTTCATAATTCACAAATACAACTGTTTTGTTGTTTTCTCTTGCACGCGCTCTCCCTTCAATGAAAACCTCTTAAGCCTCCTAAAATCAGAGCAGAGGTGTGGGAATGCACAGGAGAGCTGCTGTCCATCCAAAATCGCCTCTCTAGAAGACACACTGAATCTATCTCAATAACAAATGTTATGTTACTCCTAGGCTTTCTTTGTTCTGAACATGAACATGGAGATCCCCTCCTTAGAAAGGCGCTCTGAGCCTATAGCGATAGATAGATAGATGATAGATAGATAGATAGATAGATAGATAGACTTTTTTTAAGATTCCGAATGTTGACAATTCTGATCCTTTGAGGACAGACTGCAATGAGTAATTGGAATCTAAGTTTGACAGGTGCGATGAACGATTTAGCTCTGTGATAGATAACTGATATGATGGTGTGTTTCATAAAACACTTTCTCCAAATAATTCCAAAGAATAACAGACTTTCAGGGCTTCGAAGAAATCAAATGCAGCCTTCCACAAAACTTAGAAACTATTTTTTCCAGGAGCCCTGACCAGTGGTCACCAGCTGCCGAGTATGGAACCTGTAAGAAACACAGAATCAGAGCTTTTGTGGGGAAAGGCCCTAACACCTACCCTTTCTACCTACCCCTACCAGGGCCCCCACATATATTATCTTTTTTCTGTTCTTTTCTTTCTTTCTTTCATTCATTCATTCAGTCATATCAAGGATTTAACCCAGGTTCATTTAACCACTTAGCCACTGTCCCAGCCCTTTTCACTTTTTATTTTCAGATAAGGTCTCACTAAGTTACTTAGGACCCCACTAAGTTGCTGAGGCTAGTGATCCTCCTGCTCAGCCTCCTGAACTTCCATATAATCTTTATACTGGTTAATACTGGGCCACGGTTTCAGGCCCAGATAATTAAATGTGATTTCTACCATCACATGCATTAATCCTCCTTCCTAGAAGAGTTGCTAAACATTTATGTGTGATTCGCTGATGAAAGCAGCAACCAGGACATGACAACGTAAGAATTCTTGCTCAATCAGGTACCTTCTTCCATCTTGGAATTAATTAATATTAGTGGGGTTGGGGTAGGGTGAAATTTTACTATCTGTGACTTGGTCTAATTTTAACCTATTGACACCATGACTAATGGGAAATCATGAACAATTATCAGATGGCTGATATCTAGATACAAATTGTGTATGAAATTTCCCAAATATGCCAGAATAGTACCCCTAACCAATAAAGGAAATGAAGCAAATTACATGTGTTTCTTTAAGGGAACTCATGCTCACTCATTGTGACCACTATTTCCTTTTGTTAGTCTCCATAAGAGCATTCATTTAAGTACTTTAACAGGAATTTTGTAGACAGGCTGACATTAAACTTATTATGCAACAAATTTACCTTTCATGTGGAAATATTCTCCTACCATCAATCCTGCAGACACTCTCCCACTTGAATATTTCTCACATATTGCGGATCCGGGATCCTATGATCAAGTTAATAATACCACTCACAACTCTGATATAATTCACTTGAATGTGGAAATCTTCACTCGGGAAGTCAGCTCTTTTAAAATGTGCTCTTTCTGATCTTGAATTCTTTCCCAATATCAACATTTATTCCTTTCTTCCAGTTTTAAGAAAATTCTCTTCAATGGAATTACCTAAAGTGCTACTGGGTGAAAATTCATGTCCTTAATACAGCAAAATTTCTAATTATTTTACTTTATAATTCTCTCCAGGACACAACATTGTTAAAAGCATCCAATGCATGCTTACTTTTAAATATATATTTTAGGGCTGGAACAGTGGCTCAGTGGTTGAAGTGTTTGATTGGCATGCACAGGGACCTGCGTTTGAACCCCAGTACCACATACACAACTAACTGTCGGAGAAACAAAGGGCAGATGGAGAAATAAATAAAAGTTGATTCCCTTCCCCCACCCCCACTTTCTCTCACTGTCCCTCTTTCTCTAAAAAAAGTTTTTTTTTAAAAAAAACATATATATATTAAACAATACAGACTCCCTCAAGGCAATGTCTGTATTATGAAATATGTGTGCCCTAAATTGCTCCTTTTTATTTTTTTTTCTACTTCTTTACATCTGCTTTTAGACATTTTTTATAACCAGGGCACAGAAATGTACTGAGAAAAGAAAAAAATAGGGAAGTGGAAAGGGCAAGAAAATCAGGGGTAGAGAGAGGGGAGGTGGCCTTTGGTGCCCAAGTTCCACGGTAGATCTTGGTTCATCAAGTTGGACACGCAAAGAGGCAGCCAGCATCTTACACCTTCTAGACAAGCTGGTCCTGCCCCAAATCCCTTCTTGTTATCATTGATTTCAATCCACCTTAAGCCATTTTGTTGAAATTAAATGTTATCTAGAAAACCACTCCCTGCTTAGAAATAAAGTCAGTTCCTGTTTTCTCCAAGATTAAACCCATCGTCTTCCACCCAGACTTGAGTTCCCCACCACCGTGTCCCTGCAGTAATTTGTTGAAGGGCTCCCTCATGAATCCACAGATGTATCTTCCCATCAGCTAAGGAAATTGCTCATTTCCGAGCCTCGGATATACTAATGCTTCCGCTGGAAATGGTTCTGCGCTTACTCTCCACCTGTTCATGTTGCTCTCTTCCATTCCTTTTCCCTTATCCAAAAACAAAAACAAAAATAACTACCATGAGAACTACCGCCACTGATCTTCCTCTGTGATTTCCTGTAATCTAATTGCCCTGCGCCGTGCACTGCCCTGCTCTCCTCTACATCCTGCCTCTTGGTGAAAGCTAACAGAGCAGAGCCCAGATCAGCTATCTGGCTTTAAAGACTGATTTAAATGGGGTGGGTGGGACCCAGTGCTCAACGTTTGGAAAGCCTCCATGGAAGGTTGGAAAGTCCTGCCAGGCCTAGAGCTGCTACAGGATCGATGCTTCTCTCTCCAGCTTTGCAGTCACCGGCCAAGCTTGGGAAACATTTTCTTAATTAGGAGTCATCTGCAGACCTACCAAATTAGAAGCTCTGAACCCTGGGATTTTGAATTGTGAAACAGTTCCACCCAGACTGAGACAGCGATGATGGTGGAGAATGATTTGAGATTAGGAGACCCCCTGCCCTCTCACCCTCCCATTCTGAGTGTCCTTTAAATGTCATGCAAAGTATCAGTTGGGCATCATGGTGCTCTGTAGAGTCATTGCTTAGGTCCCAGTTCCATTTAAGGAGGGACTGTGACATGTGCCCAACTGAAGTGTGGATGCACACAACAGTGCCCTGCTTTGTGCAAAGAACACCAAGTGTGCAAAGCAACAAGGAAACACACATCTTCCTCAGAAACACTCGGTGCACCCAGAGACTAGCCTTATGATGGCAATGTAACACAAACTCATTGCATGAATGGTCCCATTAGCCTTCAGGTAGCAGGGAAAGGGAGGAAGTTCTGCCTAGAACAAGAAGGAGGAGGAAAACCTCCACCGAACGGAACACACGAGCTCAGCCTGAGAATTTTACCAAGTGAAGAAGCAGGTTCACAGCTTGATCTGAAGCAGGGACAGGACAACAAGGGCCCAGGGTTTGGATGGAGGATGTCTTGTGCTAGTTAGAGAAAGTCACAAATTGCTGCCAAAAAAATGCAGGCACATGAAGGAGAGAAATGGAGAATGAACTGGATTGCTGAGAGCGAATGTGTGAAGCCCCGACTGATTACTAAAGAGGTCACAGACAGAATCACCAGAGCTTCTGTATAGGAGACCCCATTAACACTCCATTCTCTGCAAAAATCGTTCCTATTCACAACTTTAACAGAACCACTGACATGGCTCTCTGGGATTCATGGAATATTCTCATGACTGTCCTATTGTGATTTGAAACATCTTCAGAGAATCCGAACACCTGTGAAGGTGTTCATCATCAGAATAAAAATTTCACGAAAGGCCTTTAAATGACGGTAAGAAACCCGAAGAAAAGCTTGCCAACTATTCAAGCTCAAGATCAATCCCCACAGGTATCGCCAACTGCTATCAGATTCAGTTGCTATAACAACCTGCCACTCACTTCTACGTTATACCAGTCACCCAAAGACAGCTGGCTCCAGAATAGGTTTAACTCAACACAAAGCAAAAGATGCCGGTGGCAGAAAACTCAGCAGGGAGGTAATTAAAAATGAAATCACTACTCTCTTAATGATCTTTAAAAGCAAATAATCATGGAGACTCTTGAGCACATGCCGTGTGTGTTGAAAGACTGAAAGATACACCAAGAAGGAACATTTCAACCCTGACCGCAGCAGGTTCTCCCAGAACCACTCCCAATCTCCAGATCTCCCTCTCTGTCCCCGGCTCTGCCGCCACTAAAAGACCTTTGGTTCCACTTCCCAAAGCTCAAGGTGGGTGCCTCTGAGACCTCTCGTGCTTGTATCATTAGTGATCTATTCCTTTGCCTCTCCCTCTGAGAAAAACCAACGACCAGCTCCACATCCTGGTCGTTCCCCACCAATCTTGTTTTCACTCCATTCCTGCTCGCCTCTTGCAGAGCCTACATCAACATCCCGTTTCTCGCTGCTAACTTCACTCTTGCCTTTCTTAACTTCACTGGCTCCTGCCTTTTCTTAAGGAATTGGTCTTCTTCTAACTGTACAGTAAAATCAATTCCATTTTCTGACCTTTTTCTATTGGATGACAGAATCCTGGTGAGTCTTATGTGACCAGCACATAAGAGATGGCCGAGAACATTTTTTAACGTGAATGAAACTTCACAAAAACTTTTGCCTTGTACACAGGAAAATGGTTTTGGTGGCTTAGAGCCTGTGGGATGTGGGAGGCCCCATTATTTAATCATGGGCAGAAAAGGCTCAGGCATGCTCTTTTTGGCTGTCAAGAAGGAAAAGGAAAAGACTGTATATTTTTTTTTCTTTCTTTTTCTTTGACTTAGAAAAACTAGAACTCTACATAAAATATGTAGTTGGCATTTTGGCTGCAGGGAACAGTTCTTAAGAAATGAAGAATGAAATAAAATGAAAAAGTAGACAAGCCCATTTTGAGTGGCAGCATTTTACAGGATGCTCTGGAGCATCTCTGCAAGCCTTAAAGATGTGTCTACTCACTCACTTACCCCCAAACGTGGGTCCTGCTCAAAAACAGCTACACTGTGTGGTGTGCGTGTGCGTGCACACACTCATACAGAAACACTTTTTATTTTTTACTTACATATTTGGAAATTTTGAGTCAAATTGTATGAAACTAATGAAAAGAAGACTGTTCTGTGTGGAGTGGGTGAAGCAGGAAAAGATGCAATACCAGCAAAGGCACGTGGCCAATGAGGCATCAGGCTTCGCCTTATGAAGGTTTCTCACATACAGCCCGCTGCCCAGTGGCTGTTGCTGGCTGAAAAACACCTCAGCACATATTTATCGCACGTTCCCACCTACACCACTCTAATCGATTTAGACTTAAAGCATCTAGAATCCTTGTTGCCAGGGTCCTAACACTCCACCCGGTGCGAGGTGTCCCCGACGCCCACCAGGACAGCAGGAGTGCCCCTTGGAGGTGACCTTCTCAGAATGTAGATAGAGTGTCATCCTGCTTACTTGGACTGAGGAGCAACAGCTCACGCAAATGGGCTGCTCACTCGCAGCTTCTCAAGAGAACTAAAGCAAGAATCAGCTGTTCTGGCCAATGGCTTCTAACATCCGGAGGCTGAGTAGCAAGCAAGAGAACATCTGCTTTCCATCAGAAGCAATGAGAGCTTTTTTGGTTTTGGGGGTTTTTTTACGTACACACCATGCATTACTTTTTTTATTATTGGACCAGTGTCACAGATGAGCAGCACAAAGCCCAGGGAGGTGAGGTATTTGCCCTGAAGTTAATAAAGGATGGAGTTGGATCTGAACCCAGGGGGTGGAGAAGAGATGCCCACCCTGCCATGAGATGGGTTGCAGGTGTCAGTGGGCAGGGTGGGAGAGGAACCATGACCAGGAAGGAAGAGGTAATGTGAGTGGAAACAGAAGGGGCACTGCTGAAGGCACCTCTCCACTGGGCACCTGCTCTGTAGGATGGAGCACTACACTTGGGTCACCACCTCAGAACACGGGTCCCCCAGAGGGTGGTGACTCTCTGGCAGATATGCAGAGGAAACCCATTAAAACCCCAGGATGTCCAGGAGGACTGTGAAAAACACACAGATGGCAAAGTTCTGGTAATTTCACAACTCTTTCCAGGGATAACAGCAGTCTTCAGGACTGTGGAGGCAGCTCTCCATCCCTGAAGAACAAAGGAGAAGAGAACCTCCCATCATAGGCACAAGCAATTCCCAGCAAGTGCAGCACTGAACTGAAGGTCTTCTGACATTAGGAAAAGAGTTCCTACAGCCCAGGTGTCCATCAAAGGATGAATGGAAGAAGAAATATGGTGTACATATACAATGGAGTTTTACTCAGCCATAAAGGAATGAAATTAAGTCACTTGCAGGAGAATGGATGGAACTTGAGAACACTGTTAAGCAAAATAAGCCAAACTTAGAAGGTCAAGGATCACATGTTTTCTCTCATATGTGGAAGCTAAAGAGGAAAATGGGAAAAAAACGGTGGATGGGTATCTCACGAAAATTGAAGGGAGATCATTAAAGGAAAGTGACCAGGGGAGAGAAAAAAAGGTGGGAAAAGGGAAATACTGGGGAATGATATTGGCCAAATTATAGTGTTATATTGTGTGCAGGTATGAATATGTAATAACAAATACCACCATTACATACAATTATAATACATCAATAAAAGACATAGGGAAAAAGTTGCTGGGAGGGACTTGTGGCAAATGTGACCACTGAAAAAAGGACCAGAATTTTGAATGGGATGGATTTCTGTATAAAATATAGAAGGAACATGGTCTTTTCCTATGTCAATGTTCTAGGTCTTGGCACATACCAGCTTAATGTCTTGGACGAGAGAACTTTCTGTACCCATTCAATGACTATCCCATACTCATTTTATTTTATTTTTTTATTAGAAGTATATAGAGATACAATTGAAGGGGAAACATTATCAAATCATCAGTAACCAATGTATATATACTTTGTTATCCAGAGGTAATGCCAAAACATGGATGACCACCTTGGGTTTCACTGTTGCAGTTTCCCCCAGAAGAACTCATGCGTTAAATGGGTATCTCATACTCATTTTAAAAGGATGACTCTGAAACTGAAACAGGGTGTAAAACCTGAGCCCACATTCCATGTGCCCTAATATGCATCTAAATGTGGTTTTCAATCCACCTCAGAGCCTGCAAACATTCTGCACCTACAGGTGTAAGTTGTTGGAAGCACCCCATGGGATTAAAACCACAGCAGGCAACACAGGGACTGTGTGCTGCGTCATGAAGTACCCTGCCCCCAGCAGTGATTGGCCTAGCAGCCAAGCATTAGAGTTCCATCAACACAATCAACAATATCTCCTGAAACTGGATGATCTTCATGTTCAAGAGGGAAACAGAGACATTTTCCGCTTTGATCTGTGGATCTTGTCTCCTTTCACCCCTTGATCAGGAATCAGTTATTTTCTGAGGAGACTTTACCAGGGTTTTCCACCACGGATCCTAAGCTGAATGATGTAGAAAGGGTGGGAAAGTGAAGCCTGAAATGGAGTTCAGAGAGGCTGTTCGGAAAACTACCACTCCTCAGCACGCAGGTCCACAATCTTTCTTTTTATCAGAACCAGTTGGAGAGCTTGTTCATCACCAAGATCCCCAGCTTCAGGGACGGGGATGGAATTTTGGTCCAGCATCTCAGGGGGGGACTTGTTGCAAATTTACCTTTCCAATCAACTTCACAGGAAATGTGGGGCAGGCAGTCTGCACAACCTATCTCAGAAACACAATGGCCTGGGGGGGCCGGAGGCTTCCCAAAGGACAGATGAGCATTCCGAGAAGGCCAAGTCCAAGCTCTTTGTGGATAAACTCACTCAAATAATACCGTCGCAGCCCCGAGGTGGTAGATCACTACCCCCGGAGAACTTATCCATAAACTAAGGTTTACAAAGTCTTGAAACAGGCCCAAGTTCACACATGTAATAAGACAAATAGGATGTGAATCAGACTTGCCTGCATCACCCTCAAAGTCAGGCGCTTCCCCCCAACACTGCACAGACTCAGGGGAATAGCAAACTCAGGCAGCTCAAAGGGTTCTGACCTTAAAGAAGTCAGTGGGATTTAAATTGTGGGATTACACAAATGTCCTTCACCTTTCGAGGGTTGTTGGTTTTTACATTTGGGAGTAATGTAAATCTCCTGCACAATTTAAGATAACGGATCCATTTGTTTGGGCTTCACAGGAAACGGGCAAGGACAGTGAGAGAGAGAAAGAGAGACAGAAAGAATCAATTTTTTATTGAGTTTTTCACATGGCTTTCATTGCTCTGACACTTAGTTGTGTACATGGTGCTGGGGTTTGAACCCATGTACGTGCATATACCAGGCAAGTGCCATAACCACTGAGCCACTGCTCCAGCCCCCTAAGACTCATTTTCTAAGGATTTTTGACATCTGTATAATGCCCATAGTGAAGCATAATGAGTTTTATTATTGCAACCATAAAATTTTCCAGTTGTAAGCTCATTCAGGACCCAAGAAATTTCTGAAAAGAGTCACCAAACTGATCCTGAAAGAAGGCTATCCCTAAAGACCGTCATGACTTACAGAGTGAGAATAGCAAAAAACCCAGAGAGCAAACTCAATAACTCATTCTAACATCCTAGTCCCGCCTCCCTTCGTTCTTCCTGCTAATTCCATCCTTTCACATTTCATGATGGATTCTCACATGCCCTAGTAAAGGGAGCAAATCCTCAAAATTATGCTAGAAATTATGACACCTACCTTCAGGACACCGAGTCCCTCCCTACACATTTTACGCAACCAATATCATCTTAGAACTACAAGGGTAATCTAAAATTCATTAATCTTTAGGTTTTCCACACTTGAAAGAACCTTAATTAGCAAAGTACAATTTTGGGTAAAATTATTAGATATCTGAAGTTTCTGCGATAATATTTTTAAATTCAGTTATTTCTATTCTTGCAAATCTTGATCCTTCCTGTTTATGTTTAACCCGACAGGCAATTAATTGCATTCACCATTATTATAAATATTTTATATGTAAAAATGTTATTATCATTTGTTTATCCTGTACTTAATATGATTCACATATCTTATCCTTCCCACACACACTATTTCAAATCCTGCATTTATTACCCATTATTTAATTTTGCCCTCGGACTTACTATTACGGTTTAAATTTTTATTGTTTTAGAGGTGTTTAAATGGAAAGGTAGTTATAAATTAGTATCATATTTGCTTTATTTCTATGTTCTCATCATTTAACTGTTACTACATTATCATGTTTCTATATTTTTAATCATTGTTTTAATAGTTAATTCATGCTGATTAAAATATCATCTATATAGTTTAAAAAAAAACTTTCCTTACTACTTAGTCTTCTAATTCTCCACCCTAGGGGTAGCTCTATTACAAATTTTTTGTGTCTTTTTAGAACTATTTAATGAATTCACAAGAATATACATGTTTGTGTGCAAACAGATTTTAGTAACAAATCACAGCATCCTTTCTCTTCTTGTTGATGTGTAACAATAAGTCTGGGTAATCATTATCAGTTTGTAGTTGTTCACATCCTAAACCTGAATTGCTGCATTATATCCCATTGCCTGACTCACTGTAATTCAGAAATTTAACACCTACCTGTTGCATATTTTGATGGAGGCCTCACCACTGTGTTCTCTGAGAGGTAGCCTCTGGGGTGGTACAAGGCCCTACCACAATCTTGCAACACACGTCCTTGAAAATAAGTGCTTCCATGCATGCATCAGTAACTAATCTATCTGCAGAGTAAAATCCTAGAATCAAATTGATCAATTCACTGGTCCTTCTAAATGACACTACCTTCTTCCTCCTTCCCAAGCAGGAATCTGAGAGTCAGCCTCAACATCTGCCATTCCCTTTCCTCACGCCCAGTCTCTGAGTCCTGTTGATTTTCTCTCAGATCTATGCTGCATCTCCATCACCTCTACCACTTCCCTAGGTCCCTTTCTTAGAGCAGGCAAGACCTTCTTAAAGGGTCCTTCTGCTTCCCACCCACCTGCTCCCAGCTCACCTTCCACAGGTCACCACTGTGACTAATTGAGAGTGTCCATCTGGGTACCTAATACCCTGCTTTAAACCATGTAGTATTTCCCTTTGCCTCAGATAAGTCCAAACTGCTTGGCACATCCCATCAGGCCTCCATACCCTGGCCCATGCTGAATAACCTTTTTTGTCTTTTACTCTGACACAGCCCCTCTGTGCCCCGGTCACACTAAACCTCTGCATAATCATGGAACTGATTATGATCTGGTCCTTGACACATAGTTTCATTTGTCCAAAACACTGATGTCTAGCTAATTCCAGCTACTCATCTAGTCAGCTACTCTTCTAGTCTGTCCCCAGCTTAGATTTACGACATACCAAGTAGTTCAGAGCCCAGGTCCTAGGACCAGACTACAAGGGTCTGCCTCTACCCCTTATTATCACCTTAGACACCTTAGACAAGGTAAGACCATGATAATTTTGTCATAATTAATGGATCTAAAAAGTACATGAAGATGCACTAGTGATTAACACATTATCACAGCTTCACCTATTCACTTAATCATTCATTTCCTTACTCAACCTACATTTATATATGCAAATTCTGCTAGATTTGTGTGACTTGGGCAGAGTTACTCCTATTCCCAAAGCCACTAAAATAAGAAATCACATGAATTAAAAACTGATCCCCTTGGCTACTGATTTTGCTATTCAATTAATCAGTGTCTATGGAGCTAATGGTTATGCCTCGAATGCAGGCAGACATCTGGATGCCTGGCATAGAACAGAAAAGCCCCCGTTTGAGAGAGCTTACTGCCTAATAAGGCAGTCAAATGACAAACACAGGCTTTCAGTCTAGAGTTAAATCATGACAGCAGAGATGAATAACAAGATAAGAGCAGAATAAGGGACTCTATTTTTGATGGGGTGTCATGACATCCCCTCAGCAGAGGTGGTACTGAGCAAACCCCTAATGATCCTAATGAACTATTTGGTGGAAGAGAGTTCCAGATAAAGGACAACCAAGTGCAAAGTCCCTCCAACTTTGGCTTGTTCAGAAAAGAGCCAGGAGGTGGGTGAGATTGAACCTCAGGGAGTGAAGGAAGAGTGACAGTCAGGGGTGGAGAGGCAGCTGATGCTAGCACACACAGGCCATGCGGAGAACCTGGGAGATTCTAAGCAGGATAAGAAACCGCTAGAAGCTTCTGAGCTGGGGGGTGATGTAAGCAATTGATGTTTTAAAGGATCCCATTAGCTGGAGTGTGGAGAACAATCTGAGTATGTGTCAAGGACAGGAGTAGAATAGGAATCAGTCAGGAGGCTGCTTCAACAGTCCAGGAAGTAAGGGCTTAGATGAGAATGGTCACAGCGCAGGCATAAGAAGTGACAGGGTTCAGACACAATCTGAATGTAAAACTGCAGGCTCACAGACTGAAGGTGGATTATGAGTAAAAGGAAGAAGCCAAGGGGACTCAAGGCATCAGGACAGAGGAGGGCGCATTTGCTGAGAGATGTGATACTTGAGGGAGGACCACAGGTTGGGATGTGGAAATTACACGTTCGGCTTCATGCGAACTGATTTTGAGATGCCTATAAGACAGCTAAGCAAAGAGGAGGAGTAGGTGGTGTGGAGTTCAGGAGAGAGTTAAGGACTAGAGATATACATTCGAAGGTCCACAGCACATAGACAGCACTTAAGGTCACAGGCCCAAATGAGATCCCAGTGGGGAAGTAGCCAGGAAGAAAGTCGGGGGAAAGCTTCCTACTAATACTGCACCCTGGGGCTCTGCATCCACTCGAAGGTGGGAAAGCAAAACAGTTCTGGAAAAGAAACTACAACGGAGCAGGCAGTGACGGGGAAGATCATCAGAGTGGAAAAGGGCAGGGCTATCTGTGGGGGTGAGCAGGAGATGGGGTCTGAGAAGATATGAAGAGGATTCCCGGAGGGACTCCCCCCAGGTATCTGAATTAGACCCCTGTCCACTCTTCAACACCTCCCCTCCCACAGCCTGTGAGCTCTTCCACATCACTGCTTCTATCCTCCCCATTACGAAAACTGAAAGAGACTCACCCTAGAGGAGAAGGAACAGACCTTTGTCTATAGCTCAAGACATTTGAAATCTATTCTCCTGGGTAGAGGCACACCTGGGACACCTTGACAAATGGTCACAATAACCAAATTGTCCCTAGTACAATCAATCTTTTCCCAATTCACCAATTTCCAGGCCTCTCACATCCTCCTTTTGGTTTTCTTTATTATATCACTATGTCCCTGAGGTGATCTGGACATATTACAGCCAACATTAAAGTCTGGAGCTTCCCAGGAAACTTCTCAGCTTCAAAAATAATCTAACAGACGCTTTTCTATTTTAAATAACTTTAAAAATCATTGTGTACATTTTTAAGCAATTGCTTTTTGTAATATTTTCTTCATTTTACAATGTAAGCAGATTTAATTAACCTTAGAAAACCAAGAGGTAAAGTAATCCAACTTTATTTTCCCTCCCTATACCTTTGTTTCCCACTCTGGCAAGAGTTACCCTTTCAAACACACCCATGAACTTCCATGTAAATTAAACCAAAGTGTAGAAAATGTGGAGAAAAAGCATTTCTTTCTCTCCCCTCCGTAGGACTCCATTTCCATAATGAAAAATGAACAGATGAGAGAAGTAGGGGAACTCAAAAGACTAACATCAGAATGTTTACAAATTTGTGAACTTTTCAAACTGTACATCAAACATTTAAATGACTAATTAAAAAAACAATCTCCCAGATGCTCACTGTCACATTCACAGCCTTGAGCTTGAGGAGTAAAATAATTTGTAAACCACAAGGAAAACTCCATGTCATTTTTCCTAGCAGAAACTTAAAACAGAACATTTTGTTGGTGGTCAAAACTGTGGGTCTAGGAATCTTTCTTGATGGGATTACCTGCTGTATTAAACTCTTTCAAGATCTGCAAGACAAATAATCCATCACAGCAAAATTGAGAAAAATGAAAGACAACTGGCTTGCAGATCATCAGCCCAGGACCATCGACAGCTGTGTGAATTAAGTGAATAAATAATTGAACAAATGTTTCAAGTAAGGAGCAAAGGAAAAAATCTTGAGCTGACTGAAAATTGACTAGTGAAAAATGGCAAAAATTATTGAACATGGTTTTATGAAGAACGTCTCATAAAAAAAAAACATGCTAGTGGGGCTGGAGAGGTGGCATAGTGGTAGGGCACTTGCCTGGCATGTGTGAGGACCCAAGTTCGAACCCCAGCACCACATATACAACTAAGAGTTGCAAAAACTAAAACCAGATGAAAAAATAAATAAAATTAATTTCTCTCATTATCTCCCCTCCTTCTCACTTGCTTTCTTTCTTTAAAAAAAAAAACAACTTTTTCTTGATATTTTGAGTGGAAACTATAAAAGAAAAAAATCATGGCAAGTCACAACATTGTCCAAAACATTGTGCATGTCAAAAATTGTCCCCACCCAGGGAAAGCCAACAGCTCAGAATTTTCCTGGCAGAAATCACACAAGTCTACATCAGTCCTCAACCCACAGGCACAACTGCAGGATAAACCCAGAAGGCCAGCTGTGAATTTCTATGAAGAAGCAGGAAGCATAGGGACTGAAATTCTGAGTATGTGGGAGACGTAATATTTAACCTCCCCACCACCACCACTGCACTGTCTTTGCACTTGGAAAACTGAATAAAAACAGCACGTGTGGAAAGAGGTGCAGTGTGGTACACAGCATATGTCAGGGTTGGCACCAGGCTCACACAGCTAGGTTTCTCCAGCCCGTGAGTTCACCTGGTCTCTGCCAGGTTAACTTGACCATCTAAATGCCTCCATTTACCAATTTTCCCTCTTGTCTAATCGGTGCTCAGATAGATCCCACCAGCTTTGCCTCATGGCTTCTCCTGTTGCCACCATCAATCAACTTCATTGCTCATTGATACGTTGTTCAATCAGACATATTAATATTTTAAGTGTATTAAAGTTGAATCTGGCTGGCAGGGGAACCATTCTCTCTTTAAGCTGTCTTTGTGCATTTTCTCCTGTTACGATTGATTTTGAAGTCTAATTCCAAAAATAATTATCTCCTTCCTGAGATTATCAAAATAATTTTGCCTTTTACTTTGGAGTTCTTGGGGACTGGGCCATATGGCTATGACTTCTAAAGACTAAGAATAGTCTCATTGATGTAGGCAGCTCACTTTGTCCAGATTAATTCTGACCCAGAGAAGACAAAGAATTAAACAACAGAACGACGGCTGTTTATAAGGAGTCAAGGAATTATGATCACTGAATAAAATGAGGCCATCAATAAGGGTTGTCAGTTTCTTTAATTTGCCAAGTAAGGTATTTTTGTTTAATTACTAATATAAAACAAAGATGTTTCAACCCCAAACAGGAGAAAAACATTCCACATTGTCTTTCAGGACAAAATTGTGCATTTTAGCTTTCCTTACACCATGCGCACCTCTATCATTCTAGGATGGCCTGGGGCAGGCTTCAGCAGGCATGCCAGCACTTGGGAAGCCATCCTATATGGCTCTAATGCTCAGGGAGTCTCCTCCCCGGCCTCAGGGTAGCACACTGCCCACGAATAAGGGGCACTCTGCCTTGTACACAAAAGTCTCTTAACACAGAAATTTCAAGGATCTTCCTCTATTAAAGGAAGAAACATGACAGACTACAAAAATCAGTATAATTCTTTGATTTAGCAAGAAATTTGTAAAAATGATAAGACTATTTCAACGAAATGCCTTCTCCATGCAAGCCAAGCTTCTGAGAAGAAATACCCTCTCTTTCATGCCTCAGTCCCCTATAATCTGGCCTCTGGCCTCTTGTGCCATGAGAATGACTCTTCACAAGGCCAGTTCTGGCCTTCTATTGGCTGCATCCAATGGATACGTATCACCTCTTATAGGATTAAACTGACTACCTCTAATTCTTGAAATGTTCTCGGTTTCCTTGTCATGATTATCTCCTGGGCCTCTGCTACATTTAAAAACACCCCTTCATCTCGGTCATGTTTTCACATTTACTACTTCACTAAGGGGTGGAAAAGAGCATTCAGCTTGCTTATTGACGCTGGTCAAATGCAGGTGGTCTACACACACCTTGCTGAGACTTCAAAAGCAGAGTGCTGTTGTTACCGAAAACTTGATCCTGGTCCCCATTACCTATTCAATAATGAGGAGAACACGGTTTTGAGAAAAAGGAAAAGAAAGGTTTATTGTTTTTCTAGCAAATGAGAAACACAGGGGACTCCTTCCAGAGGCTGTGATTCTGCACATCAGGAGGAACAGGGGGATTTTAAAGGCTACATCCCATGGGTTCTCTGTCCAGAGTTGCCATTCACTTGTTAATATGGTAGATAGTCATTTCTATGGTCTTCTAGTATCCTCCCCTAACTCTGAATTACTTCATTTCTATGATGGATGTGTGCACAAGGACAGAGAACTATGTCCAGGAATAGGGATGGGGAGAGATTAGTGAGGAGGAAGAGAAAGAAACACTCCATTTTAAAATGAAGTCACAATGGCAGAGAAGCAAGGGGCCATATTCAATATATAAATGGGGCCACTGTTACAGTGTGACTGATAAGCCATGTTTCCCACAAGCATGAAAGGAAGCACAGCGCAGAGTACATGGTGAATTTCCTTTTCTCTCTGTCTCATTTAAAATATTGGCGTGGCCTAGAGTTATATCCTCTGCCCCTTCTCATCCTTGGGTCATGTCATTCATGCAAGAGCTTCAACAACATCACATATACCGACCCCCACATTTCTCTTTCTAAACCAAAAGTCTCCCTATACGAAGCTATTTCTTGTCCTGGATATCCCACGAGCACCCCTATCTCAGCATGTCTGCAGCTGTGATCATCTTTCCCTACAATCTGCTGCTCCTCTGAAATTCTACAATTTGGTTATTGAGACCACAGTTCACTTTTCCGCAAAGCCAACCTTCCGGTCATCCCTGATTCCTTCTTTCTCCCACTTCTTATTCTAATTAGCTGCTGGGTGCAGTCAATTTTACAATGCAGGTCCTCTCCTCCCTCCGCTCAACACTACCTTCTTTTAATTCCTTATCAATATTTTCCCAGATTTTTTATGAGGTCTCTAATAGATCTCCAATCCATTGTTTGTAAAATGTGAACATCATTTTTCTCCTTTAAAAATCCAGATAAGATATAATGCTATACAACATAATCCTTTTTTTAGAGATAAGGGGAAGGGAGGGATAAGGATGGGTAATTGGGGGGGCACTCCTGGGGGTAATTGTAATATCCAGAATCTATACACATTTTATATTATTTTGTTAAAAACTTGTATGGTTGTTCAAAAATAAAAAAATTTTTAAAAATCCTTCAAAGCCTCTTCACATTTTAAAACAATTTTTACAACTTTACTGAAGTATTATTCACACGCAATCAACTGTGCATATTGAAAATGCACAATCTGATGAGTTTCAACATAGGTATCATGTGGGAAACTCTCACCACAATCAAGGTGATAAGCATACCTAACATTCGCTCCAAAACTCTGTGTCCCTTTGCCATGTCTCCTATGCAACCTGTACGTGCTCTGAAATCAGAGAATTTTCTGGGATATAATGCTCATTCCCAAACTTCAGGGCTGATTTTGGACATGTTGATAATCTATGTCTTAGTGTCTACATTAGAGTGGACAACAATATTTCTTAGCTTGTAGGAGTGCATCGAGAGTAATCAGACATAACTAAAGCTTCAGAATGCCCACAGTAGCCTCCAGTGGCTTCCTGTTTAGATGAAAAGGCAAACCCTACCGCTTAGCTACGAGCATTAACCCCTGGCCTCCCTGACATGCCTCCCACTTGCCAAGCAGTTCTTATCCCCCACCCACAGGCCTTTGCCCTTGCTCAGCACTCCACTCAAAACATTCTCCCCCAAACTTGCCTGTCTCCACACTAATACTGTATCTCTCTTCAGAATGCCAGGCTTTCCTGAACATCCTTCAGGAATATCTGCCCTGTGCCCGCCCTCTTCTGACTGTTCTACTTTTTCTGTCTTTCAATGGTTTGAGCACCCTCCAACTTACTAAGGCTTTGCCTATGTATTTACAAAGTGTCTCCTTCCACTGAAACGTCAGCCCATGAGAACAAGGATTTCTCCATTTTATTATGGTCTCCCTAGCACTCAGGAACATTATAGATATTAAAATTATCTGTTGAATTAATAATTCTTGGTACCCAACAGATGGCAGCTATTACTGTTAATAGAACCACCACCACCATCATCATGTGCCCTAACCCTACCATACCAAATGAACACCAATTCTACAAGAAACAGTGAATAAACCCTTTCTCTGCATATTCATTCTAACTGCTATGCCACTATCTTGACTTACGTTCCTCCTTACATTCTTGCTCTTGCTTAACCTTGATTTCTAGAACCCAAAATGCTTGATTTCTTGCTTCCTAAATCTGGCTTCACCATTGAACAAGCATAATCACCTTCTCCTTGGAGCTTGGTCCACTTGGTCCACTTCATCCTCAGGAACCTGCTGAAATTAACCCTGGAGTGGCTGGTGCTCCAAGTAAAAACCCACAGCCATATCTCCAGCCTGCACCCTGCCTGACGAGGATTTGCCCCCAACTCACAGCTTACACCAGGAGGACCATGTAACTTCAAATGAATTTAGGCAAGTTTACACAGTGATCTTTAATGCATGGCAATGCTTTTGTGTCTTAACAAAACTTTCCACCTTCCGATAACACTTTAAAACTCATTCACTCACAGTGATTGAGAAAACCTGCAACTTGGCCATCTGTAACATCAATTTATCTACCTCTGCATCAATTTTTATACTAATATTAGTATAAATAGCAGCTTGTAGAAAAAAATAGAGATCTAGTTTCACAATAGTACAAAAATCGCTTTTCAACAGATATTTGTAAATCTCCATTTTGTATGCCTTTCCTACCAAGGACCTTCAAAGATATTCAATGAAGATATATTGATTTGGGTTTGCCTACTTGCAGAACTACAGGGTAGGGCTCCAGTACATAATCCTGGGTCATTTTAAACCCTGACTCATTTGCAATGCCTGAGTACTTTGCATAAAACATATTTGCTATAGTAAAATATTCAAATTCAGAGCCTCTTGCAAATGTAATATGCTGTAAGGATGTTCAACAATTTCTGTCCTATCAGTGCTTTTCTGCATGATAACTACCTTAGAACCTGTGTCTGCTCTAAAGCACCCAGCTCTAGACCTCAAGACCTTCAGAGTAGTTGGCACAGAGTGTGTGATCAATAAATATTTATCAATGATGCACTCTGTTTTGCACATGGCCAATCATCAAGGCCTGCCAATCTGCCCTCATGTATAATTTGAAAATCTGCTGTTAGCCAGATGGGTCCTTTCTCATTTCACACTCATACCATGCTAACATCTCCCCACTGGTCGCCCTGCCTCCCTGCAGCTGCTGCCCCTGAAATCCATCCTCTGTCCTGCAATTAGAGTTATCTCTATGAAAAACACGTCTTAAACCCTTTAGGGGTGCCCTGGCACCTAAAATAAACTCCGGTCTCCTTGGCCTTGCATATTAGGACCTACGCATTGGAACTTGTCTTCTGCCCCTCCCACTCACTTTCTGTGTTTTTCTTACAAGCCATCAGTCAATTCTTCCCTTGTTTTGCTCATCCTGTGCTCTTACTTGAAAACCTTTCCACCTTTTTCCTACCTGGATAATTTTATTTGTCCTCCCTCCAAGACTCAGATCAGGAATCACACTTCAGAACTGGCCAAGTACCCCCTTCCCTGCTCCCCTGGACCCTGAAGGTACCTGGGCTCCAGCATTTGCCTGTACAACTGTAGTATACCTGAGGCATATGATAAGACAGAGGTTTGTTTCCCCTAAAAAGGATAAAAATTAGCTAATTTATATAAAATAAATTAATATTTCTTGGGAATGCAAAGGCACCACCTTAGGGGTTGAAATGTCAGTTAAGCAGCAAGCCATGTTTACATTACTAGACAGTAACAGTGTAAAAATTGGTCACTATAAAGAAAGTGGACCAAATTAGATAGGAAGACTAAAAGAATTCTGGAAAAAAAGAACACAAGACCTCAGCTCTTAGTCTTCTAAATTTAGAGACACCAGTGAGGACAGACCAGAGTGGGGACATTCAAGGTCCAGCAACCGGGAAGGACAGTTCCTGAGAAACAATTTCTAGAAGCAGAGTTGAGACTAGCCATCTGAGCTGGTGGCAAGCCACTGTCGGTGAGGCGTGGATGCTCGTTGGACCCTGCAACCGTGTACCAGACGGCACTCACTGCAGATGACAGAATGACAGTGGACTGAGCACTGTTCCCAGGCCCCACATGCAGATCACATGTTGCACATGAAGTCACCCAAGGGTGGTGAACTGTCTTTGATTTCCCCTAACAGCTCTCTCTGCCCCTTGCCTCCCTCAGCTCATTCTAACTTCTAAGATAAACTGAGGGAAAATCCAGAGGTGTCATTCATTTGCCTCCAATCTCTTAATGTCTAAATGGATTTTGCAGCCTGACCAATAGGCATGCTGCAAATATGAATAAACTCCTTGCTACGTTTAAAATATAATATTTGTAATACAATTTCCATCAAATTGGGTTTCTGTGTGAGGGAACATTGGATGGCTAAGGCAAAAGTTTCAGAGACTGGATTTTAGACCTGGATTAACCTTTTGCTAGCTGTGTGACAGTGGGCAATTTATTTAGTTCCTCTATGGCTTATTTTTGTAAAAGTAAAATGAGATTCAGAGTAGTCCTTACCTCATCAGGCTGCTGTGAAGAATGAGCAAGAGAATGCACTGAAGTGCTTAGTAATCAATAAACTTAACTTCTGAATGATCATATGAGTGAGAAAATTCTGAAAACCTTTTTCCATGAGAAGTCAAATAACAAGCCCAGTGTGCATGCATACTGCTTGTCCTCAGCAAAACAGAGATCTAGGAAAAACACTGGAAGTAAAAGGAGCTTGAAATGGACCATGTGGGATCTGCTGCAGGTTATAAAAACAGCATAATTTAATCAGAAACCCCTAGCTTCCAAGAGGTCTGAACTGAATGAGTATGAGGAGGAAATAGATTTTGTCAATCAAGACCTTGTTGCAGGCCCTCAACATGAGATACAGAACCATGATTAAATTAATTAGAGGTCATATGGACCACAGAAGAGATAAGCAGCCTCTCCACTTCTTCTAGAATCTGCCCTCCTATCATTAATGACAGTGGGCTTATATAATGACCTTTGTTATCTCTGAATTGAATCAGAAATTTGAGCGATATTTAACTCCTGGAAAATCAAGGCTGGTAGGTTTCAAACAGTTGGACTGAAAAATGATTGGCGCTAAGTACAATTGGATGGCACAACACATGGCAGTGTTTTAAAACTGCAGAACCCAAAATACCTAGCACCCTGCACTGAGCGGTGTCTCCTCACCAAATGGTATTAACTTTACTTGAATATATTCAGATATGCCTCGTTTTAATAAAAAAAAATCAATGCAAATTTTTAAAGCAGAGGCATTCAGAGATAACTATTTGCATCAGAAAAGATTTTTGAATGATAGGACATATTCATTGAAAGGATTCCTTTCAACAGTAAGTGTCCCTAGAATATGAAGAAACAATATTTGCAGAAACCATGTCTGCATTCTAATACCAAGGCATGTCTGTATCCGTACTTTTAAGGAATTAACAAAAATAACTGAAATCTGAGTATCATAAAATAAAACAACAAGAAAAGACTTTGAGGATCATGGAAATTAATCCTTTCATTTTATAAAGAGTTAAGTCTAATGAGGTGATGTGAGACTTCATCTGTGAAAGACTAAAACTCAGAATCCCTGATCTGGTCCTGTGGTCACTTCCTACCACCCCAAATCAGCAATCCCTAATCCCCTACGTGTTGTTTGGATAATGCATGTTGAAATAGCTCTATGACTGTCTTTTTTTATGAAGCTAAGAACCAATGCCCTCTGCAGATTCCTCTCTTTATGTAAAAGCAGATCAATCTGGAAACGAAGTGTGACAGAATAGAAATGCCACACTGAACAAGAGTCCTGGCCACAAGGGACCCAATTTCACACATAACACCCTGGGCAATTTCAGGCTTCCCTGTACTGGGACTATGAAGAAACAGGATCATTGATTAATTCAATGCCCCAAGCTCTGTATGAGGCACTGGGGATAACACTAGGGGTGATACAGAAACAGCTCCTCACAACCCATCAATAGCAGCCAACGTTACTAAGGGCTTCCATGATCCAGGCACAGAGCTCAGCATCGCGGATTATCTCATTCAATAGATCTCATGCTCACCCTATGGAGTATCCTATGGTTCTTACCATTGTACAGATGCTGTCGGAAACTCAGAGAGATGAAGTAACTTAACCAGTGACAGAATGGGACTTGAAACCGAGTCTTGAAGCCCAGATCCTACTTTGCTGTGCTGACTGAGCTATGGAAGAAATGTGCACTAATTGCATACCTGTGAGCAACACTTAAATTCCAACTGCAATGAATTCTATAAAGAAGAACTCTGAGCTACTCAGAGAGCTTTCACGGGGAGGATGGGTCACTATGAGATACAGCTGTTTTCACCACCAATTAATGATGCACTACTTACCAATGGCACAGTGCCGTTTACTTTTCAACATAAAATGCCATATTAATACAATGCATTTGGAGTGATGTGGTGGAAAACAAAAGATATGTTTATCAACTTCAGGAGTGGACTTCTAAGACCAACCTGACTTTGTCCATTCAAATACCGGCTGCTGTTGTGAGCTTGGAAAATAATTCTTTTTTTTAAAGAGTGAGGGATAGTGAGAGAGACAGAGAAAGAGAGAAACAACTTTACTTAGTTTTTCACATGGCCTTAGTTGCTCCAGCACTTAGTTGTGTACGTGGTGCTGGGGTTTGAAGCCGGGTCCTCGTGCTTGCCAGGCAAGCGCCGAAACCACTAAGCCATCGCTCCAGCCCCGGAAAATAGTTCTTCAACCTAATCAGCCCTGTTTTATATAAACACTTTTATTTTAACATATGGAGAAGGTGGGGTTTTTCTTTCCTTTTCACATGCAATTCAATAGATGTACATTGTGAAGTCTGCCAGACTTTCATTAAGTCTCCTTTCTTTAAAATATTTTAAATATCTGTCATCACTCAAGTCAGCACACGCAGCTCTATCTTCATCATAATTATCCATGCCCATAGCCATAAAAGAGAAAGCACACATTCACCCCTTTCCCCTTAGGTCTGACTGATTTGTGCCAAAGGAGGACAATTATAGATACAGGGACACTCTCATCTACCTGATAGCAGGCTTACTCCCTCACTAGTAATGTTTTCCACCCAAATCTGTTTTAAATGAACCAGGATAACCATGCAAAGGCACTTCATATAGCATATAGCACACAGCTTATGACTCACAAATAGAGATATTGGGAACTGAAATCCAGCCCAAGCTTGGCTCTCCAAGTCACATGCCCCAGAGTGGAACTGTATCCTCCAGAAAGAAGGGTGCTGTGATTTGAATGTGTCCTCACAGTTCACATATTAGAAACAATTCCAATGCACTGTGTTGCGAGGTGGGACTTTTAAAAGGTAATTAGGTGATGAGGATTCTGTCCTCAAGAATGGCATTATCACGTGAGCAGTTTGTTGTGAGTTCAGTCCAGGCTTGCACGCTCTTGCTGGCTCTCACCTTCTGCTCCTGGATGTCACTCAGCAGGAAAGCCCTCTCCAGATGCCACCACCATGATACTGGACTTTCAAACCTCCAGAATTATGAGAAATAAATTCTCTTTTCTCTATAAATTATCCAACCTACGCTATTCTATTATAGCAATACAAAACAAACTAAGAAATGCATCTCTTCCTTTACACAGAGCACCTCAGCTTGCCAGGTCACAAGCCTGAGAGCTGTTGTACTTCTTAAAATTGTTGTACTTCTTAAAATTCACATCAGGTATTCCACAGGCAGGCTGAAGCCATGGGTGACTTGGCCCTGTCAAAGACACATCTCTCTAGATCTCATTTTCCTTACCTCTAAAATGAAAAGATGGATAAAATAAATTCTTCACCTCCTCCTATATTAAATATTTGAAATAAGAAAAGCCCAGACTTCCCTGTTTTTGTTTTTCAGAATTGTGGTGTCATTTGACTAGGAGGAAACAAGAGGCTAGTCCTTGAGTTCCAGGAGGTGTCCCATGGAACCTGTTGTCACCTTTTTCGCTGCTGGACTAAAGAACCTGACAAGAACACTTTTAGGAGGAGAAGTTTATTTGGAGGCTCACAGTTTCAGAGGTCTTGGTCCACAGAAGGCCAGCTCCATTCCTCAGGGCTCGGAGTGAAGCTGAACATCATGGCAGATGGCCTGGCTCCAGGGAGCAAAGAGAGACTCCACTCACCAGACGCAAAATATATACCCCAAAGGCACACCTCCCATGCCCCACCTTCTCCAGCCACACCCTGCCAGCCTACAGTTGCCAGGTAATCCCAATCCGGGGATTAACTCACTGACTGGGTGAAGGTTCTCATAACCCGGTCACCTCACCTTGGCATTTCTGCATGGTCACACATGAGCTTTTGGAGGACACCTCACATTCAAGCCATAACAGATTAACAAATGTCTACCCCAAGGAGTACACTAGCTCCTCCCAACAGCTTTTATCCCCCAGACTGATCAGAGGGATTTATTTTTGTTCACTTGCTTCCTGATTCCCTTTTCTATTTTTCCTATTTATCAACAGAGCATATGAGAGTGACCATCTGCCTCCCAGAGTCTATTTTTGCCACTTGCAGAATCAAATTGTCGGAGAGAAGGTGGAAACGGCGATCTTTCTCTGTTCAGCATTTCTCCTGATGTTACTCAGTGACTGCTCCGGCACCTCCAGGGTTGTGGAAGGAAGTGGAAGGAAGAAGAATCATCTCACTGCAACAACGGACCTCCGCCAAGCGCCCGCATGAAGTACAGGTAAAGGGCAGAGCCACTGAGGTCCTCTCCTTCAACCCACACGGCAGGACTCGGAGATTACAGACTCAGGCAAAGCCAAGAACGGATGCTGTTCAGGGAGTCCGAAGAGACTCACTGCGGAAATCCACATTCCTGGAAAATAAACTGAAAACATCTTGGCTTCTTAATTCTGGGTGAAAGACCAGCTTCCTCTATCTCTCACTTCCGATTATATTCACATCATTTGGACAAAAAGTAAGACTGAATCAGCTCTGCTTGACACGAACTCAAGATGTCACACGTGAGTACTTTCCCCAGGAAGATGCCCGAGGATAGCTCATAAGCAATTCCCTGGGGCGGTGGCCTGCTTGCCCCGTGGCTCCACTTTGGTCCCTAGTGGCAGGTGTACAGGTACATCCATCAAGCTCTCTCCAGGGATCTGCCACAGTCACTCCTCCCTACTTTCAAAACTAGAGAATAAGACAATTTTTCCCTGCAAGAAACAGTCTAGCAATTATTCAGACCAGCACTCTCTACATCCCCACCCTCAACACACGCACAACTGCTCCTTGCCTGGCTGGCTGCTCAGTGTCCTGAAGTTGTGAGAATATTTAACCAAGGAAACATCTCTGGGAAGCATCTATGGCTTGCTAATAAAATAATGCTCAGAGTATGACCATCATTTTAAATAATCCTCCAACATAAATTATGTCCATGTGGAGTGAGCCTATTCTCTTGAAAAGCTGCCCGTACTACAGACACTCTGTTTTTTATATACATGAATTTTATAGCTTTTCATGTTGTTTTGGTTGCTTCGACACTTCGTTGTGTACGTGGTGCTGGGGTTCGAACCTGCAACCTCATGCATGCCTGGCAAGCACTGTAATTGCCGAGCCACGGCTCCAGCCCCAGATAACGTGTTTTTTTAAGATGGCTATACAGCCAGAAGCAGAGTGGACGGTAGAAGTGACTCAGGGTCAAATCCTAATTCAGCAACACGTTGAGTAACTGAACAAATGAGTCTCAACTTCCTCATCTATTAAAAAAGGGGTTAATAAAACTTCACTTAAAGGGTTATATTGAGAGTAAGGGAAATGTAGTCATCCCCCTGTATCTTCAGGAGACTGATGTTAGGATCCCCTGAGATACCAAAATCTATGAATGCTCAAGCCCCTTGTATAAAATGGCACAGTGTCTACATATAACTTATGCATATCCTCTCACATCATTTAAATCGTCTATGCTTGTAATACCTCAAGCCGTGGAAATGCTACACAAACAGCTGTTCTATATTGTTTAGGGAATATAGAAGAAAGTCTGTACATGTTCAGTGCAGATCCGATTTATTTTAATATTTTTGATCTGCAGTTGGTTGAATCCATGGAACCCACAGACAGAACAGCTGACTATACATTTAAATAGGTCCATGACACACCTGACCCAGGATGGAATATCACCACTGTTACTTGCTACAAGTCATTGGGTTCCCCCTTCTTGCCCTTCCACCCAACCATAAATACCAAAAGGATCAAAGCATCCCAGCAGATACTGTGCACCTACGAGGCCTTGCTGAGAAGTCTTTTGACTTTGATTGCTGCACACTAGCAAGTGGGCTGAAGGTAGGCATGCTCTTTCCCACAGACACCTCAGAGCTCTTACAAATTCCACCCGCTATACAGAAGCCTTTTCACATGCATCTGACATCTGAAGCACTCGGAGAAGATGCAGACGGACAAGTGAATCGCTAAGGTTTGGAAGAAGGGGCATGTAACAAACACTACCCACAACCTAAAGAAGAAAGTCCCACAGGACTGATCCTAGCTTCCAGTTCTTAACATCCCTCTGTACAAGGACTCCTTCCTGTTAGGATCACAGACAAGTCCCTTCTGCCAATAGATTTTGACGCAATGCTCCGTGAAGCAATTATGTCAAAACGATGAGAGGACACAGAACACAGGTGTCAGCTCCATACAGAAACCTGCTTTCCAACACCTGTGCCCAAATGTCTGTTTGAATCGCTGAGAGTGACAGTCCTTCCTGGGCTCAGAAGCAGAGTCTAGTTAAGATCATTATCTCAAGAAATTTGGATACTCACTCAATTTCATGAATTTACGCCTTTGGATGATTTGGAAAACACAGTCAAGAGTTAGCATAAATAAAAGCTTTGATGTGGCTGGAGCAGTGGCTTGGCAGTTACGGCGCTTGCCTGACATGCACAAGTACACGAGTTCAAACCCCAGCACCCACGTACACAGCTAAGTGTCAGAGCAACGAAAGCCATGTGAAAAACTCAATAAAAATTGATTCTCCGTGTTTCTCTCTCTCGCTCTCTCTCTCTCTCTCACTGTCCTTCTCTCTTTAAAAAAAAAAAAAAGAAAGAAAAGGCTTTGATTCTACTACTGCTGCAAACCTAAGGGACCACTTCTAGTGACAACATTCTATGCTTGTTAGTGTTTTTTCCTGTACAAACACAATGTATAAAAGCATAATCTTGATTTCCTTAAAAAGATTCCTGTCAAAAAATCTGTATTTACCTTATGATGACCAGAGAAAAATGGTCTGTGCACAGGTAGCCCTTGGTGGCCCATTTCAGAGTCTCTCCAAGCCAGTACTAATTGAAAATCAAATACTCATTCCTTAATAATGATCTCCCATAAATAGTTCCTGGGTTGAGTCAGATCTCCAGTGCACCTCCTTCCAAGGAGGCAGAGACAAACTCACGCTGCTCTCATGCACTAAAGGCACTTCTTTGGCTCAGAGATTGTTCCTAAACTTATGATTGCCATTCCTCTTGCCACCCCCAGCCCCCTCACCCACCTACTGCCATTCCAATTCTGTCAGCTCTGGCAGCAGTAGGTGAGCTATCACATCCAAAGGGAAGAAGAAACACAACTTTAAAGCCATTTTCCCAGTTTGGGTCCTCTTGCAATAGGGGGCAGCAGCAGAGAATGTCAGAGTTGCTCTGGTTAGAAATGGAGCCTTTATTGAAAGTGCCAGGGATCCAGTGTGAGACCCGCTGCCACAGCCAAACATGCACAGGAAGGTCCAAGAAGCTTCCTATGACTTCCACTCTCCCCACAGACACACACGCCCTTCTCATGCAGACCTATGCGTACCCCTAAATCATCTTCAAGGCAGAGACAGGTTCAACCCACATAAGATTAATACCTCACCCACAATGAACCCTTGTGAGAAGGGAAGTCCAGTGTGTGGACAGCCTGCATTTCACTCAATGTTAGTGCAAGAAAGATAAGATCCTGGGGGGAACTACTGCCGTTGGCAAGGAAAATGAAGTACGTGTGTAAGTAAAATAGGCTTGACCCCAATCTGTAAGCCCCAGCAGGACGAATATTTTGCAGACAATGAAGTTTATCAAATGAGATAAGGCATAGAAAGATAGAGAAGGGAAAATGTAAGGCTGTTGCATTATAATTAAAATACTAAGATGAGGGAGTTCTGGTAGGAAATGGACTTGAAGCTGCTGTGCAGCTATCAAAACCCCCATCAGCAGGTTTCTGCCTCACAACGTGCACAATGTATTTTTGGGCAGAGCCAGCCTGTGTCGTGGAAAGGATTACATCGGAGAGTCTTTTACTCATGCGGATGGAAAGCAGCATGTACTTCTCCGTCTTTCTTGGGAGAACCTGAATCCAAAAAGGACCCAGTGTAAAATCTTCAGCCCAACCCATCAAGTTATCTACTTGATAATGGAAACTGACCGCAGTACAAAAGCAAATGTGGGGGTTCTGTTTGATTTAGTTTTTATTGTTGTTGCTGATTTAGGATGGACCCCCGCTGACGTTCTGTGTTGTCCCTGTGATACTGTGCTTGAGTTGCTCAGGCATCTACTGTTGGAGATGGAGCTGAGCCTAGACCATCAAGAGGGAAAGTCTTGTCTTCCCTCCTCCACTACAACAGGAAAGGTCACACAAAGGTGACACGGACTTACCAAAGCCCAATCTGGGTAGGCTATTGGTCCCCAGCACGGCAAGACTGGAGCCCTAATCAACCAGATTTGGAGTAACGTAACATTGCATTATATTTTTAGAGACCTAGGGGCCGAGTCAGTGTGAAATTTCTTCTGGGAGAGAACCGATTTCCCACTAGTGGCCACCCTAGCAACAAGCAACCAAACTTTGAAACAACACCTGTGAACAGGGCAAACTACTTGCACCCAGAGTCTGATGCATGCAGAGGTCTGAATCAATCTCTTGGTGGGGGCAAGAAGCAGCTGAGCCAAGGAGTCGAACAGGAGACTCTGCAGTAGGGTTCAGGGCTGAGGCCCTGCAACTCCAAACACGTGTTTGGACACTTGCAAACACTGTGGCTTGCTTTCTCTGTCCTCAGGCCTTCAGCATGTCCTCAGGAACCAAACCTTATGCGAGTTGCCTGGAGCAGAACTATGGAGAACACAAAAAGAGGGCTCGGGCGGTAGCCACAGGCAGCAGGGACGGCCATGGCAGAGAAAACCTCTTGAGACTTCCAGAGTTAGCAGAGGGGCAAGATGACAGAAGCAGAGTGGGGAAAAGGAGACATTTCTTTGAAAACACCCCAGAAGCAGGACTCTGGGAATTCCTCAACATCATTTAAAGGCATCTTGAGGTGAATCTGCTTCTAGCAATTCGACTGCTAGAGCTACTTATCAGAATAATTTAGGATTAAAAACTAAAAAATTCCATTTAAAAAAAAATCATAGGCTGGTAAAGGTTTGGATTATGCACACTTATTGAAGTTACTATAATTAGCTTCTGTTGTCAACACCACTAGTGCTTACACTTGCCTGGGTCTCCTCTTCTTCCTAAGCATACAAAAAATCTTACACATAGTTTTTGTGTTGGAGTGCGGCTGCATGCCTGGAACTACACCATGAAACTCGTGCAGAAGATAATGAACGTGCAACTTTGGCAAGGCCAAGGTGCAGGAGCTAGGGTTTCTTATACTTTGCTGTAGGGATGTTAAAGGTCACATGTTGAGGTGAGATGGCAGCAGCACAAAAGGAAGGTTCCCTGGGCTCCTGCCAGCACCAACCACACGGGACTCAGCATTTACGTGAGCAAGAGATGCTCTTCTGCGGGGCTAAACCTACTGGTTGCCAGAATTTATTTGTTATGGCAACACATTCTGGCTGGTCTATCCTAGCAAGTGCAAACATATTTCCCAGCCAAGGAAGTTTACCCAGGTTAACACATTTGCCCAACGTCCCTTGTTCAAGGTCACATAATCTAGTACAGTAGGAGGAAGGAAGATCCAAATTCCAGCTCTTCTGACTCCAGCATCTAAGCTCTGGATTTTGTCCACATACCATCATCTTAGCACCACCACAACCTTCATCACCGAACACAGACACCTTCACCTAAGTGCCCATCCTACAGATACACTTCTACAGATGAGGAACCAAGACACACAAGGAAACAGGCTTCAATTTCTTAGTCACCGAGAATTGAAATCTAAATATTCTTAAAATGTTTCATAGATGGGCTGGAGCAGTTGCTCAGCAGTTGAAGCACTTGCCTGGCATGCACAAGGACCCTGGTTCAAACCCCAGCACCACATACACAACTAAATGTCAGAGAAACAAAGGCCAGACAAAAAAATAAATAAATTTGATTCTTTCTCTCTCTCCCTCACTCTCTCTCCCTTTAAACAAAATGTTTCATAGATAATGCTATTTTAATTGTATTTTCTTCTTCTCCCTCTAAGAACTTCTGAATCTAAATACATCCATGATCGAAGTAAAACAAGAGAGACACAAAGCCAAAATACAGAATATTGTTTAAAGATGTGAATGTAATCATGATTATATAATATTCATACAGACAGAGAGTCACAATCCACAAACAAAATCTTGATCAACAAAGACTCATATGTACATTGGTGGTTCTACCAGGTAGTCCAGGTGTGTTGTGGCCTGTACCTTCTGGGTTTGTGCAGGTACACTCTAAATTGTGTAAAGTCACAATTCTCAGAATGTATCACTATCATTCAGTGTCACATGATTACATGAAAAAAGGCTTGAAGGAAGTACACAAAATATTCATTATCCACCTCACAAGTGTCCATTGAGTGTCTGCTATGCACCAAGCACTTTTGGGCATAGGCACAGGGCATAAAACAGTATCTCTGCCCTCACAGACCTGTTCCATCTTCCTGTTATTTCTTGGAAAAAAGAAGCTAGGGATAGCTTTTATTTTCTTCCCTATACTTTTTGTGTTTTTTTATTTTTTTTTGAAGGCTTACACTCTTCATAAACTCTCAGAAATTCATCATAAACTCACCATGCCCAACCTAATCCCATCATACAAATTAGTCCATACGCACTTATTTTAAAGCTTTTGGGAAAACATCAGAATTAAGAAAATACATCTTAAAGTCACCTGTTCAGGGAAGAAATTTATACCTGGGACTGTCCTTCACCTTTTTAAGATTTGTAAGTTACGTTTCTTCAAATAAAATTATCTAAGAGATAATGATAAAGATTGAGTCAGATGACAAGATAATTTTGCATTATCATGCCTTGCAGACAATAACAAAAGCCAATGATTATATTTTCTCATCTGAATATTGATGTATCACCTCAGAGTCATTTATGGAGACAACAGAATGCACTAGTTGAAATTGGGATGTAGGATTTTCATGTCCACAGAATAGTCATCAGATACTTCTTTCAACATTAGCTATCAATAAACTTGTAAAATCAGATTCTTCATTTTACCTAAGATAAACTCAAGCAGCTCCTCCATCTTCTACCTTCCCAAAGCACAAAACAGCTGCTATTTCTGTTTTCTCAATTTGCAAGAACACTTCTCTTGTGCATTTCGCAAGGACCAGGGGGAGCTCCCAGCTCTCCTTCACCCTTCTCCTTGGCTGTTCCTGATAGAAATCTGCCACCATTCCTGTCAACACTGGTGATCGTCCCTGAGCAAATTCCCCATGCAAATCACTGGTGATCTCCAGGCCAAAGGCCTTGTAAGTACTCCCTCCCCAACTGGCCCATCTTGTCAGGATCTGCAGAATGCTTGTTTCTTCCTTCTCTCTTCTCTCTCTTTCATGTACACTCACACGTATGCACATGTACACACACACTCACTTCTCGGCTGCCTAAGAACTCCTAGTTGTTTTTATAACCTTAGCTGCAGACAACAGTCAAGCAGTTGTAAGCAGAGGACTCCGAGATGAAGCAGGTGGGAAGAGACCAAAAAGGGGAATACTTTATAGAGTGGATGTTTGAATTTAAACATTAAAAGTTTACTCCAAACTCATAATTTTGCTAGTGAAGAATCAGTGTACCTGAAGCTAGCCAAATTCAACCCTGATTCCTCATCTGCTAATATAAGATTTATGGGAGCCGAAATTGGATCCTCTTCACCTGGAATTGGGATCAATAAAAACATTATAAGCCTTGAACATGAATAAATTCCATAACAGAAGTGGAAACAGTGTGTTATGAGTCTTGATTCCAAGTCAGCTAGAGGTAGACGGTCCTGGAGCACATGGCCCGCAGGTAAGACCCTCAGGATCTGGAGCAGGCCATGCCTGTTGGGGTTGGGCAGAAGGTGGAAGGCAAGAGCAGATGTGGCTGCAGACTGGGGAAGTGAAGGCAGGGAGAACGCAGTGTCACAAGAGAACAAGGAAGCACTGGAGCCAGAGAGACTTGCAGGAAGCCACAAGACAGAAGACAACAGGAAGCCCAAAGGCCAAGGTGAGTCAGGAGAACCAGAGAGAAAGGCAAATACCAGCAAGGGTAAGGAAGAGATGCTCGAGTCCAAGGAACCAGGGCGAAGGTCCTAACAACCAGGGATCCAGCAAGGGCAATGAGATGTGGAAATGCCCAGGGCTGTGGAGCTGATGGGGAGACAGCACTGAAGGGTGAAGCAGGTGCAGCCCCTCAGCCTGTCCAATTCCAAGCTGCTCCACTACGAAAAACTCTCTCCCTTAAAGAAGCCCACTGAGTCAGCACGGTGGCACACACCTGTAATCCCAGCCACTCAGGAGTCTGAGGCAGGAGGATGGCAAGTTCACAGCCAACCTCAGCAACTTAGCAAAACCAGAAATTAAAAAGAGCTGGGGATGTGGTTCAGTGGTTAAGCACCCCTGAGTTCAATCCCTAGTATCAACTAATAATAATAATAATAAATAAAGAAGCAGCCCACTAAAATGTAAAACGCTCAAGGGAAGGATTCCTGTCTATTCAGATCACTGGTACACCACGAAGACCTACAACAAAGTCTGCTATTGCTACACATTAATAGTTGAATAAATGCTTGCTGAAGAAGTGAACACAGGATCACTGATTAGCAGAAGTAGGGCTCAGAAAATGATGCAGGCCTCAAAATCAAGGCTTCCCTCCAACCTTCTCCGGCCCTCCTCTCTCACTCCTCAGACTGCTCTGAGGCAAGTCGCACAAAGTGACTTTCCCCTAGATGGGTCACAGACACAAGAACCAGTTCTCACCAAAACCAGCCACAAAACCTGAAAATATTATTCTCTTCTCTGCTCCAACCATAAAGTATGTCTCTGACCTACCTCATTTACAGCAATTCATAGAAACCCCATTCCTAGGTCTGGAGTGGTAGCTCAGTGGTAGAGCACTTGTCTAGCTCTCATGAGGCCCTTGGTTCACTTGCCAGTACCACAAATGTGCGGGGGGAAGACAAAATTCGTTTCAGAACAGGTTCTACCCCTAACTGGAAGGGAGGAATATTCCACAGAGGCCAAAAAAGCATCTGAACAGGAAGGCCCGGCTCAGTTTCTCTACACAGTCTGCTCCCGCCAGGCCTCATCCTTTCTGTTCAACCGCATTTTGACACAGCCTCTTAGGCCACCTTGAATCTAAAGAATTGAACGGAAATTCTTCCTGGATCTTAGATGCGCCATTCAGAAGGCTCCCATGTCATATAAAACCTTGATTGAATAAAATGTGTTCTGCTTCTATTAATTGTTTCTGGTTATAGAAGACAGGTTTGGTTATCAGCCATGAGCCTTATGAGGAACAAGCAAATGGATCAACCTTTCTTCCCCTTTGGCAGTTAAAGTGAAGCTTAAGGAATCTGGCCCCCCACATCACCTATGGGCCTTTTCCTACCTCTCCACATCCACCCACATCCCCCCAAAGAAAATCCTGCTGCGGGTGTTTTAGCAACTATATAAAAATATAGGGCACTGCAGTAGAGTTCCCCAGACCAGTCCTCAAATGTCTACCCCATCAGCGACCCAATGCGGCAGTTAACAGAAGATCACATTCTGAGTGGCTCTATCCACACTTCTCTCCCACACCTATGACCTGGGGACTCAAGGGGACCGGGGAAAGTACTAGCATGTTAATGCAGGTCTCTATGATCATGAAAGACTTCAGGCTGAGAATTCTGGAATGTTCTACCCACCCACACAGAATAGGTTTCAAAAATTAGAAAAAGTGTTGTGGACTTCAGAAAGTCAGCAGCCGAGGTTCCACCGGCAATTAGACGCAACACATAAGATCTTTGGTTCCCGTTCTTCCTGCTGTAAAATGAGCAGGATATTAGTAGGATATCTGTAAAAGTCACTTCCAGTTCACTTGTTAATTAGGGTTTTAATCATATTTCTGTTTCTGTATAAGGCCTGAAATGAAGCATCTCTGAGTCTGTCACCACCAACTGTCACACCAAAGAACTTGTAAGGGTCCATCTGTCCTTTGGAAAAAACAAGCCTCCTTCTATAGAAGCAAATATGGACTTCAGAGGACCTCTGGAGGCTGCGGATAAAGATCTCCCTCACTCTAAAAAGAGACTCATCACTGGTTTCCCTAATTTCCATTCTAAAGCTCCCTCTCTTTAGAAAAGGCTACAGAAGCCATTTCAGCTCCTTCAAACCCCATAACAAGGCTTATTTTCCAAGGTCACCATCAAACTAGTTATTTCTAGTTACTTTAGCAGATTCTCCAATTGGACAGGTATGTCCCTAGGATCAGCACTGTACTCCCTTCACCTGAGCAGCAGAGCACTGAAGGGGCTCCTTAGCGCCTCACACACACCTGGGAAGTCTCACAGATCTGCATCATGCATTTCTGCACATGCTATGGTATACCTCTTCTGCTCTTCTGACTGCCTAGAATTGCCCTGAGTACAGATAATGGTTCATCATTCCAGTAAAGATACCCTAGCTATTCACTGACGCTCTAGCTCTTTCAAAAGTATTTTAAGGAAAAATGTAAATTAAACCAGGCAGGAGTAACCTATGTCGGTTAAGGGTCAGATACTAAATGTTTTGAACTTCATGAGCCATAAAGTGTGTCATCACTACTTAATTCTGCAACTGTAGCACAAAGCAACCCCAGACAACAAGCAAATGGGGAAGCTGGCCTGCATTCCAATCAAACTGTAATTATAAAAACAGGCAGTGGGCTGGATTGACCTATAGACCATAGTTTTCCAAAGTCTGCATTTAGTCTTGGAACAAAAAAGCAAGCATAAAAATAATTCCTTGTCATTTGCCTGTCACAATGAGAAACATCTGTTCCTATGCAGACTCTTAAGGAACAATTTAAGAAACAATAATAACAAAAGGAAAAGCTGAAGCAACATCGTTTGGTTTATTGATTATGGACAGTCACTAGCCAATTACTTACCCGCATGCAATACAATGTGGATACAACTGACTGTGTATTGAAATGCATAACTGCATATAATCTACCAACGTTTCAGAATCATAAATCCTGTTACCATAAGCATCAAACGAAATATCTATTTCTAAAACTAATAGCCAAAAGAAACCTTTTATAGCCTGTTCTACATTGATTTCTCCCTTGATAGTTAAAAACTAGGGGGGAACACAGAGGAAGGAGGTGGCAAATAATTACCAGAAATTGTGGGTGGCGAACGCCTATGGCTTAGGAGTAACATAATCAACAATGTAAAACAGAAAACAAAGTCGGGTCTCATGATCCCCAAGAAGGTATCAATAAAGGATCCTGGCTCACAAACTTCAGTATACAAAGGCGGCCTAATATTTGTAACTACGTTTTTTGGTTGGAAGTCAGAACAAAAAGAAGGGAGATTCCTCTTTACTCACCTGCCGCCAGAGGACTCTGACCCTGACACTCTGCGCCTGTCTTGGGTCCTGCAGCTACTGCAGAAGAGATCCATCCACCTCCAACTCATCCTTCCAAGACTGCCAGAAGCACTCACATGCAGGTGTGTTACTAGTACACACACACACACACACGCACGCACACTTGCACACGCACTACCTGGAAGCTGACTGTTCTGTGCTCAGGATAAGCATCTAACTCCTCCCCAGGAGGTCCCTAAATAATAAACCAAGTTAAACTTGAGTGGTCTGACTACTGAGAAGAAGAGAAAGGAAAAGACAGGGAGCTCAGCCAAAAGATAACAAAGGCTGCAAACAGATCCCCAGGAACCTGGAGTCAGTTTAAATGGCACCAGGATACTCGCGGACTCAGACATTCTCTGGCGCTAGACACTGGCCTGGAAAGTGGATTAGCCAGGCAGATGGCATTAGCCTCTGAGCAGGAGCCCTGGGAGAGTCAGCCAGGGCCCTTTACACAGTCAGGAATGTTGCGCAAAGTCCAAGGCCCTGCAGCCACTCTGTGCCCAAGGAATCAGGCACATACACCTCCCACAGACAGCTGAGTCCCTCATTCCTAAGGAATGGAGAAGCAGGAGGTGGAGAGTGGGAAAACTTTGAAATGCGTTTCAAAAGCTGAGCCAGTTCATGGGGATGCTGACAGAATGCTTAATTAACTTGCTTCCCACTCTCTTTGACCTGATGCAATCTTTTTCTCCCTCTTCAGATTCAAAGCCCAGTGTGGATAGAGGACATGGATGGGAAGTGCAGTGATACCAATCCCAGGCTATAAAAGGCAGAAGTTCCCTCTACCACCCGGTTCACAGGCAATTCAGTTCCCGGAGCTAAGTCAACAAAACCATCAGCATTGTTCCAACAGCTCTGAGGGCAAATCCCACCAGCTCCTGCAGCGCAGCCCCAAATGAATGGCAGATCAATGAGAAAGTGACGGGAGGGCATGCAGTCCCGCTGAAATGGAGCAACAAGCGTCTCTGCTACAAAAATAAAGAGGACGAACTGTTTCCAAAAAGGACATCTAAATTGTCAGTGAGGAGGACTAAAAGTTACCAGTGCCAGAGACAAGGAGGCTCTGTGAAGGAGGCAGGATATCAGGGTAGGTGCACTGTGCCACTCTTCTAGGGATAGCCTCCGTGCTGACCCACAGGGCAAGGGGTAGGACAGCAGGGCACACCAGGGGCTCCTGGCTTTTCCCCATCCTCCAGTAGCTACTTACTTCACACCCACCCCAAATACCCCCGGAGTGGGTATTTGGACACCCAGCCCCTGCCACATCCACCTCTGCCTCTAGGGTCCACAGTGTGGGCCTTATGCCCTCTCCTCCTGTGGCTGGAGAGGGTAACAAGCAAGACTTCCTCTAGAAGGAGATTGCCACCTTTGGGTCCTGCTATATTTTTCAAAAGGACTTTTTAGAAAGAAGCAGATACAGGTAAGAGGACAGAGTCTCAGACTGCCCGGCCAGCAGCTCTGGAATTCCCACCCACCTGTCTGAGGTCACGCAGACACAGCAAGGAATGTCTCTTTTACCCTTTTCATCTGGAGTTGTCCCCATGTGACCTCCATTGCAACCCCCATCTCTCACCTCAGGGCACCTGCCTCAAATAACTTCCCCGTGTTGTCATTCACCTCATGGATAATTGATAGCAAGTCGAGCTGATGCTAGGAAAAGAACAAGGTGGTTAGACGTGTGCTTGCTATAAATAGACCCACGACATGACCAGCATTTGCCAACTTTTGAGCAAAGAAAGGCAGAGGCAAACAGCGGCGGCAGCAGCTTCCCTTGGGTCCTTAGGAGAGCTGGCGTCACACGCTGCAGCCAGGGGCCTGTGTCCTCCTCATGGTGTCCACAAACAGCCCCAGGAGGGTGCCTCACCCTGTTTGGGAACAAAATTTAAAATATCACACATGCTGGGACTTTAGTCTTGATTGACAGATGTGGCATAAAAAGTCAAATAGCTCCTACTTTAAAATATTTACCTTCTTCTTCCAATGTAAGCTTTTTCACTATAGGTTTTAGGCACTTTGTTTATGAGTTTTGTTCTCAGGAACATTTCTAAGTGTTTATATACACATATTCACACGATTAAATATGTAATTCATACCTAAGTAGACTATAAACTAGGTACATGGTTAGACCATGTAGGTACAAAGTAGAAGAAAAAATAATGCTAAATTAATCATTTTCTACCAGTAGCAAAAAAAGAAAGAAAAAATTCCAAATAGATATACAAAAGGAAAAATTATAAAAATTCAAGGTTTTTTTTTTTCCAGACTTTCCATTAAGAGTTGTCATCAAGGGGGCTGGAGCAGTGGCTCAGTGGTTACAGTGCTTGCCTGGCATGCACAAGTACATGGGTTCAAATCCCAGCACGCACGTATACAACTAAACATCAGAGCAAAGGAAGCCATGTGAAAAACTCAATAAAAATTGATTGTCTCTGTCTCTCTCTCTCCCTGTCCTTCTCTCTTTAAAAAAAAGAGAAAAACAGAGTTGTCACCAAAAGAAAATAAAAGGAAGCAGCCCATAGCGAAACTTTGATGGAAGAAGCAACCTTTCTCCCACCACACCTATTTTTTAATATGCTGTCAAGACGGCTACCTTTAGTTTGGGGCAGTGATAGTGGAGAGCAAAGGCAAGTGAGCTTTTCTGGCTTTAAAAATTACTTTCAGGGCTGGAGCGGTAGCTCAGTGGCTAAGGCGCTTGCCTGGCAAGCGCTAAGACGCAAGTTCAAACCCCGGCACCACGTACACAACAAAGCGTTGGAGCAACTGAGGCCATGTGAAAAACTAAATAAAACTCATTCTCTCTCTCTTTCTCTCTCCCTCTCCCTTTTAAAAATAAATCACTGCCATGTCCAGATTGCGCCTTTGGCTACACACTTATGGAACAAACTGGAAACACATCTCCCTGAAGGTCTTAAGTGTTGGAGGACACTGAATTGCCAAATAAACCACAAACCCTGTCCACAAAAGACTGTAACTGCACATCCCTTAAGATAGCACTGCCCAAAGCTCCGCCCATGAGAGGGGACTGTGAAAGTTGTGCAGGAGTAGGAGGGGCACCATCTCCACTGGCCACCGCAGATGTGGCCTGGAGCAGGATGGGTGAGGAAGGGGCTGGACAGAGCCCAGTGACTAAGCAAATCCTTGAAGCCTGCAAGAGGATGACTGTCATGGAAGAGTCTAGAAGTACATTCTGAGCCTGACACTCCCCCGGCACAACAGTTAGACAAAATAGCTCTTCCTTACCTAGGCATCAACAATAACTGCCACAGAAGAATCTGAGCCGAGAAAGCAACAGTGTACATATATCACCAATAAACCTGCTTCCCGCGGAGACTTTAATAATCAAACAGAGAGATCTCTCCTGTTTCCACGCGGTAGATCTCATCAATAATCCAGGCAGGAGATAATATGCCAAGCCCTGCTGTGCCCTCCCAGCCAAGCGTGACCTCGCAGGTTAGTTATCATTCTCTGGTTCACGCCTGGGAAATGATGGAAATATGTCCTTGGCTGCACGGCCCATTCTGATTCATTTGTAAGCTACACTAGTAATCCCAAGATGCAAACACAGACGGGAAAAAAAATTATTTGGGAAATGTCAGAAAGGTTATTTTTGCAAGACATAAGGGAATGATTATAATGATTTGTTAAAATCTTACAATGTGAGAAAGTAAAATCAGCAAACAAAATCCAATTAAGGAATTCTCCACATAAAAGGGAATTGAACTCCTCTAGCTTGGAGTTGACAAAGGAGCCTTTCAGGAAAGAGCTTTATATGCTAAACTTAGCGGGGAAAACCTAGTTATTTTCCATGTGGTGCTGTTCTTAAAAGAGCTATTTAACTTCATCCAACTCTAGAATCTAAAAGACTAAGTAGTTAGACTTGTGAATTAAAAAAAAATTAATTCCAATTTAAAATGAACTTGCCTCACAGCCTGCGTTGTATAGATTTGAGTTGATTAATGCAGCGTTCATAAAGCCAATTCCTTGACATATTTCCCTCCTTCTCCTTCCCAAAGCCCCCTCTTAACCACACAAGAGCCCCTAAATCCAAGCCCCCACTTTAGTTTTCAATTCCTCCTATATATATTCATTTACCTCTTCTTCTCTCAATCAGCTCTGTAAACTTTGGCTATATTTTTTCATATATAACCTGTTTGTTATTTTAAGATTTCCCTTATGTATTTGCTTCTTTGAAATTTCTCCATAAACATTCTCCCAGATCTAAAAAAGTTTTGCAAGCAAAGGAACAAAAATTGTCCTTGACTCTTCCAAGGGTCCTTGCCCTAGGTCCCCACAGGACACTCTGCTCTGCATAATTTTGCATTCACTTCTGCACCCTCAGTCCTCTGGTGTCCCCTCCCAGCTCCAGGGAAACCTCTCCCCAAAGCCACCAAGGCCACCCAGGGGTCAGGACCTCTCACCTCTGCAGAGCACTCTTCCTCTTTACTTCCTTGGATGTCTGTGTAAGACTCATTCCTGGTTTTCCTATCCTCTCTCCTCTCCAAGCACCTGGTCTTCCCATTCATTCCCTAACTAATGGAATTAGCTGGGATTGCACGCTCAGCCTTTCTCTCCAGTCCACATGGTTTCTCCATGTGTTGTCCACTTCCCTGCCCTAGCTTCTCCCAGATGTCAAGGAGTCCAAATATTTTTTTCTCTCAGACCTTTCTCCTGATCAACAGGAACTGAAAATTCTGATTAGAAATGTCTAAAACTATATCCATTAACTGTCCCTCAACACCCATCCCTCTACCTGCACCTTCACTAGGAAACAAATCAGTCAAGCCAGAACTCGGACACCAGCTCTGGACTCTGCCTCCTTCCTCACAGGCCAGCAGACCCTTCCCCTGTGCTGTCCCTGCTTAATCAGGCCCTCCAATCTCCAGTGAAGATGGACATGTTGGTTGTTCCAACTTCAGGATTAATTAATGGCTTCACACCAACTCCACACAGTAAATCCAAGCCACCCAGAATGTCTGTTCCACACATCCCTTCATCCCTTCTAGTTGCACTAAACTATTTGATTTTTCCCATACACATAAAGCATAAAGCTACTCCATACCTTCCTGCATATTCTTTTTGGGGAGGAGGAATGCCCTTCCCCTCCCTTTCAAGATGCATTCAATTCTTCAGGATGTGTTTCACTTATCATTTGACCTGCAAGCCTTCTATTTTGGATGGAATGCCTGAATCCCTTCAAAATTGACAGGTTGAAGTCCCAGCCCCCAAGGGGGCCGTTTTAAGAGTGGGTCCTCTAAGGAAGTCATTAAGACAAAATGGAATCATAAGAACAAGGACTCTGCCAGGGCTTAGGATCTGTTCAGGAAGAGACATCAAAGAATGTGTCCTCTCCCAGTCACTCCTTCCACCACCACCCCCACCCTCCACCCCATCTAAAGAACGGATCAGGCCATTAGAGAACACAGGGAGAAGGTGGGCCACTGCTATAAAAGGAAAAGGCCTCACCAAAAGCCTAACCCTGCCAGAACCTTGAATTTGGACTTTCAGCCTCCAGAACTGTGGTGTTTTGTTAAAGCAGCTCTAGCTAACTAATACATACTCAACAAGAGTCGAGAGTCAACCCGTCCTTCTATAACCTATACAACTATCCATCCATCAGGGCATCCACCAGCCTGCAGCACAATGACATATTTATATGTCCTTCTCACCTGCTGATTGTTAGCTCCTTGAGGGCAGGGGCAATGCCTTGCTCACCTTTGTGTTCTTTCCTGTGGTCTGGCACAGTAAACTTCCCACAGTAGCTCCTGAGGTAAGCTAATTAACTAGCAAATTAAATGGATGAAGTGAATGTCTCATTAGCACCAACATGTGTGTTAATGTGTACAATCGTTTGTGCACATATGTTCCCAACTATGCAATGGTTCATTTGCAAGGGTGATAGTAATGGGCCAGTGGGTTTCACATTTCAGTGTAGAAATTTTCTCCATTCTTTCTCCAAATTCTCCTGAATTTTTCCAATGCAGTTCCTACACAAAAGGGATCACTGTATGTCATTTTTTACCTGTGTCTTCTTTCTTTCCCTTCCATTTGGGGCACTTAGTCAGTGACCCACGTGGTTCCATGTCAAACCCTGATAGGTGCTGACAACAAAGAAAATTAAAGTTACTCCTTCAGGAAAGACCTCTCAACCAAGGAAATACCAGCGCAGAGCCCGTCCCCCAGGGTGATGGAACTCTGCCTCACTGCTGGACCAATGGACATGTTTACAAGTTATAACGCAGCCAAGGACGAGATGACTACATCCACCTGGCAGGAGTAGATTTAAAAAGAAAGAAAGAAAAAGTCATTTCAGGCTTATAGCAAAATTGGAGAATCCTGCCTCCTCTTTCCAACTTTGAGATAGCTCTCCTCTGCACTCTGGGGAAATCAGGTCTCTTTCTGTTTTTTCTTTGTACAGCTATTTATGACAGCTTGGAACAAAGAGCTCAGCCCTGTATCTCTTATTTTAACTTTCTTTGTGCAAAAGAACCTCTTTTTCTCAACAGCTTGGGCTACGATTGCTTATCTGGAGAGAGAGAGAGTTGGAAAGGGACATGAATCCACTTTGCTACCTCCTCCCCAATCGAAATTGCAAATTCTCAGAAATGACATTGGTGACACCTACGCAACTACAGGTCTCCATGGTTCTCCGAGCCCCTGGGTGAGGCATGGGGCTCTTGCTACTCTGCTGAGGCTCACTCTGCACCTTGGGCCACCGCGATGGTGGCTACAGTGTTTATTTCTGCAGGAAGAAGCTGGAAGGGTCACAGTCAGCACAGTTGGGTTGGGAAGGGAGGAAGGGAGACTGTCCACACCGCGTTTGCAAACCTCTTCACCTCAGACTGAGAGAAAGTCTCTGTCCCTCTCCAGAGTGCTGGCACTCTTTTGGAAGTGATCACGCTGGGTGCTATGAGGAGATACTAAGCTAAGAGCATCAATTTTTTGCAATCATGCCAAAGTCTTATGGGTCCCATTCAGGTGCTCTGATCCCATTCTGAAAGGAACAACTGGATTCACCTATCTTCAAGTGTCTACAGTCCTTATCGACAAATCCCCACGCAGCTGTGGTCAGCCACCCGGGCAAAGGCAGACTTCTTAACTAATCTCAGGCCTGGGTTGGGTGAAGAGGTTACCCTGACGTGAAGGCTCACAAGCACCACACGCGGAGACTTTGAGCATCCTCAGAGAGGGGGGACAATGCCTCACTGTCCCCCAATGGAAATTGTGACATCCTGGAAATCGAAATTAAGAAGGCCTGATAGTTGGGGTGCCTCTGCTATCTTAGTGTAAATACAAATGAGACTGAGCAGAATGTGAGAGCCAGAAGTCTCAGGGGTACACTGAGGCAATCAGCCCTGAATGCCTCTGGACAGGAGCCCTGTTCAGTCCTCGGGCTCCTCCTCTTTCTCTGAGTCAGCTGGACCCAGCTTACCTTCTAACCTTTCCTGCTCTCCCTCTCGCCTTTCTTTCCCTCCCAGTCACTGTGGGTGACTGGTGATTTCTGTAACAGCCAGCAGCCCTGAGGGAAGAGATGGCATTTTCCAAAACTCTGGGCTTGTACCCAGCCAACTCATTCCACCTCCCTCCCTCTTCCCCAACCCTGAGCCTTTGCCAGTAGCCTGTTGTCATGGTTACTCTGATCTTTATCTGCATTGCTTGTTAAACCAGCCAGCTTCACTCCATCCCACCTCCCCTGCCCACCACCTCTGTGGCCCTCCTGGCTTCCTCCTTCTCCATCCTCTCCTCCCTCCTGCTCTGAGGGATAAAGGGGAAGCAGAGTAGTCACTCTCCCTTCCCTCCCCTCCAACCTACCAGATCTTATCAGGGGGGTTTCTTTTATGTTTCTAAATGGAAAAGTACCACTCATGACAGAAACAACCAGGGTTTGGAAATGAAGGTTCTACAAAGGATCTGGAAATGGAGAAAAAAAGGAGAAAGGAGGGGCATGTCCAGTGGGAAATACCTTGGTTGGCAAAAAGAAGCTGGAGTCAATCAAAGGTCCTGTGGGATCTGCTGTGCCATGCAGGCCCCTGCGGTACTGTCCTACTGCCATGAGCAGCCCACATGCCTCTCTCAGCTTTGATGCTAAAGCCCGGAAAGGGCATAATGACCATGTGAAGGACAACTCCCTTTAGGTTGCTCAGGATTCTAGGTACCTGAATTCCACCAAGTTGTCCTCAGTTTCGTGGTCCTTAGGCCAATTTCTCTCTCTTTACCCTTTTCCCTCAGCATATAAACCCAATTTACCATCTTAAAGCAAAACCTCTTTTGACCTTTAGTGCCATCTAGCTACCGTTCTTCCTTTGGGGAAAGTTGTCCATCCCCTTTTCGTCTCGTTCCACGTTGTGCTTCACCCCACTGCACGAAGGCTTCCTCCAGTGCTAGGACAGAGCCCAGGGGATGAAGAACTTTGCTGTGTTGCTGAATTCCGTGGACCCCTTTCTGCCTTTCAGACACTGTATTCCTTAATAACTGCTTGTGGTGATCAGCAGGAAGGACTTCAGTGTTCTTTTACTTCTGTTCACATCCCAGCTCTAGCATGTATCAAATGGCTTTGGGCAGGTTATTTAACCTCCACTGCTTCTGTCTCCCCGTATTTCACCAAGGTGATAACTGTACCTACTTTGCCCAGTTATTGTGGTGATTAAATGAGGCAATACATATAAAAGAGTCAAAGCAGTGCTCACTCCTAGGAAGTATTCAAAAATTATTAGTGATTATTATCATTACCCAAACCCATCAGAGCAGTCAATATTCTTGCTCTTTCTCTTTTTGATACTCTCTACCACTTTCTCCTCCTCCTCCTCCTTCCAGTAAATTTTCCCTCTCAGGTTCCTTGGTGAATACCTCTTCAGCTTTCTTAGAGTATTCCACAAAGTTCTGTTCCAGGCTTTCTGCTCTTCTCAATCTGAACATTCTCCCTGAAAAACCTCAGTTTACACCCAAGGCTTTAGCTATTGTGTTAGATGTGAGACTTCAAATCTCTCTTCTAGACTCCAGACCCACATTATGTGTCTCCTGGACAGCTCCATCTGAATGTCTTATAAGAGGCTTAAATTTGACTTGAAAAAAGCAGAAATTTAGCCCAGGGAATGATGGTACCACCTGGTAGCCCAAGCCTGAAAACTGGTACCATCAATCACTGTGTCCAGGTGGTGACCAAATACATTTGACTCTCTTTCAGTTTCTCTCAAGCCAATCTAAGGTGTCTACTAGTATTGTCTTTTTCTAAACACTCATTATTTCTGACCTAGATTATAAAAAAAGTGTTTTCCCCTCTCCAATAACTCCTTACATGGCAGCTAAAATAGCCCACTTTAATGCCAAAATATCATGTTCCTTCCTAGTATTAAACCCTCAACAGCTTCTGATGGTCTATAAAAAGAATTTCCCAGACCTAACTGCTGTTCTTTTTAAACAGATCTCTGGGTCCCACCCTAAAACTCCTGAAATCAGATTCTCCAAGGGAGTGGCATGAGAAATAGCATTTCAAACACAGGCCAAATGATTCTAGTGATCATATATGTTTGAAAAATATAGTCCTCTAAAATAAAAGAATGTGCCCTTCACACCCCAGCTGCTCCTCCTTGGGGTCGTCCTCGGGCCTCTCTCACATTCCAAACCCAGCAGCAAGGAACACTGAAGTGATGGAAGTAGATAGCACCTTTCTCTGTTCCACTTCTCGCCACTGGTGACCTCTGCAAATTGATTTTCCATGTTGTCTCACTCTGAGGTCTCACACTTCCTGGCCACTATGCCATCATACATGCTAAATGTGTAATGCCCTGACCCCAGTGCTAATCGCAGTGAACTCCTACTCATTCCTCAAAACAACAGATGTGACCTTCTCCAGTGGCCCTGCTTTCTTCAATAGTTCTACCCACCTCCCCACCCACCCCAAGCCTTGACGAGACTCATTTTATCTGTGCTGCAGCACTTTGGATTTACTTCCATCAAAGTATTGCTATAGGATGCTGTCCACCTCATGCTCCCCAGACTAGAGCACCGCTTGATCCCAGCACTCAATCCAGTTCTGGACAAACAGGGAATGTAATGTTGTTGAGTAAGTGATAAAGAATGATTACATTAGGATTTCACTCCATTGTCCCAACCGTTCATACCTATGCAAAATCTTCTGGACTCATCCAATCCAAAGTATTCATTATCCCTCCCAATGTCACATCACCGAAAATTCTGACGTCCATATTTCTTTATCCTTATCTAGGTTACTGATTCAAAAAAATAATCCGGACAGGGCACCAATGTACAGAGTCCACAGGAGAAATCTCTCTCTGGTTAGACATGAATTCACTCAAGCAATAAAATAAGGACAAGAAGCTTTTATACTTTTACAAGCTCCAAAATGACCAGTCAAAGGTTGACATGCCCTCAAGGCGCTGAAGATGCCCTGTGAAGCAGGGGTGGGGGCTCTGACTGCTCCTGCTTTGTGGAGTTCCTGCGCATCAGTCCTGTCCAGGAAGTTTTGGGTGTGAAGTGAATGAACATAGATGTTTGTCAAACCTCTTGTTTAGCCCCAGGCATAACATAGCTGCTGTATTTACTCTATTTAAAGTTTTGCAACTTTAAATTTCCTGAAAAGAAATCATGCTACTTTAGCTAAATATTCTCAGTGGGACAGTGTTTGCATTTAGGGATCATTCATCTCCTGTCCAAGGACTCACAGTGTCTGTTTCAGAGTCTGCTCAAGAATGCTTTATGGAAATGATGTCAGACTTCTCATTTTAGTGTGTGAAATACACAGATTTCCCATTCTTGAAAAACCTAGAAAATGCTCGCCTATCTCAGCTTTCCAGCGGCTGTCCCATTTATTATCCACGATCCTCCAAAGATTCTCAATAGCAATTCAACAGCTTCTCTGTTACTCAGCAAATAATTCATCTGGGCTAAATGACTTGAATTTGGTGGTTCAGGCTGGTGTCTGCGTACACCTGCCTCATCCGGAAAGAATTGAAGAAAGAGGGAAAAGGTCAGCTTCCCCCTCAAGCTATTGGAAGTCAGGGGTGTATCCTAACTTCCATAGTTTCCTTTAAACACTTAGGTGAATCAATCGACAGATATTTATAAGCAGAGTGGTACTTAGTGGTGCTACAATCACACACACACACACACACACACACACACACACACAGATGTTGGGAGTGAGAAAGACCAAAATAAGAGTCCTTTACCTTCTGGTGTTAACACCCTTGGGTATAAGTATACATCTTGATTTCTTCGTTTTCAAATACAGAGAACAATAATGCTATCATTCCAGACAGCTTTAAGACGTAGATGAGGGAACACAAAGAAAGCATAGTGCTTGGCACCTATAAATGACACCTGCTATTGTAAACTGCCACTAGGCTTTTCTTCAGGCAGCATGAGTAAATTTTAGCTTGTATTTCCTGATCTGAAATGGTCCAGAATAATGTCAGGATTCAAATGGCAGGAAGAATTAAACCAATCATGCACAACAAAGTAGGACTTCCCCCAAGAACGACTGAAAACTACTGATCCATAAATCCGTAAAGCCTACTCTCCTTAAACATTTGGTGTGAGCCTCACAGTCTATGCTGGAAAAAGTAAGGAAGGCACTTTGTATGATTGAGCAAGCGTGCACTGTAAAAAATAAAGGAGAGAGAGAGGAGAGAGAGAGAGAGAGAGAACAACAAAGACTGTTTAGGAGAGCCTTGGACACTGCAGAAGTTAGACCTGTTTACTGAGAGTTCCCAGGCACAGACTGGAAGCACAGGCCAAGGGTTTAAAGAGCAAATGAGCTGTGAACAGTCTCCAGGCAGGCCAATGCTGCCCCAGGATCTTATATCTTCAGGTACAGAACATCTCCAGAGGGCACTGCCAAACACCAGCCCACTGTATATGAAGCTGTTCGGAGGAACATCTGAGATGGGAACATTCAAATCTTGGCTTGCAACCCTCTTTTTATTTTTGCTTCCTATCTCAGTTCTAGACCCAGCAATAGCTGAACTGTACGTTAGCAATTCTTCAGATGCCGTGACTTCTAATGAGCCCCAGTCCGCCTGGCCAAAGTGTGTGGTACAGGAAGAAGCATTGTCCTCACAAGAGGTGACTTCTCTGCTTTTATCTTGGATGGACTCCTAATTTTTAAAACTAGCCAACTTGCCAAATACGTATGGGTTTTCATGCATATTTAGAGACCAAGGAAAAAAGATCACTTTTTTTTAAACCTTCTGAAATAGTAACTGTATTCTATGAGGCCTATTGCCTACACTTGGGCTCAGTAGGACTTCATGACTTTAATGGCCATTGGAAGAGAAGTTGGAAGGGAGCAAAGTGCTCCTCCGGAAGAGCGTTATCCTTCCTTTCAAGGCAGGACCAAGGTGCCTACCCATGAAACAGCAGTTTGTGTGCAAATGCTTGCTCCACAAGCCACGCCTGTCTGCTCTGAGACCCGAACTAGGCCTCCACACTTCACATGGAGCAATTTTCAATCTCTCATCATAACTATAAAAGCATGCCATAACACCGCTAACCAGTAAGGACTGAGTGGTCTGGACCTGAACACCAGAACGCCACGAATATGACAGGCCGTCTCCCTGGCTTGGCCTTCATTCAGGGCGCGTATCATCTCAGCATTTATTTTAAGTCTCTAAAGTTGTCAAGCGATGGCTTAGGTTGATCTGATCAGCTGCTATCACAGACCCATGTACAGGTCCAGCAAATATTTGATAAATGTATTTGGATGTGCACCCAGATTTGTGAATGGTGTCACTCTAGAACAGATTCTGTTTCCAAAAGCACCACACCCTACTTTATTCAACTCTTTAAGCCCAGGGTGTCAGGGTTCCGAATAAGCTCCCTAAACACACAGGATTACTGGTCCAGGTGAACAGACTCCAAATTTTAAATTAGTTTTCCTGTTCAAAGGGAACATTTATGGGAGAGAAAGGAAAGGGTTGTAATTCCATTTACTGCTTGCTTTTGCCAACTATACAGATCTAGAAAAATTTGGAGAGGGCCGCCCCCCCAGTATAGCATCACTTGTGGAAATAATTAATAAGGGTCTTCAAGTTCATGACTTCATCTCCACCCAAAGCAGAAATGCTGGACCACAACAGAAGTTCATCCAAGCCCTGCTTAAATGCAGACATCTGTCACCCCAGGAGGCAGCTTTCCTCCACTAACAGCGCTGATGTCGGTTTTGTGGATGTTGGGTTCGTGTCCTCTCAGAGTCGAAGAATGAAACCGAGGAACACTGAGGCAGCACAGCAAAGAGAGTTATTTAAGAAAGAAGAGAAAGAAAAGACTTCTCCAGGAGAAGGGAGTCTGGGAGCCAAGAACTCAAAGAGGGGGTCTGTTTCATCTTACTTGTTGTCTCTCAAGATTCTCCCCCTTTGATTAGTCATTGCCTTCCGCTTCCCCCAGGCCTGGGAGCAGGGCTTAGAAGCTCTGGTCTGATCTAGTCTTTTGTCCTGGGCCCACAGTACCTTTATCAGTAGAAGAGATGCCTGTGTCCGGAACACCTTTGTCAGCGCGGGGAGTTTTAACAGTGGATGCTCTCTGACCTCTTAGAAAAAATGACTGTCAGCCAATTTCCTTCCTTCCTCCCCACTAACCCCAATCATTCTACACACACTGACTGCCTAACTTTTCCCCGTCTTAGTGCCATTAGCAGCATGGCCCCTTCTCCAGGTTTGCCTGGGTGCCTGTAATAGTCCTATTTTGTACCTGTTGGCCTGGTGGATTTAATAAATCCTTTTGCTAGGGTTTCAATGTCCCACCTAAACTCCTCTTGAAACTTACTCCCCATTGTGGAGACATTAAGAGATAGAAACCAGGTGGAACCTTCAAGAAGTCACTAGCTCATGAGAGTTTTATGCCTTCCTGAATGGATTAATCTATTTGTGGATTACTGGGCTAATGGGTTTATCTCTAAATTGGGCCCATTATAAAAGCCACTTTAGCTGTCTCTTTCATGTGTCCCCCTTGTCAGGTTGATGCTAGCCATTCCACTATCTCTCCTCAAACTGTCTCAATGTGATGCCCTGCACCATATACCTTGGGACTCTGCAGAGTCCTTTCCAGCACAAAGGACCTGATCTAGAACTTGCCAGCTTCTAGAATTATAAAACAAATAACATTTATTCTTTACTAATTACCCAGTCTCAGGTACTCTGTTAGCAATAGAAAATACTAAGACATCTCCTTCTCACTCTGAATGTCCTAACAAAGATGACAGGGTGACCATACTATTTACCTACAGAACAGGAGAAACTTCAAATGCCTCATCCTAAGATATAAAAAAGTCCTCAATCATCTCTTCACCCCCTGCCTCTCCAGTTTCTCCATGAGCCCCCTCCCATCACCATGTAGAAATGCTCCCCTTCCTCACTTTACACACAAGACTACTGAAGCTCAGAAACTAGTTACCTGCTTAAAATTTCACAGCTAATAAGAAGACAATTTTGTTTTTCATCTAAATATTCTCAGTTCCTCCTGGGACAGCTTCCAGACCCTCAGACTCTTTGCTAATTACCCTTAGCAAGAGTTTACTGCAGTAAACTTACTTGCTGTACCTAACAAAAGGTTCACCAGCAAACACAGGCTCCAGGTGTGGTGTGATAATTGGAGGGGGAGGGATGTGACTTCCTGGATTGATATATTACAGTTCCATTAATGCAGCTTTTTAGTTTCAACCTCAAATTTAGAGGCTTATATTGAGCTTTTAGTCAAATAAAGCTACAATGTCTTTCTCTTCCAGGTATACAGCCAGTAGATATTTTTTCTCCCTCTCATCATTAGCATTGATTTTTAACTCCAAAATAAGATTTTACATTTATCTCCTTGAAATGTCATCTTGTTATTTTTAACCCAGCATTCCAGCACATCTACATGACTTTGAAATGCATTTTTGCCATTGATTACATTGGCCATTCTTCCCAGCTATGTGTCTGCTACTAGTCTGATGAACAGACTTCTTGTGCCTTCTTCAAACTTGTTAGTGAAGTTGCTGTTCAGAGCAAGTCCAGGAACTGGGGATCTCAACATGAGCCCTCACTTTGTGCCAGGCACCTTCCTGCAGAGACCATTCCGTCGTCAAGGTTTAGAACCAATGTCACCATCAGTCCTCTGCAATAATCAGGGCCTCACACTGCTCAGTAAACAATTCAGCCAAGCATTCCTCAGAACTGGACTAGCAGGACCTGGTACCCCAACTTCCAGGAAGTCTCTGAAACCCCCAAACCATCCAGCCTTCCAAGTGTCTTAAAGGAGACCCTCCATGACAGTGTTTCATCCCCAAAGCTGTGACGCTGTTCCTAAGAGAAGCTGGTATCTGCCTGACAGGTCAGAGTACAGCTAGATTTTCAGACAACAGCTTTGAAAGAAAAAGCCCAAGGGAAACCTAGCATTCATGAACCTGAATGGCAGCCCCTTTCCTTTACAGATGAAGATAGAAAAAGAGCTAAGAAGAGGTCACTGAGGACTTCGGATCCTGAGAGGACAGGAAGACAGAATACACAGGAAGGCTCAGGTAAGGTGACCCCTAAAGCCATCCTGTTATTCTGAGACCACTATTTCAGGGTTCTTCAGCCTAACAGGAACATGAAACAAAGGTCAGGAAGCAAGGATCTTCCGTGGAGATGCAATCAGACTTTCATTAAGTGTGGCCTCTTAACGTGATGTTTATCTCTGCTTTCCTTCCCATCTCCAGTGTAATGAAAGTAATTAAGTTGTAGAAAGTAAAATTCCACAAGGACCAGGAAAAAAAAAAAAAGAGAGAGGTGGTAACAATAAGAAAGAAGGTTTAATAGTCAGGAAGTCAGGAAAGCAGGAATTTTCTTTCTAGAAAAACTTCAAGAGCAATGTTCAGGAAGTGGGGGCACAAGCAACAGGCCCTGCAGGGTGCTGAGGGTGGTGCAGAGGAGATGTGTTTGAAAAGGGATGAGTGGAAGTCAACACCCACACTGAGTTTTCTGTCCCTTGTCTCAAACTCGCCTCCCCACAACACCTACAGCAGGTGAACCCAGGGAGGAGTCTGAAGATTCCACTCTGGAGAACAGAATGGGAAAGCTTCCCAAGGAGGACAGCTGAGGATAATCCAACTGAACAGATCTGCAGATCACAGGCCACTCTGCAAGGAGCTCCACTACCTGACAGGCCCTGGCCACCTGCACACTGTGACCTGTCAGCTCTTTAGAGCTCCATTCTTCTATATGACCTGACCGCTGCAGGTCTCCAGACATTGGAAAAAAGCCACTAATACAAAAGACAGGACCAAATACACAATCAGGAAGAAGGAACTGAAAAACAACAGGACATGCCAAAACTAAGAAACCGTTTTTGGGACTGAAAGGTATCACAGAATAAAAAGTCAACAGTACAGCCACTCTGGAAAACAGTATGGAGATTCCTCAAAAAACTAGCGATGGAACCACCACACGACCCAGATATCTCCCTACTGGGTATCTTCCCAGAAGATTTAAAATCAGCATACTACAGTGACACAGCCACAGCAATGTTTACAGCAGCACAATTCACAATAGCTAAATTATGGAATCAATCCAGATGCCCATTATTGGATTAAGAAACTGTAGTATACACATACAATGAATTTCTAGCTATTAAAAAGCATGAAATTGTGGCATTTGCTGGAAATGGAGACTATCATGCTAAGTGAACTCAGAAACTCAAAGATCAAATGTTTTCCCTCATATGCAGAAGCTAGACTAAAATAAAGGACAAGTGGAGGGAAGAATAAGCTTACATAAATAATCAATCAAATAAAAATTAATAGATGAGCCAAAGGAAGTCTAGTAGAGTGGAGGAAAGAAGGGGAGAAGGGAGGGAAAATGGGAGGGAAAGGGGGAAATGGGGGGTCATGAACTGAATTTCATTTACATGCATGTACCAGTCTGTTGGGATGAACCCAACTACTATGTATAATCATAGAGCTCTAATAAAAGAAAAGAGTCAACGTAAGAGTTAAAAGAAGAAAGCTCAGGCCATTTCCCAGAACGTAGACCAAAGTTAATGAAGAGATAAAGGTAATGAAACTACAATATGAATTCAGGATATACGACTGCCAGCTAATAGTAATCCTGGAGGGAAGGAGGGAAGGAGGGAGGGAAGGAAGGAAAGAGGGAGAAAGGGAGATGATAAAAGTGTGTGGCTCCTATTAGTAGAATTAATAAAATCACAATAACTTTAAGAGTGTAGTTGCTAAAAGCTGATGCCAGAGCCAAGTTTACTTTGGATTCCAGCAACTACTATACATAGGACTTTGGAAAAGTTATTTAACCTATGCCTCAGTGTCCACATCTATGAAATGGGAGGAATAATAGTTACCTGTTTTATATGATAATTATGGAGATGAGCTAATACATGGTTAATCTGTTCCTCAATATCTTACACCTAGAAAGTACCCCATAAATGTCATTAGATTAAAAATTGCTATATGAAATTCTAGTACAAACAGGCTGATCACTGATTCTCAACCAAAAAGTTGGATGTCAATCCATGAGGAAGACAGACGAAGAGGAAGAGTGTTAGTTGAACACAAGGATGTTAGTGTGAAATGTTATCATTGATCAAAAGAAAATACGTAATGCCTGCAATTGGCAAATCAGATGATTGAAATGCAAGCATAATATTTAGACACACAGAGATAAAGAAATGGCAGAAGGAAGAGCTGGTGGAATGGGCAGTTCTTGTCAGGGAGAACAACACTCAATAATGGGGAAGGGATGGGCCCACTGGCCCATTGATGAGAATAGTTTTTTTTTATAAGCATTTAAACACACACGCATATTTAAGTAACCTTATCACGCTGAGTTGAAACCCAGAGCAACGACAGTAGATGATTCTCACCAAGCAGCTTCTGCAAAAGCCGAAGCTCTGAGTCACAGCAAAAAATATCCTTTCCAGCTGCTTCAAAACAAACAAAAAGTCAGCAAAGGGCATATTTCCAAGGGAAAAGGAGGCAGGTGGCCCAACAAGCCCCAGGCAGAATTGGGCTGTGCCTCATTGCACGTGGTGCCCTGAAGTTTCACCCCTCCTGTCTCCTCAAGATCCTCCGACCTCCTATTCTTGCCTTCCACCTCCCCAGCCAAGCCTTGCTTGGGCTACCCTCTTTCCCAATAAGGGACAAAAGAAATTGCTGCAGCTTGATTGAATGGCAGCTAAATTGTGTTCCGAAGTCTTTTGCGTTTTCTATTAAATAGTCCAACTGCTGGTTTCATCGGAGAAATCAACTCTTGCAGAAAAAGTATCGCTTTATAAGATGAAATGTTGGCACTCTGTATGCTATCTGAGGTACGTTATCACTGTCATCAGCAGAGGTACAAGCAGATGAGCATGCCAGTCACTATCAGAGATTTCTGAAGAAGGCAGAAAGGAAAGAAGGTGAATTTTGTCGGCCTCTCAAAAAATGGAAAATGGGTCAGGAAATTCTGAAGAAAGATAGCTTTTCTGCACAGGGATTGAGCATTCTGATTACAGAGTCCTACTGAATGCCTCTGATCACGCTCCTGCATCTGCTGCTTGCAAGGGGAAATAGAGAGCAGATGCAAGAGAGGCCAGAGTGCATGAAGCATCTAAACTCTGACGGATAATCCAGAGATGGCTGTTGAGGGCAAGGTCCTGTAACAACATATTGAATATTTTAAAGTGAAAACTATTTGAACCTAAGAAATAAGTTTAAGATGAGCTGGGAAGGATGGTGTTAATCACTCAGGGCAGATAAAAAACCACTACCATGCACTCATTGCAACAATTTTATATTACTTTTATAAAACTAGTGAATTAAACCCATATGGATATTAATAAAATGTATGGAGATTTTTAATTTATTTAAAATTCCAATGTCATATAGTGTTGAAGGGAACTGAAAACACTTGGAGGGTGTAAGGCAAATCTTCAATGAGTTGGTAAAGGCTGGGTGTATGTGACTGTCTACTTCCAGCTTTGCTACAATTCTGCTTTCTGGTTCCAATTGGAGTTTATGTTTATCATTGAATTGTAGTGATTTGTTTTTGCACGAACCAAGTACTTTCTTCAGTCTCTAACAAAGCAGTTATCAACAAGTTAGAAGAAACAAGACTCACCTGGCATCATACATATTCCACACATGTTTAGTCATGGGGAACTCACAAGGCCATAACATTAAGAGAGCCAAAAACCATTTTTGTACAAATTTGAGAAAATCTTGTCTGGAATGAGATAGAGGAATCTCTAGATGCCACCAAAAGTGCTTTTTTTATTTCAACAGCACTTCAACCACCTGGCTCAATGATGATTCAAAAACCAGTATGATTTGGTGCACTCTGGTGAATATAGAGCAGCTCCACTGTGGACTTCAAGGGAAGCAGGGCCCCATGAACCAGGGACAATCTGAGAAATCAACTGACAAGTACAATAGCCTTCAGAGTCTGAAGCTTTGTCAGTAAAACCTGTACCTCTCAGAGCCTGGGAGAGATGCTTGGCTCGTCTTCAGTTTAAATTGGGGAACACCATCTAATGAGACGCGTTTGTTCTCAGGTACTCTGAAATCACCAAAAGGCCAAGACACCTCTGGGTGTCACAGAGGAATGGGCAGCTATGGGTATCTGGAAATAAGCAACATCCTCATTCTTATACATCATGCTTTGACTTATAGTCTGGGCTGATCAACAATGCCCTGCACTCACATCCAGAGAGGAGGGACCCAAATAAAACTCAGGACCAGTGTCAAGCCTCTCTCTACAGTAACCTGACTTGTTCCAGAATCTTACATGTTATGAGAATTAAGATAACAATAAAATCTCATCTGTCCTTTTTCCATGAAATTGTGATAACCAACTCTGTTGAGATTCAGGCATTACAAAGATAGAATTTTAAATCAAAAATTTGGATAAATTATCTCCAGGGCTACCTCTGTTTTAGCCAGAATCATAAATCTAATCACTTTGACAAGATATATGGAACTGACTAGTATTTAAACATCTGTCTTTTCTGTGCCAACCAGACTGTGAACTCATAAAGAAGAACTACTTCTGACTCATCCTCCAGCCCTGGGTGACCCTCACAATGTCAGGGACAAGGCACTGAGACTGGACTGAAATTAAGCCTACTTAAAGGAAGTTTTGGTTTTTTGTTTGTTTGTTTTGAGTATCAGGGATTGAATGCAGGGGCACACAACCACGGAGCCACATCCACAGTCCTTTTTTAGATTTTATTTATAGACAGGGTCTCAATAAGTTACTTAGGGCCTTGCAAAGTTGCTGAGGCTGGCTTTGAACTTGTGATCCTCCTGCCTCAGCCTCCCAAGCTGCTGGGATTACAGATGTTAAATATTAAAATATTTCTTTTTATGCTCAGAAAAAGAAAACATGCAGAGTGGTTTATACTAAATAACTCAAGCATCCCTTCCTCTGTGCCAGAGACAACCACTCTTAACAATGAGAATTTGTTTTTAAGATTTCATCACATTTATTGCTAATGGAAAAAAAAAACTGAGATAGAATGCCAGTTTCAAATTATGCATGTCTCTTTACTTAAATAGGGTCAACGTATTTGGAAACAATGTGGGCAGCTATTCTGGGTTGTTGTGTCCATACATTCAACAAATGTATATTGTTTGCATTTCTGTTTTCATGCTTTGATTAACAATGATAAGCTTTCTCCCTCACTTGGAATGAAGAAGGCATAAGTTAATGTGACCCTAGACTCCATGGTGGGAACAGAGCACATCAGAAGGAGACCAGGGGGTGGAGAGAGGAAGGGTGAGTCAGGGTCACAGTGGAAGCTGCTGCTCTGAGTTAGTGTTTCAGAATGGGGGTGAATCACCAGCTGCAGATCTGCTCCCCCTTTCTCTTCCTTCTCAGCAGGTGTCCCCTAGACACTGTATGAGGGGGGACCCATGTGCCAATCACATTATACTATATTTTACTTCTACAAATTATGCACCAAAGTGGCTCCACGTTCCAGGAATAGCCCTCTTATTTTCAACTAGCAAAACAATTTACAACAAAAAACCCTTGGAATTATTTACAATGGGATTTATTTTATATTAGCAGAAACAAATGCATGGAATCATCACATTTATAGCACATAATGGTAGGAAAAAACTGCAAACACATGACAATTGGGAAAATCCTCGCACTGGCCAGAATGAATAAATATGATTAACTTGCTGAGAAGACGTTATCGAGCTCTTTGCCAGGAAAACAGATTACTGCCTCTGAGAGTCAGCCCCTGAAGGGCTGGCCTAACCCCAGGGAAAGCTGCAATCCTGAAATGCAGACCCCAAGGGACATGCCTGTGATCCAAGGGGCACACAGGATTGAGAATCAAGATCGGGAGCTGGACCAGTGGACAGCTGTTTGTCAAGGAAAGATCAGGAGCAATTCAGAAAGGTTCTGTTGGCAGAATCTATATTTACAGGATGCAGAAAGATTACCTTGTACTTAATATGGAGGAGAAACCAAAGGCTCAGAAAGAAACACAAACAAATAACAACCAAAGAAACAAGAGAGATGAAGATAGAGACTATTATTTTCTCAAATGCTTGCTAGGGACAGAGTTTCTACAAAGTTAATCTGAGTGAACCCTCAGCATGATTCTAATCTACAGGCATTATTTTCACTTTATAGGTGAGGAGACTGAGGCTCCTAGAGGCCATGTAGCCTGCTGAAGGCCGCAGACATGGTAAAGTGTCTCAAGTCCAGGACTGCCTGACTCTCGACCACATTCTTCCATCACAACAAGGTGGAAGTTTGGAAAGTGGGCCAATTGTAAATCTAATCACTTCGACAAGACATACGGAACACTCTGAGGTTAGCCAACAAGATAGCAAGTCTGTCTCAATGAGACTTTACCAAGTGACTTTTTCCAGTCACTTAAAATTGTTTTCTTAACTGGGTGAATATTGTTGGCTAGTGTTTGGATATACTACTAGGTTCTATTTAGAAAAGCCTTGAAATTCAACCAGAATTGTACTTAAAAAAAAAAAAAAAGCAAATCTCACTTGACGCAGTGATTTAGTAAGAAGAGCACACCTATGTGGAGCCTGCCAAGTGGGCCCAGCCCTGAGCTGGTGTCTCTAGATGCCATGTCACTAGAGGGGCTGCCACAGAGCTATCCACCCTAGAGACACTGAGGAACAACATCCCATATTGCTTGTGGACCAGGGGACTTTCCTAAGGATGAAAAGGGAAAAGTTGCCTCTTTTTTAAAAATACAAATGCCACT
>PVKS010000263.1:125001-220918 GCA_004027875.1 Aplodontia rufa
AAAAAAATCACACTCTAACATAAGTCAGTTATGTTAGATTTTTCTCAGCAAATCATGTTTGTGGACACAGGGAAAACAGAAGTTACCGTGCAATTTCCACTACACCAAATCTCCAACTATGAGGTTTTTCCTTCTATTGTATGTGGAATTAAAATATCCACTTTGTGTGCATGAATAAAATAAAGGTGTATCTACTCTTTTGCTCAGACTTACATGTCTGCAACACACACATTTACATTACCTTCCCCCAATACACACACACACACACACACACACACACACATACACACAAACACACACAGTGAAAAATAAAATCAAACTCAACCTTCTCCCCATCCAGGGGTGTTTTTCTTTCCAGCGGTCCCACATGCTTGAGTTGCTGAAGCATCTGAGTGCTCAGAAGCCCCCTACCAAGTGGCATCTCCTCCAAGAAGACCACCTGATCAGGGTGTGGGCTGCCAGGAACAGCAGCAGCCACACCTGCCTCCTCTCCCCTTCCTGAGACCCTTGCTACCTTCCAAAGTGGAGCAGAGGTGGGCTGGGCTTAGAGGAGAATGGGAAGGACATGCAAGAGTCAAGGTTTCTGTGATGTCACGGGACTGTGAGTGGCTGCTGCCCATTTCTGAAAAGACATGAACGACCTTCCCCCCGTAGCATGGTAGCTGCTTGTCCTTGAGTGTTTCCATGCGGCAGTTTTTCCAGGCAGGTCGCCTCACACGGCTTCTTTTCAACACACTGACTCAGACTCACAGGCAGAAGCTCTCTGACTCACTTTTCTTTTCATTCTTTTTTTTTTAAACTCCTTGACTCCTGAACATGTATGTGCCATTAAGCATCAGTTCTTATAAAAGGGAAGAGGGTCCAGTTCAATGGTTACATAGACCAGCTATGATCTTTAAATCTCAGAAACATGTGTATCCTTGGGAGGACAATACAGAAAAAAGAACACTCCAAAAGTTTTCTCAAGGTTTGACAGACACCCTCATTTCACGTAAGTAAATTCACTTTCCTGTTCGCCAGTCTTTCCTCCCCTCCCTCAAGTTCCACCCAGTACCTCTACAGCTCTGCTTTCCTGCCTACCTGGCTGTGTCTTTAGTTAGGGGAATGTCGGTATACACCCTCCAGGGCCAAATTTTCAAAGTAGTGCACACACATGTTTGTATCCGAGTTTCCGTTTCCAGGGGGTAATAATACGTAACCAATGTGAGTGTGCACATGTTGTGTGGAACATACCTTATAAGTGGACAAATGATTGACCAACATACACACATGAACTGATAAATCCTCAACTGTGAACCTGTCAAACAACAGTATTCACAGAGATACACAAAAACGTAAGAGGATATTTTGGCACCATTATTTACGATAGCAAAACACTGGAAAAATGTAAATAGTAGGAAATTTGATAGATAAATTTATTACACATATTAGGGGATATTACAGTGTCATTAGGAACAATTAGGATCTATTATGTTCTTATACAGAAAGTCATCAACCAATGACATATTCTTAAAAGAAGTGAAGAGCAGTACTATATATAGAGCCGATGCTTACTAATACAATGAGTAAATCATTGGACTAGATTGATATGTTTTCCTCTTTCAAGTCATGGTTGATATGGAAGCATCAATTAGCTAGAGACAGCTACATCATCAAACAAAAGACCATACCAAGTAAGAATCAATAAATGCTTGAGAAATTATTAGAATAGTTTGATGAACAATTTATCCTTAACTTAAGTCATGAAGAAGGCAGGTAACATATGTTTTACTTTACTTAGATAATGAAACAGTACATATTCTTAAGTGCTGGGTTATATATTTATTTATATTACAATACTAGTGGTTAAATCCTTCACCATAACCTGGCTATATATGTGTGTTCATCCATACGTGCTTAGAAAAAATAAGGAAGTTCAACAACACAGAAAATGATTTCAAGTGATGGCACATACCTGAAATCCCAACAGCACAGAAGGCTGAGGCAAGAGGATCACAAATTTGAGGCCAGACTCAGCAACATAGAGAGGCCCTACGCCACTTAGTGAGACTCTGTCATATAATTTTAAAAAAGGGCTGGGGATGTAACTCAATTGTAAAGTCTTTCTTGGTTCAATCCTCAATTACCCACCCTCAAAATGAAAGGGTGATTAGCTCCAGGAGTGGGGGGAAAGGTATATTTGGGGAAGGTGTATTTTAAAAAGAAACTTTAATATGAATAATGCTTTTATTATGATCGTAATTAAAAGTTGAAGAGAGTACACAGCCTTATACACACAAAATTGTAGTCAACTCTGATTAGCTCAGGAGAACCTAACAGAAATAGTGGAGTATTGATGTCTTTAAAAATTATAGAAGCCCTTGAAACAAGAAGTATTTGTGGAGCCAGGTTTTCTGTGGGAGAGGCTCAAAGCAAAATGAAGACAGTAAGGCAATGTTTACAAATTAATCAAAGAGAAGAGAAAAATACAAGAGAAAAGAGGAGCAAATGAGTTAGCCATCAAACACAAGGAAAGGTCTTTAAAAAAACTGGGAGAACCTTTCAATTTGGTTTGATGCTCAGGATACTAATTCTGCAGAATCATTTTTAAAATGGAAAAGACATTGTCTGCTCACCATCAATTACTGACATGGAAACAGTAATGGAAACTGGGATTCCAGCAAGAAGGAATCCAGGTGCTTGTTATGGTTTGGATCCAGAACAGCCCCCAAAGGCTCCATTGGTCCTCAGTGCAGCAATGTTCAGAGGTGGGGCTTTGGGAAGTGACTGGATCATGAGGGCTCTGAACTGATCAGTGGAGTAATACACTGATGGATTCCTAACTTCATAGACTGTGGGTAGGTAGCAAACACTGCATGATGGGGCTGGAGCGGTGGCTCAGCAGTTACAGCTCTTGCCTGGCATGCATGAGGATGCGGGTTAGAACCCCAGCACCACGTACACAACAAAGTGTTAAAGCAGTGAAAGCCACATTAAAAACTAAATAAGAGGCTGGAGCAGTGGCTCAGAGGTTCTGGCACTTGCCTGGCAAGCACTAGGGCCCAGGTTCAAATCCCAGCACCACGCACCACGTACACAGCTAAGTGTTGGAGCAACTAAGGCCATGTGAAAAACTAACTAAATAAAATTGTTTCTCTCTTTCTCTGTCACTCTCACTGTCCCTCTGTCTTAAAAAAAAAAACTAAATAAAATTGATTCTCTCTTTCCCTCTCTCTCACTGTTCCTCTCAAAAAAAAAAAAAAAAAAAACGCATGATGTAGCACTAGTTAAAGAAAGTGAGTCCTTGGGGGCCTGTCCTTGTAGACTGTAGCTCTATATCTTGTACCTTGTCCCTTGCCTGCCCACCCCCCTGGCTGCCAGGATGTGTGCAGCTTCGTTCTGCCATCCCCTTCCTGCATGATCCCCTTCCTGCATGATCCCCTTCCTGCCTGATCCCCTTCCTGCATGCCTCACCCCAGGCCCAGCCGCAATGGAGCCAGCCATGCTTCCACTGAAACCATGAGCCAAAATAAACCTTTCTTCCTTTATGTCGCCACAGCAGTGGAAAGCCGAGTAACACACTAACTACATGATTATGAGGAGGAAGGGAGGGAGGGAGAGCGGAAAGAAGGAGGGAGGGAGGAAATGGAAGAAGGAAGAAAATAAGGAAGGGAGGGAGGGAGGGAGGGGAGGCTGGTCCAGGTGAAGGTCAGGGGATTCTGGTTCCCAAAGTCTAACAGCAGCCACAGGTCCAGACTGGCTCCTTAGAGTTAGTTCCTCTGTGTCATACTGCTGGCCGCACAGATTAAAGTTTCAAGAGCTGCTTCACTTTTTAAATCATAATCAACTTTTTCCTTTGTGTCCATGAAACTTTAAATACCCGGATCATTGGTTCTTTGGTTATTTTGTCGCTGTTTTCTATTTATAAATGTCTTTCATTCTCTTTAAAGGAATTCCTAAAAATACATATTTTTGTAAATCCTGATCTGTGCCTTTTCTGAAGTTCCTGGGTGGCTTTCTTCTGAATAGCTGAGGCATCCCTATGATTGCAACCACATCTTGTCAGTTTCATACTGGTGTTTCAGTATGCAGTGCCATGAGAGCGAATGTGGTCACGCATCTGAGGATGATCAGGTACCTGAGATTTACAAGGCAGCCACAATTTGACTATGAAGTCTGCCCATGCCCACTTCTCTCCTTCAACAAGGCTCCTGGGTGATGAGCAACCACAGGCAAGGACACAGACCCTCTTCTCAAGCAGCTCACAGCTCTGATACCAAAGTAAATGAGAACAACGGGAAAATTTGAAAGTATGAGCTACCTTGTAAGAGGACGGTTCTCCAATGAGTGATGCTTTGAGTTGACTTTTGAAGCACAGTAGGTGTGAGCCCAGCTACAAATGCAAAGAAAAAAGACTTGCAGGGAGGGGTGCGTCTAGGCAATGCTGAAGTGTTCAATAAGGCCAGAGAACACGTGGCAGAGTGTGGAAGAATCAAGAAAACCAAGAGGGGAAGCTCAGGCGCAATGAAGCGAAGTGAAGCCAGATGGTCTCTTGGCCAGGTGATGTTTTGCAGTTGAAAGATCACTCTGGAGATCATGGGCCAGTTCACTAGACAGAGTCGAAAGAAGAGGCAAGGAAAACCATAATATGGTGGTTAAAAGAGGTAGGGTGTCCTTTAGTAATAGCAAAACAGCTTGTCAGTAAAATTGTTTCACTGACTACAATCAAAATTTGGATAAATATTTTTGTTTGTTTTAAGAAAACTATTCAAAGGCATTGGAAAATGGCCAATATCGGACAAAAACTTGAGCAGAAATAACACTAAAAAGCACACTGCAATGGAGTAAACTTATAAATTTGCAAAATTTTGCCTGAGGACACTCCCAATTCGCACATTTGTGAAGCTGCAGAAAGACTCGGTTTCCTTGATTGACTGAGGTGTCAGATGATTTCAGGAAGGGCAAAAACACAGAAAATTAAGAGGAAAATGTTGGAAAGTTACAAAAAGTGTGAGTCCTAAAATCTGTAAATAATCCTGCTAAGCAATTACCTAAACATGCACATTTGGAGTAAATGCAGACCCATTCATAATTCCAGCAGGGCTTTTTAAAATAAAAATTGACGTGCTAATTCTAAAAACTAATTAGAAATGTGAAGGATTCAAAAACATAAAACATTCTTGAAAAAATAGCAAAGATAAACTTAACACTACATGATTTCAAGACTTTTCTTAAATCTGCAGTGTGGGATTGACAAATCAAAACAGAACAGAGAGTTGATAAATCAACCCACAGTTCTATAGTCGATTGAGTTTTGACAAAGTCACCATAGCAATTCAATAATACAAGAGGAGACTTCTCAACCAATTATGCTGGAACAACTAGACATACATACAGAAAAAAGAATAAACTTTGTCTCCTACCTCACACCATGCACAAAAATAATTCAAAATGGATTATATATCTAATTATGAAAACTAAGATAAAAAAAACTTTTAGAAGAATACATAGAATATCTTTGTGGCCTGGGAAGATTTCTCAGACAGAATTGAGAAAGCAATATGATAGAAACAAAATTTAAAGTTTACTTATTAAAAATAATTTTCAAAAAACGTAATAGGTATGCCTCAGATCAGGAGAGAATATTCACCAAACACATATCTGATGATGGATGTAATTCCAGAATTTTTCTTCATCCTGAAGTTCACTCATAAAATCTTTTTAGACAACTAAAAAGTCAAAAATGAGAGCTTGAATGCATATTTCATAAAAGATGACATATGATAGTCTGTAGAAGTAATGCTTTATATCACAATAGGGAAATGCAAACTAAAATCACTATGAAATTCTCTTATGCGTGCACTAAAATGGCCAGATATATAGACCAATAGTATAAATGCTGGTGAGAATGTGAAACAACTAACTTTAATGTCTTGCTAATAAAATGGTACTTTTGGAAAAGGTTAATCAGTTTCTTATAAAAAATAAACATATATCTTACCCTTTGAGTCCCAAACCCCAGATCTAGGTATTTATCCAAGAAAAATAAAAACAAATACCCATAAAAAGACTTTAAGAATGTTCAGAACGGCTTTATTCATAAGAGACAAAAATTAAAACCACTGAAAAGCACAAAAAGATTCATAAGCAACCTATGAATAATGGAAATCTACTCAGCAATAGTAATCAATGAGCCTCTAGCCTAGAAAACAATATGGACGGATATCATAATAGTACACTATGCGAAAAAAACTTAGGCCCAAAAAGAAAACACGGTGCATGAGTCCACTTATATGAAATTCTAGAACCCGCAGATCTACACTAATGGAAAAACTGAGAGCAGGTGCCTTTAATGGAATGCATATTGATGGAAGAAGGAACTTTCTGGGGAAATGGAAATGTTTCTACCTTTATAGAGTTTTGGGGAATTAACCCATAAAGAGTGAGTGTTGAATCCACATATCAAAATTGTGCATCTCAGTGGCTCAGGAGGCTGAGGCAGGAGGATTGCAAGTTCAAAGCCAGCTTCAGCAATTTAGTGAGTTCCTAAGCAACTTAGTAAGACCTTGCCTCAAAATAAAAAATAAAAAGGGCTACAGATGTGGCTAAGTAGTTAAGCACCTCTGGGTTCAATCCCTGGCACCCACCTCGCCAAACATTTGAACATTCAAGATTGATGCATCTGAAAGTTTGCACTGTGGTTTAGATGCTTGTTTACATTATGGTTTGGATCCCTCTCAAAACTCAAGTTGAAATTTAATTGCCAATGTAACAGTATTAAAAGGTGGGACCTTTGAGAGGTGGCCAGGGCTCCCTTCTCAAGGGTAGGATTTTGGTCCCTTTGCCCTCTGCCTCTGCCATGTGATGATGCAGCAGGAAGACCCTCACGAGGTGCTGGCACCTTGACCTTAACCTTTTCTTACCAGCCCTCAGGATTATGGGAAAATAATTTTGTTCTTTACAAATTAAGCAGTCTAAGACAACTTATTATAGCAGCACAAAGTAAAGTAAGACAGTTTATAAATTTTACTTCAAGCCATCATTATAAAAGAATAAGAGGCAAGAAATGGGTTGGGGAATTATATTGAAACTCCGTACATGCAATATATGTATATGCACATGTATGTGTATATGTGTATAAACTTAACTTGAGTAATTCAAGTGAGAGGTGCAGAAGGCTGGGATTAAGATGGAAGGACTGCTATCTAGGAGATGAACTGTGACTGATTATCAGCAAGAGCTAGAGGGAGGAAACAAGCCACGGATCCCAAGCCATGCATAACAGAACCGTGTTTCCATCTCACTGGTCTCCATAACGGTGCTCCACACAGAAGAATGCTATTTGGAAAGGTAACCCTAGAAATCACCAGACTGCTGACAGGGCACACAAGAACTTAAGAATTCAGAGAGGAGGCCCAGACTTCTGATCTCAGCAACCATTTATTATCAGACCAAGGAGAAATCGTCTGAAGATGAATGGATATTAGGGGTGGGCTTTGGAGTAACAATGTGAGTCAAGCTTGTGATATTTTGATCAAAGAATTCCAACAAGGTGTCAGATGTGAGTCTGTGCAGAAGAGGTCTGTCCACACAGATCCAGGAATCACTGGTATGGAGGAAACTAACCACTGCCAACAGAACTTTCCCAGGATGCACAACTGCTCATCTCAGGGCACCCAAGAAGGGAAGGGGATCTACAGGGAAGGTGTGCACACCAGCTCCATAGAGATTGCCTGGCTCCACCCTTGCCATTTGATCAACCCATCCCTGGATGTTGCCAATCCTGAATCCACATTGCAAAATTCTTTCCCCAAATGGATGGAAGACTGTGAAAGAAACGAGGGTAGGAAACATATTTGTGTTACAAGACTTTTCAATGAATATTCTCTCCAAAGCATTGAGAAACAATAGGCAATGCATTTTTAGAAAGGAACCAGAAAACTTGCTAATTTTACCAAAGAAAGTATCAGCAAACTGTTTACAAGTAGTTCCTTATTCACCTGGAGGACATAACAGGAAGATGAATTAGACATCTGGAAGGACTGCTCAAGGGCTGCTGATGGGTTGAGAGTCCACATCCCTCTAACCAGAGAGAGCAGGGGTTAGAGGTGCTTGCCTCTTCACCTCAAGAGAGAGGGACTTGCAAAGGCAGACAGTGGGCTTCCCATCTGTCCCCAGCACTTTGTGCAGTCTGGGAGACAAGCAGATTTGTGTCTGATTCATACATGCCATATTGTAGTAGAAATTGGCTTGCAGACAGAGTGCTTTGAGGGTGGTTCTGGGAGAAGAGGCTGTGTGCAGAAAGCATGCCCAGGGTATCCCACGAACAAGGTGTAGGCTACACACCAGAGACCACCGTCTCAGGATTGCCTTAGGGGATATTATTAGAGGGCTGAGGATTGGAAAAAAGTGTAGCAAGGGTAGCAGGGTATTGCCCTTATCTCAGGGAACCACAAAAATGAGACCTTCAGCAATGTGGGAAGAGGGGATCTGCAAAGAACCCGGGAGAGCTCCAAAGAGAAATCAATTCAAGCATCTGCCAGAGCCGGAGAGGATGGACATTTCCTAGCTCCTCCTTTTGTCCAGCCCAGCTTCAATTCTAGAGGGGTCAGAGACCAAGGTCAACAAACAGAAGTGAAGAAGAGTACCAGAGAGGAAGAGAGAAATCACCCTCTCCCTCTTCAGGACTGTGGCAGCCCACAGTGCAGAAACAAAGAAGTCTCAATTTTAAACCAAGTCCAGAGTTTTTATTATTACAAAGCTCTGGATATTAAAGTTACTGAATTAATATAGTATTTTATTACCCAGAAGTGACCAGAATTGCTAGGGAAAGACAGGACCCCCTTGCAGGTTTAAGAATGAATGGCACGGAAATGAAAGCCACTTCATGTTCACGATCACATACATAAATTGAATTTGGTGATCCCAAGCCTTACGTTTTAATCATAGCAGTAAATATTGAATCTGTCAAAATTGCTCTAATCATTTTAGTCACATCCATACATCACAATCTACTTTTTAAAAAACAGTCACAGTCACTTTTACCCAAAAGTGACTTTCACTAAAAGTGAGAGAAACTTAGGCACAGTGGGAATATGAGAATAAGCAGAGTCTATTCAGGCTCCTTCACCTCCTCTTCAATGATTAAACCAAGATCTCTGGCCAGGTGCAAAGGCACACACCTGGTATCACAACGACTCAGGAGGCTGAGGCAGGAGAATTGCAAGTTCAAGGCCAGCCTCAGGAATTCAGTGAGACCCTGTCTCAGAATAAAAAAAAAAAGGTGGGGTGGGAATGTGGTTCAGTGGTTAAATACCCCTGGGTTCAATCCCTGGTACCAAACAAACAAAACCTAGATCTATGGCTTCTCCTATCAGTTCCGTTCCCTATTCCCAGCTATCTATAGGACAGCACAGGGTAGTGGGGCTCAGCTTAAACTCATAATGTCCCAAGATGACTCTTGCCATCTTTTACAAATCTTCACATCCCTTTCCCATCCAACTTACTCCCACAACGTAATCCCATAACAGCCAACAGAAAGATTTTTCGGTCTTTTCAATGACTCAGTACCCCATATCCAGCCTCCCAGCTATGACTGCTCTTGATGAGCCAAGCTGTCCCCAGTCTCTCCCACACTCCTCGCCCATATCCTTGTGGTGGTCACTGTATTGCATGTAGCCAGGGACTCCCTCCACAACTTTGTTGTGACTTGCCCAAGCTGCCTGGAATGCCCACCCCCCACACACCCACACCCCTACCCCAACCATAACACCGACCCGTCTTCAAAGCAGCCCACATGTCACCTCTTTGTAAAACCTTTTTATGTCCTGCAAATTGGAGGATTACCTGGCCTAAGTGCCCCTATTGGCATTTATCAAATCTCATTCCCATCATTCAGTGCTTAAGTAGGTACTTCTCTGTGCTTCCAAAGGAAACAAAACAATGTTACAGGTTCTTCCATTTAAAAAAAAAAATCCTGCTTTTGTATTTTTTATTTTTTTATTTTTGTAAGCCAGTTTGATGCTCAGAATAAAGAACTCAATAAATATTTCCCTAATTGAATTAAAGTGAAGTAAATTAATGATGTCACAGTATTTGCAATTTAAAAGTAAAACAGAACAAAGATGCTATCTTATTCATCTCTAACACAGAGTAGGCCAATAAGACTTTGGAAAATAAACTAACGCTTAAGTGAATAAAAGAGTAGATAGAACACAGGGTATCCCACAAATGCAGTAGCTAAAGGAGTACAGAAATTTAATAGAGAGACATGATATTCTTTCTTTTCTTTTTTTTTTATTCCAGTGCCCTGAGCTGAAAAGTTTAAAGTAAATGAATGCAAAAGGGTTGGAAGTGGGAGATATTTTTCTTAAAAAATAAAAATAAAAAGACTGCCACCCACCACCCATGTTGCCCGCCCACCAGAATGACTATAGTTCTAGCATCCGTAATGGGATGGTTGCTGTTTTTGGACCTGCTACCATAGCAACCAACCTCAGCCCTTCCCCTAATATAACATAAAATTTAGCTAAAGAAATAAATAACAGACTCCCATAGAAACATTATCAGACCTATCCATATAAATAACCTGGGGTAATTAAATGTTTCAAAACAGAATATTTAGAGAGCTGTGAAAAAAATTCTACAAAGTTTATTTTTAAACGAAGAGGGGGAAACAGGGAACATCAGCTGGAACACTTGGCTGCCTGCACAGCTTCAGGGAGTCACAGCTTCCAAGCCTGCCTGGACAGGAACCACAGTGGGACCAGGGAAGCACAGCACAATCTGTATTCCTACCAGGAATTCTATCCTGACTCTATCAACCAGAGAACCTCTTTTTGAGTCCCCCAAACACAAGGGGGAACCTGGAGGGTGTTATCTGTCGCAGACCTTGCACGGTTGCTTAGGTAACACCATAGTTTGGCTACATTCATGCTCCTGGTTGGCTTCAATATCCTCCAGGTGACCTGTGAAGCTATAGCAGGGAGTCACAATCAGTAAAGGGCCAGATAATAAATATTTTAACCTATGCAAGCCATGCGGTCTCTGCACCAACAATACTCTGCCATTGTAGCACAAAAGCAGCCATAGACGCAACATGAAGGAATAAACACACCTGTGTTCCAGTAAAACTTCACTGACAAAAACAGACAGATCCGGCTCACAAACCACGTTTGTTGACTCTTTACCCAAAGCTTTCCTTATCAACTCACAATTCCTATGTTATCACAGGAGACTGGGGAACCACTATCTTCAATGTAGCCAGAAAGTCAGGCCCATAGCAGGATGTAGTGTTCAAAGCCCGGAAAAGGGATCATGGCATTAGTGATGCTATGATTGACTGCAGAAATGACAGCAGTAATCTCCTGCGAGAAATTGTGAACCTCCCACCTATAAGAACTTGAAGAGTCAAAAAGAAAATCGTCTGTCCTGGAAGGGCAGGTACGATACCCACTACAACCCAGTGGATGTTGTTTTACTTTAAATGCACGAGAAGTTCAGTTGCCTGGCCTGGGGCCCAGTGGAGCATCTCTATTCAATAAACCAAATCATTATCAGTCTGAAGTCTGGAGCAAAGACAATCAATTTGCAAACTTGGATGATTTTCTGAAGTTCCTTTAAGTTCTAGAAAAAGCCTTGGATGCAGAATGAGCAGGATTCATGAGAAATAGGAAGCGTGAATCCCAACTGCCCGCTCCCTAGTTGTGTTCCCTGACCAAGATGGGTGGAGCAGTGCCTGTTGCAGATTTGTGCAAGATTAAACTAGAAGGCCTATAGAAAGCACTTGCTACCAAGTCTGAATCAATTAACATCGGTGTACTCCCTTCACGGGTCAGGCAGCTGCCAGCCTTTGGCTTGGTTCTGTCTGCTTTCTCAGAGAGGCAGCACGCAGGTCAATGTTGCTACAGTCCAAAGGATATTTTTTTCCCTCCTGGCAAACTGCTGCAGAAGGAGCTATAAGCAATGCTTAAGCTACTCATTAGCAAGGAAACTAGTCTAAGTGAGCAACTGTGTGTGACAGGCAGCTCACCTCAATAACTCTCGCCTCAGGGCGCAGCCAGACCCTCCCTTGTCCTGCCTGTTTCTCCGTACATCTCTCCGCCTCGGAGTGCACACTCTTCTGTGTCCTCCCTTCTCCTAACCCATTCTATCTCTTCCCCTGTGTTCTCCTCATCTCCCTCACTTGGCCACGATATGAATGTGAAGTAGACATACTTCCTGGCTTCCCATTCCTCTGCAAGTGACCCGAATTACGTTGCTCTTTCATAAGTGGGCCTGATTAATCTTTATGGTGAGTCAGTGGCCCTGATAGAGAAAGAAATCTCCTCCAAAGGACTCATCATCGTTAAGCACCAAAGAAAAGGCTGTTTAATGGCAAAAGGCAAGCCAACTTTAAACAGAAGGAAGGACTCGAAAAAATCAGAAGAGCTGGTCTTCAGGTTTTCGTGACTTCCAAGTGATGCTAAGTTCCTTGAAATTTGTGAGACCATACAAGATTCCTTAATTTTGAAAATCAGTTGCAGCTGTATATGGAAACTTCTGTACAGGGATGCCAAGATAATGAATGAAAAGATCTTTTAGCTACTTAAAAAGAGATTCTACCTAACATTTTCGATTCCACGCTCCAACTTGCTGTCAAATGGTGATGGGGTAGAAAAAGTTCCCGAATTTTGCTTCAAGGAATATTTTATTTTAGTAGTGGGTGAAGAAATAGAAGTAAAACATGAACGACTCAATCCTTCCCCCCCCCCCCGCATTCTAATTATGCCGTCATATTATCGTGAGACGTTTAGCGATTTAGGCTCATACACAAGCGTGCAGCTGAATATATTCCAGCCACAGAAAATAAAGCAATGTAGCCACAACTCATTAAATTGGTCATATCAAACATCTTAATGGCCATTCAGAGAGGACAGACTCTTTCCAAGGGCTGAATCAAACATGGCAGAGAATAGAGAGAATCTTTCTCTCCAATAGCACTGCTCTGAGGCATGAGTCAGGGTGTAGAATACATTGGTTTAGCAATTAACATAAATTTTACTGAGCATCAGCTGTAAAACAGTCACAGGGAGAGCTGGCTTTCAAGAATCATGAGTACTGGAACAGGAACCTCTCTCCTTCCAAATGGGAGTGCTAAAAGAGACAAAAGGAAGATTTCAAGAGAGAGGACGGGAGAGGGAGAGAGGTTTGGAGAACAGACGATGGAAGATCAATAACCACATTCCCCTAATCCTCCATTGGGGGGTAATGTTTATAATAGAAATCAACAGTAAAATGTGATTCTACTTAAAATCAGTATATTTTGTTTGCACATTGATATATATATTATTTTCCATTTATCCATTCATCCATCAAACATTTATTCATCATCTATTATAAGTTAAGTATTAAGCTAGGTGCCAATTGTGAGGAACAGAGGTGCTACCTGATAGAGCCAGGAGTCCCTTCCTTCCAGGAAATAAGAGTAACTTGTAACTCCACACTGACCTTTATGGAGTGCTTGCCATGTGTCAGGCAATGGACAAAAATTAGCTCCTCTAATTTTCACCGGAGCCTGGTAGAAATAGGTGTTGCTATTACTACTGCTGTATCAGGTAAAAGTTTCTCTTCTCTCCTTTCTTCTTTCTCTTTCACGTAAAAGCCAAACCACTAGATCAGATGTCTCTAATACCAGAGTCTTGCAGTAGCAACTGTACCCAGCAGTGGCCTTAGTCCACATTCCTGTGCCTTCATTCCAAAACTATGTAAAAAAAAAAAAAAAACCCTCCTCAGTTGACCCAAGTTTGCTCTCATCCCCTTCCAACCTCCCTAGCATTTTGATGTGATCTAACACCATTGTTCACATCAAATCCCTCCTTTAAAATGTTATGTGAAAAACTAAAACGGGCTTCTAAAGTCCATTGTATTTCTCTGATTTTTTTCCTCCTCAATGCATGATATGTTCTTATTCAAATGATCACATACCTAGAAGAACCAAGAGAATTTTGGAGGGCTCTACTTGTAGAGTTACTTAATCTGTTTGTCATTTTCTACCAATAATCCCAAATAAACCTCCTCCCATCCCAACATGCCTTATTAAAGATCAGCCAACAAATTTAAATACAAACACTTACCAAGCTTTAAAGGTCCCTATCATTCAGCCATATCCTACTCAATCTGTATCAGTTCTCATATTTCCTGTGTAAACCCTCATCTCCAATTAAACTAATCTTTCCACTATTCAGTTTGCAAAGAATTTATTGAGCAATACCACTCACCAAGGATACACATGTGACCAGGACACAATCAACGTCCTTAAAATTTCACCACTAGAAGTCTACTGCAGAAGCGATTCCCACCACTGTAGGTTGGCCCCATATTCTTCCATCTGCCTGACATGCACTAACTCCTACCCTGCCCTTCCTCAAAACAACTCAAATAATGTATTTTTGGAGCACTCTAGCACACACTGATTTTTCTCTTTCTCTGATATTATTGAGGTCCATTTGTTTACATTCCCTATAAAGAACAACAAGAAAAACGATATTGCACAAGGATTGGTGTTCTTCAAAATTTCAATAACAATAACATGCTTCAATAACATGCTTCTGAAATTTAAGTTGATAAAATCAACATTAAATAGATGAAGCTAGCAAATTTCAATAATCCTCCTAGGACAACAACATAAAGATGTAAAGATGCTATAGGCATTTGTTCATCAAACTTCAAATATGTGCCTAAATCACCTTCTTGAAATGTGCATTCTAATTGACTGAACCTGGCGTGGAACTGAGATCTCAGATGGTACACAGGTGGTACTCAGGCTGAATTTCCTGAGCTGCGCTTCAAGTAGCATGTCGACAGCTCATATCTCATAAGCTCCCAGACAGTAGCATCAGCCAGTCAGACTCAAAGTCTGTCTCAGTGTCACAACGCTGTCCTGCTGGCTTTTCCAAGGTTCTAAGATAAGACATCCACTCAAGACTTCATTATCAATAGCAAAAGCCCTTCCCCTCTTCTGTGATCTTGAGCTTAAAGGGACTATCTAGTGGTGCTTCTTGTTCACAGACAAGCAGGTACAATACTCCCTTGGAGACAGATCTCCATATTTCCAGAGAGGAGACAAGCACCGGACTTCAGCTTTGGGTTGCATCCTTATAGCACACACATTTCAATTTTTCAGATGCTGTGCTCCCTACATAACCTTCTGGTCTAAAACTTGCATCTCAAAAGCAATGCCAAAGATTGTCAAAATCAACATTTTCAGAACTCTGGAAATTAACCAGTTATAAGAAAAATGATTCATTTTCCAGAAAAGTGATCTTTGGTTATTTAAGGCTGTCCTACTCGCCCCCATCCTCTCCACAGCTCTGTAGTTGTCTTGCAAACCAGCAGTTCTCTCCTGGGTAGAGCAGAATAATTCATAATAATTCAATAATTCATCCTCAGAGAATCGCTGTTATTGTAATGTGGTAGCTCCCTGGAAGGTCCCATTCACAGGGCTTGATCTTCATTTGCCCTGACTCAATTACTACTCTGTGTGAAATTCCTATCTCCATCTGTGGGATGAGATGTCTGACACATTTTTGGGAATCTTGACAGCCCTCTGTATGTGCAAGGTTGTGCATATTCCCAGGAAGGATCTGAGAAGATCCTGGTCTCTCTCACTGTTGGCTGACCAAGTGGAAGCTAAGTCTAAGGCAGAGTTGTCAACTACTGGAGAACTGAAGACATACCCCAACTCACAAACACACCCCCACAAGAAAGGGATGTGAGACTTACTCGTGGAAGGAATTTAAGGAAGTGCCTTGTGTCATTCTTAGTGACCAGTAAGCAGAGATTGCAGATGCTGCACACAACAAAGAGCATGAGGCCCATAGACTTGAAAAGGTCACTTTAAAAAAAGCATTAAAAAATAAAATGAATAAAATTTGTAAAAGAGCATTGAATACAACTACTAATACAGTGTGGGTGGGGGATCTGATTTCCAGAGATGCCTTATTATGTTACTTTAAAAGTCCGGTTTTTCAACAACAAAAACAAGACATTTAATGAAGTAGAAAACCATGATCCATACACGGGAAAAATAGAAACTGATCCTGAGAAAGTCCTGTGGGACTTACAGTTTTTAATAAACTAAAGAACTGAAGGACATCATGCCTAAAGAATTAAAGAAAAGCAAGAGAATAATATTTCATCAAATAGGTAATTTCAGCAAAGGAAAATTATTTCTCCCAAAGAAGAGCCAAAAAAACTCTAAAGATAGAAAGTACAATAATATATATGAAATATGCATAATTGAGCAGACAGAAGAATTAACAAATTTGAAGACAGATCCACTGAGATCAGCTAGTTTGAGAAACAAAGAGAAAAGAATGAAGAAGAAGCAAAGCCCAAGGCCTGTGGGATAAGAGCAAGTATATGAACACACAAGACAGGTGTTCCAGAAGGAAAGGAAAGAGAAAAAACAGACAGAACATTTGAAGAAATAATGAAAGAAACTTTCCCAAACGATGAAAATTATTGTTGCACATTTAAGAAGTTCAATGAACTACAAGTAGGATGAACTGAGATCCACACCTATGTTTCACAGTTAAACTGTCAAAAGCCAAACATAAACAGAACCTGGTGATCAGCAAGAAAAAGAAATGACTCATCACATGGAAGCAATCCTCAGTAACACGGACAGCCAAGTTCATCCTAAAATATGAGGGCCACAGTCAGGAGGAATGACATATTAGGAGAACTGGAAGTAAAGCATTGTCAGGGAGAATACCAAATCTAGCAAAACTATCCTTCAAGCAGATGGAGAAATTAAGACGTGCCCAGGTAACCTAACACTGGGAGAATTCCATCACAAGCGCATCTGTCCTACAAGAAATACTAAAAGGAGCTCTTCTGGCCACAATGGAAGAACATGTTGGTAACTCAAAGACCCAGGAAGAAATAAAGACTAGCAACGGGAGCCACCTAGGTAAACGCTAAGTAATTATTGACATGGTTTTGTTTATAATTCTTTTCTTCTGTGGGATCTAGGTGGAAACTGCATGAAGTAAGAATTATAAAATAGTATTGGTGCAGTTAAAATGTATAAAGGATTTTTAAGACAATAGTTATACAAAAGAGGAGGGAGGCAACAGCTCCTATATATGAGCCTAGTTTTCGCACACTATTTATCTGAACTAGGTGGATTTAAGATGTTAAGGGCAATCCTCGGAGAAACCCTGACAAAATAACTCAAAAACTGTATGGGGATATAGGGCTGGATCAGTGGCTCAGTGATTCGAGTGCTTGCCCAGCATGCATTAGGACCCAGGTTTGAACTCCAGCTCCACATACACAACTTTAAGTGTTGGAAAAACTAAGACCAGATGGAAAAACTAAATAAATAAAATTGATTCTTTCTTCCTCTTTCACTCATGCTCTCTCTCATTCTCACTTTAAAAAAAAAGAAGATGTAATTAAAATGGTGCACTAAGAAATACACACCTAATAGCAAAGAAGACAACAATGGAGGAATAGAGAAAAAATACAAAGACTTCAAATAAATAGCCAAACCTTATGCCTTAAGAAACCAGAAAAGGGGCTGGAGGGGTGACTCAGCAGTTATGGCACTTGCTTGGCATGTGTGAGGATGCAGATTCAAACCCCAACACCAGGTACACAACAGTGTCAGAGCAACGAAAGCCACATAGAAAACTAAATAAAATTGATTCTGTCTTTCTTTCTCTCCCTCACTGTCCCTCTCTCTTTATAAAAAGAAAAAAGAGGGGCTGGAGTGGTGGCTCAGTGGTTATAGCGCTTGCCCAGCTTGCGCAAGTACATGGGTTCAAACCCCAGCACCCACGTACACAACTAAGTGTCAGAGCAACGAAAGCCATGTGAAAAACTCAATAAAAATTGATTCTCTCTCTCTCTCTCTCTCTCTCTCTCTCTCTGTCCTTCTCTCTTAAAAAGAAAAAAAACAGAAAAGATGAAAAACTAAACCCAAAATAAGAAGGAAGGAAGGAAATAAAATGTACAGGAGAAATAAATGCAATATGGAATAGTCCAACAATAGACAGTGTGAAACCAGAAGTTGATTCTTCGAAAAGAACTATAAAATTTAAAAAACCCTCAGATAGGCTGACCAAGAAAAAAGAGGAAGACTCCAAATGCTAAATTATGCAGGACATTATCACTGACCCCACCCCACTGAAGTATAAGGGGACACTAAAGGAATTGTGTGCAAATCAGTTGGACAGTCTAAACGAGATCTTTAAAATCCTAGAAAGAGACAAACTACTGAGTCTGACTCAAGAAAAAATAGAAAATCTCAATAGACTATAACAAGTAAAGAGACTGAATTTTAAAACTTCTCACGAAGAAAACTCCAAGTCCAGATGGCTTCGGCTTCAGTGGTGAATTCTACCAAACATTAAAAACAGAATTAACACCAATCCTTCAAAAACTCCTGTGAATACCAGAAGAGGAAGGAACAGCTTCCCATCTACTCTATGTGGCCAGTGTAACTGAAAACGCAGTATCCAAGAGAAGAGAATAGCAGATCCACATCCTTTATACAGAATGCGTGTGCATGCACACACACACACACACACACACACACACACATTGGATTGCACATGATCAAGGGGGACTTATCCTAGGCAGGTAAGGCTGGTTCAACATATTAAAATCAATCAACAGAATATTCCATATTAATAGACTAAAGGGCAAAATCTACACGAGCATCTCTGCAGATACATAAAAGGCATTTTCAAAAAACTTAGCATCCCTTAATGATTTAAAAAATATCTCAACACACTAAGAATATAAAGGACATCTACTTATAAAAAACCAACTAATATTATAGTTGATAATGAAAGACTGAATGTTTTCCTTCTGAGATTAAAAAAAGGCAAAAACTCTTCTTTTGTCCCACTCGGCATTGTACTGGTATAGCTGAATGTCACTCGGGAGGATGGCCTGATGCACAGGACAGTGCAGATGGACTTTGACATTATGCAAAGAGAAACAAGACAATCGCAAAAGGTCACAAAGTATATGAGTCTATGTATTTGAAACATCCAGAACAAGCCCATCCATAAATGGAAAGTAGGTGAGTGTTTGCCTGGAGCAACTATGGGGAACATGAAAGGAAGAGTGACTACTAAGAGGTACAGGGTTTCTTTCGGGGATGATTAAAACATCCCAAAATTATGCAGTAATTACGACTGTCCAACTGTGACTACATTAAAATCTAATGAAGGGTACAATTTAAAAGGCTGAATTTTATGTTATGAAAATTGTATCTCCATAAAATCATTATTTAAAAAGTCATTCCAACTCCTCATTTAAGAACATATTGAGCTCAGCTTCTCTGCCTAGAATCTATTCCAGAAAAGCAATTTTTGACATCATTGTTGTTCATCAGCATTTGGCTAGATTGGTTAAGAAGCCAATCACCTGCTTTCCTAAGGAAAATCGGTAAAAATCCTTTTCTGAACCTCCAGTAATTAAAGCCAGAATATGCAGGCACTCTTGTGAAATACTAAGGCAAGGAGCCACAGACACCAATCAGTGGAAGATGTGCCTGAAGGCAGGAGGAACGAGAGGCTCCTCATGATCTCTCCTGTACAACTTGGCTATTGTTGGCTGTTTCATCAGGCACATCTGTTAGAGAACCTTTAGGTTTTAAATTCACTGTGATTATGAATGATGTGTTCTATTGTTTTAACATTTCCTTCTGCAATGACTAATTCAATTGTTCATTTTACATATTTAATAGCATTCAAAATCACCTGGTTCAGATCTTCCGTATGTTTCTCTCCAGACAACTGGAATAACTTGGTTAGGAATAAAGGAGAAAGAAAATAACAGAGGGAGCAGGAAGACGGGGCCTGGTTGGTTTAGGTCAACAGTTTCAGGATCTTTCAAGGGAAATGAAAAATCCCAGGGACTAGAGGATTCGTAGCTCCCAGTTTCACCACTACAGATGACGAATGAATGACAACAGAATGAGGGAAACCATGCATCCTCCGCAAAACTGCTCAGACATGACTACTTTCCTGCTTCCCAGAATTGGAAATGAGACCAGTTTTTCTGAGCCACTAGGAGGATAAAATAATAATCAGGGATTTGAAAGGAAGAAACAAGGGGAATGGATTCACATGATTATCACTATAATGTATGTTGTGAAAATAAATAAACAGCAATGACAACCAAAGCCTAAGCCCTTTAGAAGATATGGAATCAGAAGCGTGAGACCCTGCAGGTCTTGACCATGGGGACAAATGTCCAACAACAGGCTGGCGCAATCCATTTCACTCTCCACATCTGGAGAACAGCTCTGACAGGCTCTGTAACCACTGACCCATCACCCTCTCTGCACTCCCTGCATGCCTGACCCCTGACCACACAGCCAGCCCCAAGAGCAGAATGGATGTCACTGCCTTCTATGTACTATTCCAAGTTGTGAAGGGAAAGGGAGGCTCACACCCAGTGGGGGTGAGGACAGGATTGGGGGACTAGTGAATGCTCTGGAAGAAGCCAGGTGTGCCTGTGGCCAGAAGGGCTATCCACAGCAATGGCAGGGTGCACTCCCTCCAGGCAGAATGTCTAACTTCAGGGTGTGCTCCACTCATTTCATGTAAACTTGATGCAAGAATGCCTTTCTGGAAAGAATTCTGTGCAGCTGTAAATTGATTATGTCTCTCCCTTCTGTTGCTGACCTTAGTCCTTTATTTTAGCTGTTTTCACATTTCAACCCATAACAATCCTCTATAGGTGACACCTCCAGGATTGCTAAGTAGCCAAATGTGATGTCATAAGTAGGGTTATAGCTTTAGGAGCGTGTAAGATTTGCTTATTAATTTGTATAATTTCTGCCTAATAATGGGATACTCTCCTTCATGAGAAGGGCAAAAGTCGTTCACAGAGATGTGTAAATTTTCCAGAGTAAATTCCATATTAGTATCAATTGCAGGGCAGTCTCACCCTCTTTCCTTTCCCCCTCTCCTGCTTCCTCCCTTACCACAAAAGCACTTGATCACTAAATTCAGAGAAAGTTAGAGCCTGGCTGTTCTAACTGTTCATTGTATGCTGGTCTTTATCAATTGAGTTTTATTTAACTAATATCTAATGACATTCACTTGTGAACTTGTGAAGCACTGTGCCAAAGGTAACAAAGAGCAGAAGCAGATAACAAACACTCTCATGAAAGTTACAGTTTAGGAGGTGTAATAATACAAGCCCTAAAATAATGATCACAAAGCAAAGCAGAGGAAGGATTGCCAGCAACACCCCAACTCTATCAATGAGAATACAAGGAAAGGGGGCAGGTCACCTGCATTAAGCCAGGATCTGCCCCAGCATCCCGTAGCAATGAGTGGGCACTTCAGTGGCTCACATCTATACATGCATGGAGGGGTCCAGGCTAAAAAGGAACCCAGGTGAGATGAAGCAGAGCTATGTGAGACATGGTGAGGGCTGCAGATTCAACGGTTGTAGAGGTGAAGACAGGCAGAAGATTGGAAAGTGGCCATGGCCAGCTCTCTGGAGCCCTTCTGTCCAGGGTAAAGGGTTCATACAATTTATACAATCAGTAACAGAGAGCCAGACAAGGTTTTGGTATAAGACTGAAGCTAGATTTTACAGTTCTAATATTGGGCAGGGTATGAAGAAAGTCCTCCTAGGGCTAGGGGCAAAGCTCAGTGGTACAGCACTTGCCTAACATGTGAGAAACCCTGGGTTCAATCCCCGTTGCCACAAAAATAAAAATAAATAAATAAATATCTTTCTAGGAATCTAACTCACTGATTTCGATTTTTTTCAAGAGTTATGTTTATCATTCATATCACCAGTTTAATTGCACAATATTTATTCCTTTACAGTTTAGGAGTTAGAGTAATATAAGCACCAAAATAATGAATACGAAGCAAAGCAGAAGAAGGATCACCAGGCAAGCACCAGCTCACATTGCTTCTCGCTTTGTTGTCTAACACCTAAGGTACTCCACCCTTCACGTTTACAGGTGGGCACACGGACTGCACACAAAATTAATATAAAGCATCATTCTGAAGTTTCTTGGGAGTTTTCCCTGAGCAAATGTATTCCTCCCACTTATCTAGGAATATCTTTTAAAATGACGATCCACTTGTAGGAGCCTCAAATAAAATGCAAATACTTTTGCAAATGCAACATCTTAACTCAATTCCAAGTACCTTAGTGAACTTAACGTATTATCTGTATGTATCTGTATGTTGGAAATAAGCAGGAGTTGAAGGGTTAAGACACCTATGAGAACTGAGTCCAAACCCAGCGCTCACACTCACTCCCTGTACCACCTCTGCTCTGTGAGGTGAACACACTGCACATGCGTCTCCAGTTATCCAAACTATAAGCTTAAGTTTGCACACTTGTTCCATCATCGGCTCTGCTGAGATACCGCCTTGTCAGACTGACTGTGTGCTCAACGAATGCTTTGTGAAATGCAGAAGAGTTAGCTCTAGATCCTTTTTCTCCTTACAGCTCCAGTCCCCGGCCCAACACCTGGCATATACAAGGTGCTTTATAGTTTGATATTGTCATAAAAAAGGAAGCAGTGAGGTGCTGACTTTGGACTTCTGCATCTACCCCACTGTCCACTGGATCTGTGAGTGTGGACACTTATTTAGACTCTCTGGACATCAATTTCCTCTTCAGGAAAATGAAGAAAATTACCACTTTACAATTATTGTAAAAGATTCTACAAGAAAACAACTCGGAACATTCTAGGCATATGAATTTAGGCTGGTCTTCTTGCTTTGGTGAGAACTGATTATTGGTCCTACCTGTTCCCTCTCAGGAAGAGAAGTCCTTCACTCATTCTTTTTGATAAGTCATTGTGTTCCCCTGTGCATCCATTCAACTACACCAACTACTATAAATTACCTATAAGAACAAAAAGCAGTTTTGAATTCTTTAAAGAAAAATGAGATTATTCAAACATTTTTGGTCTGTGTGTGCTGTGCGCTCAGCATTGATCCCAGCAGGGAGAGGGCATGGAGGAACTCCTTTTGGTAAAGAGCTCACATGTGCACAATGGAGGCGAGGAAAGAAGCCCACATTAAGAACATTATTCATGGCTTTGCCTACCCACTGAAAGGAGAGGGAATGATGTCGGTTCTCTGAGAGTGCAACTGAATTTCTATTTAGTTTGACCTTAACCTGCAAACCTATGGGGTTGAACGGGCATTAGGTCTAAATCCTCATCCAATTCTCCTCTTCTAGATTTCAACTTACATGACTCATTTTCCAGAAGTGTGTTTTCAGCTGTGTTTCCACTAACTCATTCTCAAAGAGAGTAAGAAAAATCCCAGAAGCAGCTGGGCTGCGTATCACCTACTTGTTTATACATCCCTGTCATTAAAAACTACAGGTTGACACACATGGGTGACTGTACTATTGTGCTGATGTTTATGAAGTGCTATTTTTCCAAGATGCCTTAAAAAGATAATTTCATTCTGTGTGCCTTTTCTCTTGTTTTATTTATGCTTTTTAACATAATAGGCGCTGGTTTGTGTACATCTCTGGTAAATCCATTTCTTTGTTTTTCAGCTGTGCTTACGGAAGCTAAGGCTGACTCACGCTGGGTCTGACATTCCTTTTGAGCAAGACTGCATTCTCCTTACCTGGCTGACAATCACCACTGCCCATTTTGGTGAGGAGTGAATGCAGAGAAGAATCCCTCTATACTGCATACCTGGTGAGGTGAGGATAACAGGATCCTGGCCAGAGAGGAGAGAGCCCGGAGTCATCATGAATTGTTCAGCAAGTTCCTGACTCAAGAGCTTCCTCGATAAGGATCCAAAGAGAACTGGTAGGTTTCCCCAACAGATGTGATGCAATGATAGTGACAATACAATACAGTGTTGTCTCTCTGAGAAACAATGAAAAAACCACGTTCTTCAAGGTCAAATAAGGGCAGAGCATAAGCCCGCAACCAGGCAGATGAATATGAAAACCAGCTTTCATCATTTCCAAGCTCAAAAACAGACCTGATCCACATCTACTCCTGCTCCCATCTTGGGCATTCCTCCTAAGGATCCTTCCATGACCTCACCTCCACTGCCCTCAGACGGGCATCATTTCTTAGAATCTCCTACCTGGAAATACCTTAGGGATCACAAAGGTTCACACTTTCATTTTTGAGATAAACAAGCTAAGAAAGGTGAAGGAACTTAATTGGCTTCCTATGGGTCAGGCAAAGCTGAGCCAGCGTCAGATCTATGGTCCTGAGTTGCAGTGACCCAGATGAAGCACAAGAAAGTAATTTCCCTGACACTAAATGATAATACAGGCAGCTCTTGAGCTCACTGAGAGCAAGTGGACAGAGTATTTCATTTCCCCTTCTCAATCTCATCTATTATAAATCACTTGTAAGCAAAAAAAGTTACTCAGTCTCCCTTGTATATGCCCATCCTTCTCTGGTTCTCATTTACCAGATGAAGGTCGTCACCTGATGGTCGTCACCTGATGGACAGGTGAAGGGGTGGCTTTAGAAAACGGGAAATGAAAACAGCGGAGACAATAATTGCGGCTTTCATTGATTGTGGATGGATGCCAAATGACTTGCAACTGGCATGCCATTCTTAGAAGAGCCCTCTAGGTCAAATGAAGAAACCAGGATCTAGAGGGGCCCACAGTTAAACAACAGCTTCAGTAGAAAGTTGCAATTTGAATCCAGGTCTAGCTGATTCCGAAGTCAAAGTCAAATGGAAAAGACAATCATTGAACCATAGAGGCAGTAGAGATTCCCTTTGGGGTTTGACAATATGTCCAAAACTATTTTTGTGTTTAGCAAAAATCCATTTTGTCTCATTATGAACATGTTTTCCCTTCCGAGGTTATTTCAAGGGAAATTACGTCCATCTATCAGCTGCGTTTGCCCACATCTCACTCAATAACTATTAGTGTTATTAGATATCTTGGACCAGGAAGGTGAATTTTGCCAGCCTTAAATGCTGCTTGAAATTCTAAGATTTAATTTGAAGGCAAATTGCTACATTTGAGTGGGTTAAAAATCTTGCCAAAAATGCATTTTTCCATCTGTGTTATGCTAAGAGCTCTTGAAGGGTTTGAAATTTATAGCTCAGGACTTTTGGCCATCTTTGCAAAGTGGTCAGGAACTGGAGAGTTCCAGACTGTAGGTCCTCCAGTGTGGAGGATGGAGTTCAGTGGGTGCTAGTTTCTTTCTGTTTTAAGTGCCTCGAAGGCACACACTGTAGAGCCAAGCACCAGCGCACTTGGGACCCCAGGGACTGGCTCACAAGCTGTCTGTGTCCACAGCCCTGCAACACCCAAATGTTGTACAACACTCAAAGTAACAATCGTGGTCACTCCTCGTTCTTTCCTTCTGATCTGAACTTGCCCTGGGAGTCTGAATATTGACGGCATCCTTATTCACCTACCCTAACACACACAGAAGATTCTGAGCTTTGCAAAGCTAAGTACAAAGTCAGGAGCCAAGTCAAGAATTGATTTTCAGCCCCTTCCGACCTCGTCCCCAGGCAGTTAGCTTTATTTCCTCCTTCACTTTGTCTTGGTACCTCGGAGTCCTGTGAGTACCAACACAGTAGCCAATGAGCACTGCGGTCTTCCTACGTCTGTTCTCATGTGGATGGACCCTGCCTCTTAAGGTTATCATTGTCTATTTACTTCAAAAGAGGAGCGCCATATGACTGCCTATCATCTTGCATACCTGGCGTATTTTCACGATGCCACTGTTAGAAGCTCTGCTCTGTTGACTTCTTGGCCATTTCTACCATTCTCCCGGCTTATGCATAATGTACTTAAATCCGTCATGCAACAGTGAAGGGGGAGGCTGCAGTCTTCTATTTCACACACCTGACATGGCCTGTAATGTCATTGCCTCAGTTACCACTGCGCACAGAATTTGTATTAGTTAATTTAGCGTTGCTCAGTGGGTACAGCTCAGGCTTCATGGTCAGTGTCTTCCTGGGCTTAAATCTTCACTCTACCACTTCCTAGGTCTATTGAGCTGGGCAAGTTATTTAAAATATGATGGCCTTAATTTCCTTATCTTTCATTTGTTTGCTTGTTTTTGTACATGGGGCTGAACTCAGGGGTGCTTAACTGCTGAGCCACATCACCAGTCCTTTTTCAATTTTTATTTCCTGACAGGTTCTCATTAAATTGTTTAGAGCCTCACTAAGTTGCTGAGGCTGGCTTGAACTTATTATCCTCCTGCCTCAGCCTCCGGAGCTGCTGGGATTACAGGAATGTGCCATCATGCCCAGCTTGATTTCCTTATCTTTAAAATGAGGATATCAGTAGGGTTATTGTGAGTGAGGATTAAATAAAGTAATACGTGCAGAAGACATGGAATAACATCTTTTGCACTTTTAAGATATCAAATCTTGGTTACGATGATGTTGCTATGAGCTTGGTACAATGCCCTTGAAATTGCTCCTGAAAGAGTTGGAATTCTTCAGCAATCATTCTTCCCTGGCACTTTACTGGCCATTAAGACTTCACAAAGATATAGATGTGAAACTGCTTAAGAGGTTGGTTGTAACCTTTGCTGCAAATCAATGCTTCCCAGCTTTATAAGACAGAACCTACATTATGATGATGTCAATGGCCAACATTTATTGAGCACTTACTATGTACCATTTATAATCTTGTTTATTCTAGGCTTACTTCCATTTCATTGTTGAGGAAGTTGAAACTCCAAAAGCTTGGGGCTGGTTTCACACCCAGGCCTGCCAGGTAACCATCATACCTCATAGCCTCCTTTGCAACAATACACTGTTCTTTCTGGGGAAGAGGAAGTGAAAGCTTTTCTGGGATCTATTGTGCATGACATGCAGGACTTTGAGCAAGCAGCTCAACTTCTCTGGTGTTCAGAATTTTCATCTGTAAGCTAAAGTTGACAGCTGCTTCACAGGTTGTTATGTGAGAAAGAAAACAAAGTAATAGATAACAAAGCCAACCTAGGCATATACTTCAAGAATTGCTGCTTAGTCAGGGCTGGAGTGGTGGCTCAGCGGTTGGAGCGCTTGCCTGGCATGCACGAGGATGCGAGTTCAAACCCCAGCACCATGTATACAATGAAGTGTTGGGAGCAACGAAAGTCACATGCAAAACTAGAATAAAGTTGTTTCTCTCTCTCTCTCTTTTTCACTGTCCCTCTCTTTAAAAAAAAAAAAAAATGCTGCTTAGCTTGGCCTGGGACATTGGAAATTATGAAGAGCCTGCTTTATGTAATCCCCCTATCCATGGAGGACTGCCGCAAGATCCTCATTGAATGCCGGAAACTGGAGATGGCACTGAACCCCACACATGTGGTGCTTCCTCCTGTGTGCCCTGCTCATTGCCACCTAGCACCTGAGTTAATCTGTCCTACCATGGCTTATGCCCTGGGCCTCCTTCACATCACTCCTGATTCATCTTAGGACTGTTATCAAGTAAAATAAGATTTTCTTGCACACAGTGCTGAGATACCACAGCAGTCAACCTGATAACCAAGGTGGCTGCAGAGTGACTAAGAGGCAGCTAGCATATGGTGTAGATATGCCTCATAAAGGAGAGAGTCAGAATCTGGGCTGGCCACGGCAAGATGGTGTGAGAGTCCACCATGATATTTAGCATGGCGCACCATTGAAAATGTATGGATTGTTTATTTCTGGAATTTTCCATTTAACATTTTCAGATTGTGACTGGCTGCAGGTAACTGAAATATCAGAAAGTGAAACTGTGTATAACGTACTGCACCTAGCAGCACTCATGGCAAAGGATGGGTGGCAGTTCATTCTAAGTTCTTGCTGTACTTCTCCTCCCTAGAATCAGAGCTCAACCATTTAACCAGTGTGACTTGGGGAACAGTTTCAGTCCCAACGGGATGTACTCTTGTCCTGTAATACTGATTAATTTTGGATGCTGCACCTCAGTCCTTCAAGGGACTTCTATGACAGATTTTAGTTCTTTCTGGGAGTTTTTGAGATATATTGGTGTTGCCAAGTCTTTCTAATAGAGCATTCTGTGTTTGTTTTCTCCTGAGACACTGATATTCTTTTGGAGGAAGTTGAATTTTGCTGCTGCTGCTGCGGCTGCGGTCCTCTCTCTCTTTCTCTATCTCTCTCTCTCTCTCTCTCTCTCTCTCTGTGAAGTCATTTCTATTAGTTGTTGGTCAGAAAGGAGCTTAGACTGGATCTTCCGATTTGTGAAGCTCTAACTCTTCCCAAGTCATAGCATTAAAGAGTCAACTGAAAGAGGTAGGTAGGGAGTAGCTCAGATGTGTCACCAGTTAGTCAGTTCAAGCTCAATTTCATGTGTTATCACAGATCCATCCTCCTTTATCACTGCTTCTTCTGATAGCTCATCACTGCGCAGGGGCAGAATTCAGCAATAACTCTGGTTTATCAACTAACAACACACATGCTCGTCTGTTCAAGGTGGATGCGTGAGTTCCATCTTTGGAATTTGTTTCTGTTCAAACAGAGCCAACTCTGCCAACTACCTAATATCACGGCTCTCCCCACCCTGCGAGTGCTAGGTTGTTCTTCCTCGTACTCTTGTATTCGGTAGTAGGGCCACAGAAGTAGCTGTGGACACTGTGTTGTGATTGGAAGTGATAGGTGCGACTCATAGAATGGACCCGTCATTTGTCAATGGGAGCCTCTCCAGGGGTCTCTTCTCCTTTGTCACGGTGGCAAGTGCTTGGTGGTCAGCACAGGTCCCCGATAGCCCCAGTGAACTGTTCACAGACCGGCTGGAAATGAGCTGTTGTTTTGGCAAATGAGGTATTTCTTACATCCCTGTCATATAACCTAGTGTATCCCTTCCAAGGCAATGATCTGTAGACAGGGTGTGTGCTTGTGGTGTGTATGACTATGATGGGGTTTTCCTCTGTGCTACTGTTAAAGTCTCTGAGATAATGTACGAGCTTAATAATAGATGTCTCCAGGAGATGAAACTTACTTGGTCACTTCCACAGTCTCATTTTTTTTTTACTTTAAAATATTTTTCCCCTGTAGGTGCTTGTTGCAGTCCTTAATGTTTTGCCTGGCACATAGCAGGCACTCAATAAACGAGTGATGAATGAGTATGTATAGAAAGCCATTGATTTGAAAGGAAATGTCCATTAACATTATAGAAGTATTTAGACTTTCCCTGAACTTACTGTTTTATTTATTCTTTTACTTAATTCAACTCCAAGTCATAATATTCCATTTTAAGGGCTTCCCTGATGAAAGTCAGCCCCTGCCTTGACTCATCAGTGGCTTCGGGGGCCTTTTTAGGAGACTGAGGCAGGGCACGCCGGCTCTCTACTTTCTAAGTCTGGCAAGCAGAGGAAGCATATGGGACTCTTGGTCAGGAGAGCAGCAGAGGCCCTTCTTCCTGAACCATCTGTAGCCCGCACCATAGCAATCAAACTACTGCTGGCTTGGAGAATTTTTTCACCTTTTCTTTTTTTGAAGTTTAACTAAACTCGGACTTCTTTGACCCTGGAGAATCTCCCTGACTCTAAACTTAGTCCTGTCGGCCTCGCCTGAGGCATCTATTTTCTGGTTATTAAGTGCTGAGAGGGAAGGGTCAGGGGTCAGGACAATCTGAGTCTTCAGCTGATACCCAGGGGGAGAGTCCCCGTGTCTTAAGCGCCAGGCACATGTCCTGTCCTGTTGGCGTTCTCTCCAGAATCAATTTCTTTTTTTCCCATTACTCCCATCATTGTTTCACATTAGGCTCTCAAATCTGTTGATTATGCCATTAAATTAGAGCAGTGCCTGAGACATCAATAAGAATAAGCAGTTGTTATTGCTATTTCTGCAGCCTCATGTTCTCCCTGTCTCCAGTTTTTCTTCACTCCAATCCATACTTGGCATCTTTTAAAAATAGATCAGATTTGGTCATGTCCCTGTTTATGAGGCTCTCCTGCCTCCATTACCTAGGGGACAAAGTCCCAAGTCATTAGCTCATCTGACTCTTCAGCTGTGGTCTGTATCTGAATTCCCAGGGTAGCCAGGAAGTTCTCCACGCCCACCTCTCATCCCCAGCAGATTCTGGTGAGTTTTGGGGGAACAGGGAAGGGAGACAACAAATGCCTGGGGTGGGGATGTGCCACTTGGGAAGGCTCTCTAGGCAATGTTAAGGTGACTTCTCTCTTGCATAGCCACCCCTGTCTCCCCATGGAGAACTGCACTGCCCCTGACTCTGGTCTCCCACCTTGCCCCTGCTCTGGGTATGATGTGGGTTCCAGCCACATCAGGCTGCTGGAGCTACTCAGCCCTCTGTTTTGCACATACATCCTTGTCCCCTTGGCTCTGCATTGGTCCTTCTCATGTTTAAGGTTTTCTTCCAGTGTCACTTCTTAGGTCTTTCCCAACACGCCCAGATGGCTGGCTCTCCTCCCATGACACTTTGGGCTGACTCACATTATCCTCTTGTCACATTGAAACTCCTTATTTCTGCCTGCAGTCACCTGGAGAGCTGGCAGGTGCCTGGTTCTGTGATCTTCCATCAGATCACAACTGAGTTTTGGTACACAGTAGGCACTTATTGAGAAGCCCAGTATGTGACACAGCACTCTGTGGTTGGTTAAGTCTGGGCTTTGGATACTTGTGACAATTAAATGAGATAATGTGACTCTCAGGAAGTGCTCAATAAATGTCCCTCTACCATTTTTATGAAATAAATATATATAATTTTTTCATTCATATACTGAATTATTTATACATTAATATCCATATCAGGATTCATGTATTTCTAATCAGATAATGTAACACGAGCAAGTATTTATTGAGCGAACATCAGTTGCTGTCGAGGTTATATACTACCTTGTCCTTGTACTCCAGGAGAGCACCTCTACAGACTACCCACAACAATGCAGACACATGTGAAATGGCAATGAGCTGATCATAGCAGAGTTTAATTAGCTGTGTAACATAGTCTTGTCTATAAACTAATGGGAATGAAAGGGAAATCCGTGAGGCCTAAGAGATGAGATTTACCTTTTTAGGAAACTCATGCACACATATACACATATGTACAGACACACACATACACATACACACACACACACACACACGCACAAGCACACGCACTTAAATTCACCCCTTAGAACAAATGGTGGCAAGGGGTGTAGACTTAATGGATGGGGAAACATGGCCAAGAGGATGGGTAAGTGGGCTGTTGGGTTGGTAAGACTGCCAGGGCTCTCCTACTCAGAAGCAGCAAGGGAGCCTGCTGGAAATACAGAATCTCAGATAGGGACCCAGACCTGCTGAATTCCAATTTGCATTTTAACAGGGTCCCCAGATATTCTGTGAGTTCGTGAAAGTTTAAGAAGGACTGGTCTGGTGGATGCTTGGAAATTGGCCTCAGTGATGATTCGTGTTTAGGGCTCTCCTGTGAGTTAGATGGATCAATATGGGGGGGTGCATAAGTCCAAATGCACCTTCAATGTACGGTTTATGAAAACTGCATAAACTACATAGCTTGTGCATTAATGTAATAGTTCTTGGTTTCAAATGTGCCCATGTGCTGTTATGACAAAATACAAAATTCATTTGGAGGTGTTACTGATTCCTAGTAGCCTTTTGTCATTATACATATCTTTTTTCAGACATACAAATCTAAAGAAAAAGATGCCAGGTGAAGGATTTTTGACTTGCTCAATATTCAATAGTCCTTGTATTGGGAAACTAGTATTTGAGAACTAGTATACTTTCTTCCAGTGCTGCATATGCACAGTATTTGGGGTCTTCATAGATTTGAATCAGAAGTGAAATTCATGTCTTTATTAAGTGATACAAATCACTAACATAAAGCTTGCTCTTGCAGTGACTCCATTTAGGGGTGTTTGACACAGTTCTCAAATCTGTGCCTGATACTGTATCAGCCTCTTATTCCTGGGGCTCCTGCAATGGGTGAAGCAAGTGTGTGGTTGTTCCTGTTCCTTCTGCTTTCCCCAGGTCCTCTGCAATTTAGGCTGGTGGTGATGGTTGATTGTGATGGTGACAAAAGAGAGTTTTAAGAATTTCATTCAGTTCTTATTCCACTTCTTGGCCCCAGGTGGGTCAGTGGCCAGAGTGGTGGTGTGCCTGGTGAGGAGGTGGGCAAGCACCTAATCTTGGTCCTGAGCACAGATGCAAAGATGCAAAGGTTTGGTTTCTGATTCTTCCCAGACTACTATGGCGTTCTCCTTTTCCAACAGCTCTCTAGGGTAGAGTGGAGGAGGTATGGGAGCACAATTTGAGATGGGGTAGGAAGGAGGAAACGAAGCCACCAGTAGGACATGAAGACCCCCACCCACAGAAGCCCTTCCAAGAAGCTCTCAGAAGTTGAAACTCCTCAGCACCGGATGGAACAATGTCAAGTGTTCTCACGGAGTGGGGCATCCCCAAACAGGTTCAAATTCCACCATCCATTCCACTTCTCCTAGGCAGGGTGAATCTCCTGCACTCTTTAGCATTTGACTGCTTTTAGCTTCTGTGACTACAGAGCCTTTAGCTGCTCCAAGTAACCTGGCACAGAAATTGAGGTTTGAAAGGAGAATAAGAAGTATCTCAGACCCTGTAATTATTACATATTATAAGCCTCCATAGAGAAAGAGTATAGAGAGGAATTGAAGCCCACGTACATTCTGGCGGATAGACAAACTACCAAGGTGCATCATGTACATTTAAAATTAAAATGTATTAGTTTATAGGTATATAAACTAAAAACAAAAAATACTCCTTGGGCAGCCATCTCCTGACTTTGGATTACTCAAGTAATCTCCAAGTTTGGACAATGGAAGATAGTGTTTTTCTTTAGCTAACTTGAATCCTGCTGCAAACATGGAAATATTGATAACTTCCCTAAAGATTTGCTCTCTTTTTACTTCTAACTAACAAAAAAATACTAAATAACATTGATCTTCCATTCATAAAGGCAGAGTTACGGTTTTTGTTATTATTTTTCTCAGGTATTTATAATCTGGATGCCTTCCTCTGAATCTGTCAAAAAAATCATCCTTCTCTCTTTCTCCCTGGAACAGTTGTAGAAGAGGAACACACTGTGTGTGCCAGAGACTGGGAGAACACAAGAGCACCTTCTCCCGCGTGGGGAGCCAGCACACCTGCCCACTCTTGGAAAATCGTCTTGCTTGAGCTGCTAGTCCAGCCTCTGCACATGGCTCTGGGACTGATGTAGCTGCCCCACTTCAGAAATTCGCTAAAGGGTTTGCTTAAGAAGTTGGGGAATGAGTTTATTTTAAAACAGAAAAAGAAAAAAAAGTTAATTGGTCCAAACCTTTCTTCTACTGATGTGGGTTAGAAAAAAAAAATCTCTAAAGAAATGGTACATCCATTCCCCCAGTAAACATTTTTTAACTCTTACATTCAACACAGTCTAGCAATGTACTTAAAACCTAGCAGGTATCAGCTACTGACATCCATACCATGGACACAGACCATGGTATGCAAAAAGATGAGGATGGTGAGGATGGAGTCCTGAAGAAGGCTCAGAGACCAGGAGAACACTCATAACATCAGCCATTGCTATGCCTCGTTGAACACACTAGGTAGCGGAGTAGAGCAGAGACTTCAGACAAACCTCTCGTCCAACACAAATCTTGAAATTCGAGTCAAATGCTCCTCTACTTTCACTGTTGGCTATTTCTTGAGGGCCCTTATATTCTGATGTGACTTCCAAGTGTTGTCTACGTCCTCTGTGGTCCTCATCCTACAAACTACCCCTAGAAAATGATGTCTGGTCTCATGATTTCAGATCCCATTGGAACATCCACGTATTTCAGCCTGGACGTCAGGACCCATTTCACACTGATTGGTTCAAGGTGCCTTGAAAGCAATATGATTTACATTTAGTTTATTATTTTTCCCCATCTGTTAGAGCTCATCATCCTCTTTTTTTTTTTTTTTGAACCCAGAGGCACTTAAACACTGAGCCACATCCTCTCCCCAGCCCTTTTATTTATTTTTTAATTTCTTTTGGAAACAGGATCTTGCTAAGTTGCTGAAGCTGGCTTTGAACTTGTGATCCTCCTGCCTGAGGCTCCCAACCCACGGCAATTATAGGTGTGCACCCTTCACCCGGCTTCATCCTCTACACTTTATCTGTGTCTGTGAGCACCACCAGACAACCAAATCTGAAACGTAGAAGTCACCCTTCATTCTAAATACATCACGCTCACTTAATAGCTAAGTTTGCTTAGTTTTAATTCCTATTTCCTCCACCCCCTTCATCTCTTATCTCTGCCATGTCCTTTTTCTCTCATCTAGACTGGCGAAGAGTTTCCATGGACCTATCCTCTATGAAGATTTTTGAATATCTTAAGTGAAAAGTAAATGTGAAAAGTCTCTTTTATCTAAAACTTTTCAGTGGCTGTCCACACCAGACAGAAAATGCCAACAATGCTCCACTTTTGGTATAAATCATTGCCCTTAGTGTCCACCTCCAAGGCCCAGCACTTCCCCATAAAGGGCCTCTCTTTCTGCACAACTTTCTCACAAGAACTTTCCAGGATGTCCATCCCAACTTGGCTCTTCCAACCTATCTGGTTCACTATCTCTGTTTGGCTCAAGTACTTGCTTCCAAGACCTTGCTCTACCTCAAACTCACCCTGGAAATCGCCCTTCCTGCATCCCTTCCTGCAAGACCTCAGTTTCAGCCACCGTATGCCAGCTTCTAATTTCAAAAAGTCAACACAGACAAGGTTTCCAAGCCCCTACTATCCAGGTAAAGACAGCAAAATTCGCCCCCTTTCTAGTCTCAGGTTTATCACGGTAGCCCGAGGAAACTGCCCACATCTACATCTACCCGTTGCTCCAATTAGAACTGGTCAAGGACTGGACTGCTCTCCAACCTCTTTACCTTCCAGTACCTCCAGCTCTCTCTTACCTGTGTCCACAACCTCCCTCTCTACCTTTCACCTTAAAACCTAACAGTGCCTTGCACTGTCCAGCAGTATAACTGCACGTGAAGGTGCTGTACATTCAGAACCAACCTGCTCTTCCCCACAAACAAGGGCTCCTTCCACCAAAGAAGGCACATTCTAGGGACCCAGAGACTCACCCACCTTTGCTCTACAAAGCATGTTTATATCAAGGCTCTCTGAACTTAGACTTGTAATCCTGCCACTGGGAAAAGGAAAGAAGGTGGAGAAGGAGCAGTCAGCTTTCTTGTCTCCAGGTAGATGGCCAGGCACGAAGCACCTGGTTTGCTACAAATGGACACCAGCAATGTTATCTGTGGAATGAATGACCCAGCTGTGTGATCTTAGTTCTGAGAACTGCAGAGCCTTCAGAGCCAGAGGCTGGTGGTGTGAGCAGTGAGCAGGCATATAGCACTGAGAAGAAGCAGTTCTACCATCCCATCCCAGACACTGTGCCCAGGGACTGCTTGAGTCAACTCATCAACCTAGTCCATCTCTGCAGCTCACTCTTTCTTTTTGTTTTAAAGAGACAGGGACACTGAGAGAGACAGAGAAAGAGAGAAACAACTTTATTTAGTTTTTCACATGGCCTTAGTTGCTCCAACACTTAGTTGTGTATGTGGTGCTGGGGTTTGAACCCAGGTCCTCGTGCTTGCCAGGCAAGTGCCGAAACCACTGAGCCACCGCTCTAGCCCTGCAGCTCACTCTTAATGCTAAAAATGGTCAGCAGTACCTGCTGAGGAGCCCATGTCAGCAGTATTACTATTATTATTATTATTATTATTGTTATACCAGGGATTAAACCCAGAGACACTTAACCACTGAGCCTCATCCCCAGCCCTTTTTATTTATTTTTTAAATTTTTTTAAATTTAATTTTGAGACAAGGTCTCACTAAGTTGCTTAGGGCCTCACAAAGTTGCTAAGGCTGGCTTTAAACGTGCAATCCCCCGCCTTAGCCCCTGAGTGGCTGGGATTATGGGCGTGTGCCATTGCACTGGGCCCATGTCAGCATTTTTGCTCAGCATTATGACACCACTCACGATCCAAGGTCCTGAGTCCAGGATTGACTTGGAGGCCAGGGCTTACCATATCTCTCCTTCAAACCGTGTGTTCCCCTCAAACATAAGGCCCCTGTTCATCAGCACTGACCAACCTAAATATGTCATTAGATACCTTAACCAAGACTGCATGCTCCAGACCTTCCGGCACCCCAATCTCTCATTATGAAATTTTTCTCTGTCCACCAACTACTTGCCCCCTATCAACTACTCAGCCCGATCTCTATGTGACTGCATCTGTTTTGGGGTGCATTGTATAAAATCCTCCAAATGCAATTCACAAATCCCCTGCTCACCCACTCCCCCTGGTATTCTCAGGTGAAGAGCCACAGTGAGCAAGTGTGAGGACACACAGGTCACCCCTGCAGCACTGCCACCTGCTAGATGTGTACTTCTGGGGAAATACTTAACCTTCCTTTCTCAGTTTGTGTGTATGAAGAATGGGAATACTCACATGGCCTACCATCCCCAGGGTTAAATGAGCAAAGACACACAAAATGCTGGAAACAGTGCCTGATATCTAAGGCTAACTACCACTCTTCCAGCACCAGAATCTACACCCTACTCGCTGCCCTCCCCACACGGAACTCCCGCACGCCAAACTTCTCCACGCCTTTGCCTATGCATCCCACGCTACCAAAGGTTCCAGGGAAAAACCAGGGAACAAGTCAAAACCCTCATGATGTCTATATTTCAGAGGGGAGAGATCTAACGAAAATAAATACATAATAGAATACTGACAGTACTAAAAGTTCTGAAAACACTAAGATCCGGTTACGTAACAGAGAAAGAAGGAGGGCACATTTTTCTATGACAGGTGGGGATGGGCAGGACAGCAGTGGCTTTTGAGCACAGACATGAGCCAATCATGGGAAGACCTAAGGGAGGGCTTCTCGACCATGATGCCATGGACACTTTGGACCAGACTATTCCTAGTCCTACACACTGTAGGGTATACATAGTATCCTGACCAACAGCACCCCAGAAGCAGTGACAAAGTCCTCATTGAAGTATACTGCAATGGCAAATTAAGCAGTAATATCGTTACCATCTGGTCTCATGTCAAACCATCACTTCCTATTCCTGGATTACCGACCTGTTTTTCATTTTCTGTTCAGCCCTATCTTGGCCTCTGTTGACCTCTTGACCTTTGACTCCCTCCTATCCCACTAGGATTGCACAAGTCTTCTCCACTTTCATTTCCCCTACTCAAAATGTCATCTAACTCATTTGAATTTGGTGCACAAAGCACACACTAGGTGCTTAATACACTTTTGCTTAATGAACTAATTGTTGTGTCCTCAAATATTTCATAATCATTTAGCAACCACAAAATATATACAGACATGGGCTGGAGCAGTGGCTCAGTGGTTACGGCACTTGCCTGGCATGGGTTCAAATCCTAGCACCATATACATGATGACGTGTCGGAGCAACAAAAGCCACATGAAAAAATCATTTTATTCTCTCTCTCTCTTTTTATATATATACAGAAATAACTCTCAAATAATACTAAAAGTGATGTGTGACATAACATAAATAACAGAAGGGCTGGAGCGGTGGCTCAGTGGTTATGGTGCTTGCCTCACATGGGTAAGGATGCAGGTTCAAACCCTAGCACCACACACACAACGAAGTGTCAGAGCAGTGAAAGCCACATGAAAAAATAAATAATTTTATGCTCTCTCTCACTGTCTCTCTCTCTCTTTTTATATATATACAGACATAACTCTCAAATAGTACTAAAAGTGATGTGTGACATAAGATAAATAACAGAAGGGCTAGAGCAGTGGCTTGGTGGTTATGGTGCTTGTCTGGCATGGCCAAGTGCACGAGTTCAAACCGCAGCACTATGTACACAACGGAGTCTCAGAGCACCAAAGGCCACATGAAAAACTAAAATTAAATTGATTATCTCTTTCTCTCTCTCTCTCACTGTCCCTCTCTCTTAAAAAAAAAACTAAATAAAAATTGCTTCTCATTGTCCCTATCTCTTAAAAAAAAAAAAAGGGATAAATAACAGAAAAGCAGTTCTAAAGTTCAGATTCCAGAAAAAAAAATATTTTCAAGTGAGTGTTTTACTCATTTGCCATACGCTGTAGAATTATAGTTCCCCTCTCCCAGTACAGCTTTATAGTCGTCAATTGTGGTCATAATCCCACTAGTAACTAGTAAACCATAAACAAATACGAGGGTACATGACTTGCTTCTGCTGGGAAAAAACCTCTGCAGATACCAATGGATTATTTCAATGCTAACACTTATTTTTCTTTAAAAAAAAAAAGATTTTATTTTTCATTATAGTTTTACATATTGAAGGAGTTAGTAGTTACAATTTTGGAAAAACTCAGTTGTATGCCTGAATAAAGTCAATTCCTTTCTCAAAGATGCCACATCTACTAAGCTTTATCCCTACGTGTGTGTATCTCAGGCCTCTCTAACCCCAGCAGGTCAGCATCAGCCAGCACACACACAAAGTATCAGCTACCCACAACCCATACCACACGCCACCTTACTAGTTGCTCCATAGTTTGAATACTCTTCTTGGTGACCCCCATGTTTGGCTGTCATGCCATCAATGACATTGCCTCAGTTCATGAGAACCACATAAAAATTATTTGTCCCTTTGGTTACAAGCATGAGCTCACAGGAGAGTATTTTGAGAAAATGGCATGCTACCAAGCTAAAAACCTAAGACAAACTTGGAGAACATACTCCCAGCTCAAAAGCAAACACACAATTCAGAGATTGGGAACTGCCCCGGAGCTGGGCCAAAAATGTTCATCACATGTTTCCAGAAAATAATAATCCCCTGGGTTTAAAGTTCAACCAGCATAAACTTGCACTTAGGAGTCCAGGAATGTGTCATGCCCCACACGAGTGCATTCCTGCAACGGCCCAGCTGGACATTCAGCCGAGGCTGCTGTGTGACGCTGCTCTCCATATTCCCAACTCCGCACCTCAGCACTCACCGGAGTCCTACTCCAAAGATAAATCGAAACTCCAGGGAAGAGCATGAGGATATTACACAAATGTTGGTGCACAAATAAATTATATTTCCATGCTTGTTGATAGCTCATAATACAATTCAAAATAATGATAAACAATTAAAATAATATTTTTCCCTTCAAATCTCCTAAGCAACAGCAAAGTCATTCTCAAATAATCCTTCTCCAAAGAACCCTCCCAACTGCACAGAAGTAGAAATTTCCATTTTACAAGAGGTGATCCTGAGGCATAGACAGAGTGCTTCGGCCATAGTCAAAAGTGTGATCAGAAAGTGAAACAAGACTGGATTATTTAAACTCCAACTTAACTGGGAACCCAGGGCTCTGCTTGCCTCTTGATGCTAGCTCCTAATATAGCCGTCAGGTACAGCCCACATTTAAACACCTACTCGCAGACTTTACACCAGATTACACTCCTCAACGAAGCTGTGTTCCCAGACCCACATCTTGTACCCACACAAAAAATCCAAGAATTTCAGACTACAAGGGAATTTTAAAGATTATCCAGCTCAGCCTCCTCATGTAGCGAACTATCACCATTCTCCACACAGCCCACAACTCTTCATCGCCACATAAAGCAGTGTGCAAATTCAAGTGGCAGGCACTCCACCACCTGACCCAGGCCATGGCCAGCCCCATAGCGTGTCGGGCCCTCCTGCACCTGCATTCCAGCATCAGCAAACTAACCTGCTCCTTCTAGCATCTATCTTGTCTCTTCAAATCTTCATGCCTGTGCTGTTACCTTGTCTACCTTGAATAATGAATCTTCAGCTACAGGTTCAAATGTCACCTCCACTATAAAGCCTCCTCTGACCCTCTCATCATCCCGTGGCACTGTTTACATACCTTTGCTATAGTGCATTCCTTACCACATATAAATCTATGCTGTTTACATGTCTGTCTTCTTCTGATAGAAGGTGAGTTCCTTTAAGATAGGGATGGCATTTCATTCATTTCCATCATCCTTGCAATTAGCCTGGTACCCACGACACTCTCAAAAGTTAGAGGAAATGTGATCAAGAGAAATGATGGAGGTTGCTGAAGCCAGAGAAGTTATTTGCTCAAGGTCACCAAATGGTCACACAGATGACACCAAGGAAGCCCCAAAGAAGCCGGCTTTTCCAGACTGACTACGAATGAGAAAGTCACTTAGGAACCTACAGAACAGCCCCCAACCACCCACCTCCTCCACCTTAGCTCCACCACAGAGAACAGAGTTTCTGGTTCCTCCTACCCACAGCTCTGCCCCAGCCCTGGTGGGGACAACTGCAAGTGGAAACAACTATAAGAAGGTTGAATCTTGCCAGGTGTGGTGGCACATGCCTATAATTTCAGCAGCTCCGGAGACTGAGGCAGGAGGATCACAAGTTCAAAGTCAACCTTAGCAACTTAGGGAGGCTGTAAGTAATTTATCAAGACTCTGTCTCAAAAAAAAAAAAAAAAAAAAAATATATATAAAATGAGCTGTGGATGTGACCTCAGTGGTTAAGCACTACTGGGTTCAATTCCCAAAGCCAAAAAAAAAAAAAAAAAAATAGAAGAAGGTAAGAAGGTTGAATCTTCCAGGAAAATATGAGCAGCTGATGAGGGCACCTGGGTGAAGAGTTTAATGACTAAAAGTCTCTTCCATTAAAAAGCAAATGTTCAGGGGAAATAGATATGCTCTTGGTCTCAACAGCTGCCCTACTGTAACCACTCTTGCGCTTCCAAACTCCCCACCCCTCCACCTAGAGTTCAGTCCTGAGGATGGTATCTCTAGGGACAGTAGGTCTTCCTGGCTCTCTCTCCAAAGTCTGCGAAAACCCCATGACTGATCATGGCCTCTCCTACTTGCAAGGAAAGCCAGCCAGGAAAGCTAGCCAAGAGATTAGCCAGCTGGCAACAGCTCCAGGGGTAGGGCCCTGTGAACCCAGAGCGGCCTCCCAGCATGGTGCAAGGGCCACCCCTGCAAGGAATCAGGCCTTGCCAAAGGGTGAGGAGTCACCAGTTCCAGCCCACAGCCAGGCTTCTCTACCAGTATCATAGCAATCCACCCCTCCCCTGGGGCCTGGCCCCTCCCCAGCTGCCACCAATTTGCACCTCATTAGCAACAGCTTCTCCCCAGTGACAGTCCCTCAGAACTCCCAGCTCGAGCACCTCCTTGGTGCTAAACAAACTCTGGGTGTTTGGGGAGAATAGCATCTGAGCTGCTAGAATGGTAAGTCTCAGGGCTTCTCAGAAGAGCACTGCTTCTGGCAGAAACCAACAGCTCCAGGTTCAGAGGTGCCGAAATCCAAGGGGCATTGTGAAACTCGTCATTGTCTGCAAGGTAAAGGGTGAGCTGAATGAAGTTACTGAACTGGGTTGGGGTGCCATCAGAAGTTACAGGTTCCTCTCCTACTTGGCTGCCCAAAAAATGATGTGAAAATTCTCTCTTTTCCCCTTATCACAAAGAGAGCATCAAAAAAGTTGAAATGCCTATGAAACTCTTAAAAGTCCTTTAGAAATATGATGCGAAAATATTACTATCTGTTTAAATATTCTAAAGAAACATATGAATATGGTTAATCATCTATTATTCTCGCTGAGGAAAAAGAAGAAAACAGAACTTGGAGCTCCCCCAGAAACTCCCACTAACAAGAACATCAAGGAAATAATAATCTCACAAGAACAAAGAAAGCAGGTGAGATGAAGGGAAGGAAAGGCAGGAAAAACCTTGGGAAGCTGGAGACTGAATTAGCAAGGTGGAACAACCTAGAGTTCAGTGAACGAAGGAAGAGCAAAATGGAAAGAGGTGGGTTCATACCACAGAATTCCAGAGAAGCCCAGGAACTGGAGGCAGCAGGTATAACTAAAAGTGAGATAAAGCTCATTTTGAGTGAGGAAAGGCCAAAAGGAAGAATTCGTCACAGGATTAGACTCCCATTCGGAGCAGACTGTCACACTCTTATCACCCATAGCCTGGAAATGGAAGATTTCATTTCCAAGAGCGCTAAACCCAAGGAACTGGAAAACACCAGCCACCCTGGATTTGAGAGACCCCACACTAACGCAGGGAAATCAAATGGAAGACTACATCCTAAATAATGAAAATGAGCCTCAGAGAAAACAGCTATAAATCTCTTAAAAGGAAGTGAATGATTGTTCTCTAAGCAAAACTAACCAGAAAATATCAATGTTTAGGGTTTTCCCAATGAAACAAGCTAGGACCCATAGCAAAACTGAAGAGCTCAAGTCCTCTCTCTCTCTCTCTCTCTCTCTCACACACACACACACAGACACACACACACACACACACACCTTTCATTTAGCCTTTTGAGACTTCTCTTACATAATACTGGACCATCAGATATTTGAATAGTTTCCAACATGGTGATACCAGCATAATCAGAAGAAAACATAGTTAATATAGAGTGGAAAAAAACATCCTGAAAGTGTGGCTAATATCCTCAATGAGTACAAGGAAGATATTAAAGTCATGAAACAAGAATAAATCCCTATAAAAAGGAACATCAGAAAACATGAAAGGAATTAAAACAGCAATCATAAAAGAATTTGTAATCCACCGAATAAACAAGGAAATCTTCTGGAAAGCAGAATAAGAGTGAAGTAGAATGTGAATAGAGAATAAAGTCACAGGAACAGTGGTAAATACAATAGTTGTAAATTCCAGGAAAAAAAATTGGTAAGATAGAGAGAGAAAAAATATTCTTTCCTCCAATCCAAATAATAAGACAACCAGAAAACTTCTTAAAACTAAAAGTTTTCAGATGGAAGAGATATAAAAATTTCCACATACCATGAGTGTATGTGCCCATGCTGAGGCATATCAGTTTTGAAAATCCTAAGCAGATATAAATAAATGACTAAAAAAGCACAGAAAGAAAGAAAAACTGCACAGAATCAGTGCGGAAGCAGATTTCTCCATTGCAACTTCAGCAGCCTAGCAGCAACAGGAAAATTCCTTCGCAATTCTGAGGTTAAATTCCTTCCAATCTAGAACTCCATACTTTGAAAAAACTACCAAATAAGAGTGAAGGTGGAAAACAAGATGTTATCAGACACTAAGGGACTCTAAATGTCTACCTCCTGGCACCCTTTCTGAGAAAGCTACTGCAGGACGTTTCACATCCTGAGGAACTCTTTCAACTTGGTAATCAAAAAGCACTATGGGGGGGGGGGGGCTGGAGCAGTGGCTCAGCAAACCCCAGCACCACGTACACAACTAAGTGTTGGAGCAATGAAGACCATGTGAAAAACTAAACAAAGTTGTTTCTCTCTTTCTCTGTCTCTCTCACTGTCCCTCTCTCTTTATTAAAAAAAAAAAAAAAAAAAAAAAAAAAAAAAAAAAAAAAAAAAAAAAAAAAAAAAAAAAAAAAAAAAAAAAAAAAAAAAGCACTACGGAAGTTCCTGGGAGGACAACTCATCTGGGATGTTTCTTTGTTGTTGAAATTGTATGCTCCATCCAGCAAGGTGTGACCAAAAAATAAATAAATAAATAAGTGTGCTCCATTAAACAAGGCATTACCAAAAAATAAGAAAATGTGAAGGCTAGAAAATGTAGAAAATAGAGGATCCAAGTAAAGAAAAAGGCAGTGGGAAACTGAAATGATAGGGAAGAAAGAGAGATATACAGAAACCATTCCAGAAGGGGCGAGACAATGGAGAGAAGCAAAAAGGGCTACATACTCTATTCCATATGACCGAATGAAATAGAAAATGCATGATTCTGTTAAGAGTCTGTAGAGGAATTAGTAATACATTCATATAAAATGATTTCAAAGTAAGGCCAATAAGTCAAGAAAGAAAAAGTCTTCTAGCATAATGAGTAAGATTCATAAAGTCATAATATTAAAAGCATTTGTTAGTGGCTTAAATAAGATTATAAGTGAATATATTGGAAGAATGGAGAAGGGATACATGAGGATAGGATAAAAAGGGACTAAATCCTCCCTTCTCATAAAAGTCAACTGAGAGAAATGACAAAAACAACCCATAGTGGCACATTACGAGTAAATAAAAGAGTTCCTGCGTCACCGCAGCAGGGGGACGGGAATATGAAACATGCTGAAGGAAGTACCGGGTTTTGCTACAAGCCCTGTAGGTCTAACCAAGGCCTACGCATGCAGTTTTACTTATGTGGTCTTTGATTGTATAACAACATATTTTCAAGTGAAACCCAAAAGTTAATTAATCCTCATACACCTGCAGTTGCATGTCTCCAAAATGATTTGCACTATTAGTAAACCTGTCTTCCAGAGCTGATACTAAGAAATCTACCCAGAAAGTTTGTAGGGGCCTCATGTTACTCCAGGGCAGATGGCACATGTATATTCAGCATGGTGGCGACAGCAATATCTTGGGGCTACACAATTTGCAACATGACACATCATTTTCATTCAACCCCAGAAACCAGGCAGGGAAATAGGTACCATCCAGCCTCACTTTTTAGATAAGGAATCTAGGGCTCAGAAAAAGCCCATCTGGAGGTTAGAATGTGATCCATGAAAAAGCAAACCCCATTTACACACAGTCACCCCCACAACAAGCGCGCACACACACACACACACACTCTGGGTGGTAGGTAGCAGTGTTCTGTAACATGGATTGACCAGTGACACATGGCAGCATGGTGTTTCCAGGGGTGTTTATGCCTTTGTCAACCTAGTAGTGAAGAGTGCAGTTTTAAATGTAGACTATCAGCAGGGCAAAAACCATGGGTCACATTTTCTTTATTCCATTTAAAAGAAAACTGACTTCATTGAGTAACACAGAAAGAAATACCAGAAGATTTTCATCTTAAAGCTTAGTATTGTTGAATACCATTATGATATTGCTTGAAAGTCTCTATATTATTTACTGAACTTGGTTGAAAAATAGTTTTCACTGCTTAATTTCAAAATGAGTTTACAGGGCATATCCCCCCACCAGGCAGGTCACATGAGCCTGTGGATCCAGGACAGCTCCTCCCTCTGGGTGGCCAAGATTCTATTCCTTCCCGCATGCTAATATTCCTTTGATCTTACAGTCGCTCTCTCTCCTATCCTATTTTTGTTTTCCATCAATATGAGAAAATGATGGTTTTCTCAAATGCAGGGCAGGAGCCAGCTCTCAGGCACGGCAATGCAGAGCATTTGATGCAGACAATAAGCCGGGCGTCCTCCTAATCCTCCAGGAATAGGCATGAAAGTCAGTGGACAGCATTCGTCACACCAACTTCCCACCACTGTGTCACACCCCGTTTCCTGAAGATTAGGGCTGAAAGCTGAAAGTGAAGCTTTCTTCCCTGCAAAACTGTGTTTCTATTAACCACTTCCGTCAATCTCTGTTCCTGTAACAGGGTTAGGCAGTAATGCAGCCCTTTGACAATGTACACATCTAAGCGGCTCAAGGACCATTTTTCAGTTAGTTCAGAGCATACGTTTCTCCATTAATTTGTTCAGTGACTTCCGGCTACTAGAATCTGGGGGAGCAAAACTGTCCACTTCACTAATAAATAAATAAATAATAAAATACCAAAGATGTGAGTCTGGGCGTTGTCTCCAAACAGTTTGGAAAGAAAACCAAGTTCCCAGCCCAGCAGCAAGTACTGTTCCCCAATTTTCTGTGGATTTACTCGTTTAGAACCTATGACAATACTATTTTGCTAAAATATAAATAAGTGACCACCACTTGGTTATGCTACTTGATTTAAAAATGAATTTCCTGTTCAGACTCAGGACAGCTCACATTCTCCTTGCTTAGTCTTTCCCAAATTCTCATCTGAGATGAGATCACTCCACCTCCTGTTGTCCGGAGGCAAGAAAAGAGCCTGCCTCTTGGCCACCACGGTGACTGCAGAGGAACAAGGGTCTCTCTTCCCTCTTCATGCCCTGGCAGAAGGAGGGAGACTCTTGTCCACACTGGAGCACTTGACACATAGCAGGCCAGAGGTGACATTTCTTTTTTTTTTTTTTAATTTTTATTCAATAAACATGGTCTTACGACTAGGAGGGGTTTATCATCAAACAATCAAGAACAAAAGTGTGACAGAACAAGCCAATACTGGTGCCAGACCATGGTTTTCCTCCTTTGGGTTCCCCATGGTTCCATGTTTCACTTTACTTAAGCCCCAAGTTAATTGGACTTCTCATGAAGTCAGAGGTTCCCCTCAGATTAGATTCCCCCAAACTACCTGCCTCTGGTCTCCTTGATATCCTTCCTATTCCCTTCCCCCATCCTTAGCACCCTCCCTACCCCCCTCCCCATGTCCCCCAGGAACCTAAGCACAGTTCCCCATGATCATGTAAGAATTCATACATGTTGAGGTAATTGTTAGCTTAGCCATCTAAGGTACTATTTCCTATTAAATTCCAGCTTCCACAAATGAGAGAAAACATTCGGCCCTTGAGTCTCTGGGTTTGGGATACTTCACTTAGCAAATTTTTTTCCATCTCCATCCATTTGGCTGAAAATGCCATAATATCATTTTCTCTAATAGCAGAGTAGTATTCCATTGTATATATGTAGCAAAGTTTTTGGATCCATTCATCAAGTGAGGGATTGGTTCCATAATTTAGCTATAGTAAACTGAGCTGCTGTATACATCGATGAAGTCGTATCTCTACAGTAAGCCGATTCGAGCTCTTTTGGGAAGATACACAGGAGTGGGATAAAAAACAGAGGTGACACTTCTGCAGCAAGGGCTTTTGCAGCAGTAACCTGAGTCCCAGAAGCAGGGGAACCAGCCACGGCCCCAGGAAGAACAAGGCCTTCCCCACACCTCCAAGGAAGGGCTCCTTATCAACTATGAAACCCAAGGCCTTCCATAACAAGCATTTTACACCTTTTCCCGGCCTTGTCTCCCACTCTGTATCTCCCTGCTCCACAGTTCACACTGCCAACCACGTCATGCATTTCCACAACCGCCATTTTTCATACAATTCCTGCTGCCTGGAATATTTCCCTCCTATGCCCCCATCTCCTCCTGCTGAAATCTGACCAACCTTTCAAAGTCAATGCTCTAAGAAAACTTGTAGCACACAGAGCTAACCTCACTCTTGGGGTTTCTGCAGCCTGGAGGATCCCAGGCACAGCTTTCTGCCTGCTGCTTCACCTTCCTTCGAGCTGCTGGAGTCTAACCAGTATAAAAGAGACAGAACTCTTCCATGTGAGCATTTCTAGGTTAAAAAATTCAAACGATCTATTTTAGGGATTTCCAGAAGAGATCAGAATTCAACGGACTAAGGTCCAAGATTCTGTTTCTAGTTTGCCATTTAGAACCTAGGGTATGTTCTCCTCCCATAGAATCTGATATGAACGAGTCCTTCAATTCCCTTCTCTACCCAGCCATCTTCTCTTCCTCCTTCAAGGCACATTTTACTATCACTGACTCCCGATCTGCCTTTCCTCAATCTGATGCTGAAACCCCTGCTGCCCCCAAATGTCCCTCTCCTGGTGTTTGTCATCTTGTAGCACAGCAGATCAATTCTGTCTCTCTCTCCCTAATTCAACCATAAATTCCTGATAACAGAGATTCTAGTTTCTCTTTTATTTCTAACACTTAGCACAGTATTTAGCAAATAGTAGACATTCAATATTTTTATTTACTTATGTAATAAAGTACAAGTGACATAAAGCGTTGAGGTAGAAGCCATATATTAACTTTGGATTTCTCACTTGAGCTAATGTTTTTTGCACATGTAATGACCGAGTATTCCATACCCATTCCAGTAAATAGGTAAGTTTTTATCTAAGAGACTGCTCACGTACTAACGTAATGAGAAAAATCCAAAGTTCTCCCAGGGATCCTGATTTCATTTTGTGTACTTTTTCTCAGTTTCCAAGATCAAGCCGTCAAAGGGAGCTCTTATGTGGAAGAGCCTCGGAGACCACTGAGGATCATGGATTGCGTTTCTCATCTTTTAAAGCTTCTCTCCTTTCCCATTTCTCATCATTCTCACCAATTATCTCCTTCCCTTCAGCAGAGGATGCACATTATTGGAGTTATTTTTAGAACACCCTTGTGTGCGATATTGGCAGTTCAAAGCACCCAAGAAAATCCTCACACACACGCGGGGATTCTCCCAGGGCTTTTGTTCTGTCCTTGAAGCCCTTCTTGCAGCATCCTCAGGTCTTTTCCCTGGGTACCGGGTGAACCTCACCAAAAGTTTATGTCTGTGGTGCATTTACTTTCATACCTCCCTGTTGAATTGAAGATAAATATTTATTGAATGTGGTGGGAGCTCATGTTAAGAACAAAACAGGAAGCATACAAAACGATTTCTGTGACTGACTAAACCTGAAGCTACACATCCACAGTCCACAACTTCATATGCGCTGCCGTGAAACGCCCTTGCCCAAATCACAAGAACCCACCAATGAGAAGCAGGAACTCTTCCCCACCCTGCATTCTACCTCCTTGAGGCAACCACAAGTTGAGCTAGCTCTTAGACGGCAAAAAGCCCAGCCCACCTAAATGCCCTAGAACTTGTTCTCTTCTGCCTAGAGCTCTGTATGTGTGGCCTGGAGCCGAAGGTGCAGTTTACAAAGAAAAACGAAGAGCAGCTCCCTGTTCTGATCCTTGTGGAACTCAGTCACCGCCGCAGTGAGGAGAGCAGGAGATATGACAGTGACACTCTTAAAATGTAACTTCTTCCTAGAGAGCTACAACTCTTAATTCAAGAGCTCTGTCATTCAAGGTTATCTCTCAGGGATGGCTAGCTAGAGGTTTCGGTAATGTTGATAAATTCATGCCCTGACACGTCCCTCAAAGCAGCAGTGTCCCACTGAACACCCTGCAGGGGCAAAAATGATGTCCCAGGACCGGAGCCACCACCCCATGCAGGTAGGAGCTGCATAACAAGTGGTCAGTGCGACTAACTGGATTTTGCATTTAATTTACTGAACTGGCTCTGATAGGCACGGGAGGCCAGCACCTACTGTGCTGGACAACGTAGCCCTCGTACCTGAAAGGGTAAAATGCTGTCCTTTGGACAAAATATTTCCTTCTTGGCCACCAAATGTAGGTTTAGTCCAAGTACGGACAGGTTTTCCTTATTAGCTCTGCATCAACTCACTAAATGAAAGCTCTATAAGACCCTTCAGACAAACAGACAAAGGCAGTGTTAGCAGAGCTGGCCACAGGCGTTTCTCCACCAACAGTGATGCCAGGGGAGGCCGAGGTCTAAGAAATGCCGAGAGCAACAAATAATACTTAAGAGATATCCTGTCCCTTCTTATTAAGGGAGGAGGTGAGAAAGTGAGGGAAGGAAGGACAGCAGACAGAGGGAGGGATAAATCTTGAACATTCTAGAGGTGTTTGGTATCTTTAAATAAATATGAAACATGCCGAGTAAACACTTAGCCAAACTGAAATGACAAATCTTAAGAGCGATTGTTGCAACCTAAGCAAAACTCTGGAAACGTCATCAGTAATTTGTGGAAGTGGCGGTCTGGCGATTTGGCTTTTGGAATGGATTTTACAGCAACCAGCCAGCACCCTTGCTAATCCATATGCACAACCAATGTCCACAGCAAGGGAAGGAACTCCCTAGAACCATACTGACAGCATGTAGGCTGTGCGTTGCACTAGGGCATCCTGAAGAGGAGCAGGCGGAGACTGAAGTCCAGCCCAGGTGCTGCCCACCACATGCTTGGTCCTGGCTTGGGGACTGACCAATCCACAATGGGGGAGGACCTCCGCAAATCTGCCTACCCAGACATGGGACCTCTTTCTAATTTGAACAGCGATACTATATGTGCTAGCGGTGGCCTTGGTTAGACCACATCTTTAGCTTAGTGCTCCATTTGTATTAAGAAAACCGTAGATAACCCAGTATACTGTCAAACTAGAGAAAGCCAGAAAAGTAAAGGGGACTGGAAATCACCTTCAGATGGGGCACAAGAACGAAAGTGGAGATGGTTCTGACTATAATAAGGTGGGCTAAAGTGATAGGTGATATCTGACTAAATATTTAAAGACCTATCCTATAGAACAGCAGAGAAGAGGTATCTGGAATATCCCCTAGAAGTGAAAATGTAACTCCAGTAGTTAAAAAACAAAGGAGTCGGTTTGGGATATGACATGGGAACTACAGAGCACAACAGGAGCACATGTGAGCAGTGGGCGACTGGAGTTGAGTCCCTCAATGATTAGCTCCTGGACTGGAAGCAAATAGCTTCCCCTCTGTTAGACTCAGTCTCCTCATCTTTAAAATAAAGACAACTTAGAGAATGTTTTATAATTAAGAAAATAATGAAAACGGAAGGAAAACGTTACCTAATACATACTAATATCTTCCTAATAACAACACGTTCCTGTTTCCTATAATGAAACTCTGACCATAAAGAACTGACCAGTGGTATAAATGTCTTCTCATTGCATCTGTCTGGCACTTTCTGGCACTGAGGCCCTCATCAGCACAGGATGGTAGGCCATTTATCAATGCCTTCTTTTCCAGCTAGATTTTATTTTAATATTTTTAGCTGCAAGTGACAGAAACGAACCCTGGTTAATACAGGCATACGGAAATTAATGGGGAAGATGTTGAGTAGTTCACAGTTCAACAGGAAGGATGGTGCGCCATCCTGGGAATCAAAAGAGGAGCCAGGGCAGCAGGAATTGTCCTGCCGAAGTCCTGCCAATGGACACAAACAAACACAGTTCCCTTTCCAGTTCAGAAGAGGCCCAGTCCACAAGAGTCCAGGCCGCATGCTTGCCCGGAGAGGGCAGAATCCCAGTGAGAGGAGGCCTCCTTGCCCCACCCCTAGCCGCCACAGAAGACCTCACCGGTTCTGGGGAAGGGGAAGCATCTCGACATTCAGCCCCACAAAGCTGCCTCCGACAAGGTACAGGTAATTTCCAAACAGGAAACACAGGGTTCTTCAGTCACGCATTTATCCTGTGACACAGCACAGAGTGTTTCGGGATTCCAACTCCACTTCCACTGCTTGCTGACTCGAGTGTTATTTCATTGTCTTGTGCCTCAGTTTCCTCTTCTGTAAAGCTATGGGTAATAAGAGCAACTACCACATAAAGCCTTGTAGGAACTGACTGAAATCACGCATGTAAAGCACTCGGGATAGATTGTGGCACATGGTAAGGCCTCATGAAATCTGAATGTCATTGCCAGGGATAATGCTGAACGCCTCCGAGATACTCGCTTTCTGAGAGACACTTAAGACCTTGCACCTCTGTGGTGCCATGCCAGGCCAGGGTGCCACTGATTTTAGGACTCTCCTTCCCAGCCCTTTTTGACTTGGTTTCCCCAAATCAAGATAATGGCTTCCTACAATGCCAGATTGCTTCAGGAAAGCTGTTTCCAGTAATTGTAGAAAGTGCACAAGGAAACATATGAGAGGCATTAATTGCTGCAGAGATGCTGAAAACAACCATAGTAATGAACCCAATAGCACAGTGGGAATAACTGTTCACCATTTGTGAATTCATCCATGTATTACTTCTTCTGAACACCACTTTCAGTTCCTGGAAGAGGTACTTTGACTTCAATGGGAGGGCAACTTACTGGAAGTTAAAGGGGCGCTTCTGAGCATCCCAGCCACTCCCGGAAAGAGATATTTTCTCTTAGATAGCTTGAGGAGGGGGCAGCGGATGCCAAAATGAGCAGAGCACTCCAAGAAAGCAACGCTTGCTCCAGTAACAATTCCCATGAAGCCGTTCTGGGTAGAAAATATAGTTTTTCAGGCACACCTACATTCCACAACAGTTTGGCAAGTCACAACAGAGATGGCGGCTATGCATTAGGAGACAGGGCCAAAGGCGTCTGCCTGTGGACCTTGTCACCTTCACGCAGTAATAGTGCCATCCAAAAAACACATCTGACACCTTTACGTTCAACATTTCCCTTTCGCCCACATACCTATAAAGACATTAAATACAAGTCTTCTTCAGCACTTATGCCCCCTTTTCCTGGTAAAACTGAGCTCCATGATTTATGCTACCCTTGTAGAGTATTTTCTCTAACTTCATTTTTAAGAGCCTTCACTTGCCAGCAAACTCTCAGTACAAAAAAATCTTGGCCACCATCCAACTCTTCAACTGCAACATAAAATTGTGTTCTAGACCATATTACTTCAAACAAGTTAGAATCCTAAATTATCCACAGAATCCCATTGAGATAGCATCAGTACATGTCAAATATGGCCTCAAAACATACCTCTTTGTCAGCCGTGTTTTCTGGAGACACTTCCAAATTCTTACAACTGGAAGTAGCATGCCCTGGCCACAGCCCACCGTTAACCATGTGTGGATCACAGCATTCTGGTTATTAGGTGATCGGCTCTACTGAATTTTCTCCTTATATTCAACAAACATGTCGAGGTGGCTATTTCTTCTCCTAAAATCACTGATCTGCAGGAGCCTGTGCTCTATGGAGACCTGAAATGCAGTAGCTATAAAAATGAAATGCTATTCTTGGAATACCTATGTCATTACTTGAACTGAACCAACCGTCTTTACAATGAAATGGCTGCTGCTTAGCAACTAATGCAAAGAGGAGTCTGTTTCTCTCTGTCTGTCTCTCTCTCTTTCTATCTTTTCTTTTTCCCCAGTAGGAGGAGTATTAGACATAAACCATCACGCATGTTTTCACATGCACTGGAAGGGTAATGAGGACGACAATGAGGTCATCCTTGTTATCAATGCAATATGGATTTCATATGCCAGCTGGTGACTAATTTCAAGTTTGTTCATTGTCATTTACAATCGAGATAACTTCAAGGAAATAAAATTAAAGAGAGGAAAATGCCATTCCATACATGGATATGTGGAATCAGTACCCTAAAGTGAAAAGAATAGGGAACTTAAGATCCAAACATCATCCTTCCTTGCTGTGGCCATCACTGGCAGGTGGCTATGAGGAAGTAACTTAGCGGTCACGACTTTCCTGAGCTGTACAACAGCTTTGAAATCAACATGGGGTTGTCTAAGATTGTTTGGAGGGTATAGATTATTTATATGAAAGTTCATAAATGGTAAGTCTTAAAAGCACCATGCACATTTTATTATTATTAAATTCCTAAATTTAGTCCCTATTAATAGCTAAAGAAATTTCCAGAAATTGATTTTTTTTAAAAAAATTCCTTTGGATTTTGTTCTAAGTAACGCTGCACTGGCTCATAGAAAGCTTCTGTTTTAATCTTTAAATAGCTTCGATGCTTATTTTGAGCTGGAGATTTATTTTCCTAAGAAATTCTGAAGGTTTGCTTCAAATGTGAAAGTATGACTCAGGTTTTTGAAATGTTTCTTTGGAACTTTCTAGGTGTCTATAACTGCACACATGAACACACTTATGAAATCTGAAGGGCGTTGTTATGGGAAAACTAATACTATGAACACTTGCAGTCTAAACGGGTCCACTAGTGAAAGGTAAAAGACCCCTACTCGCCTAAGAAAGCAGTTTTTAAATCAAATGCTTCTGTCCATCATGCAACCACATCAAATACCTGTACACTGCTCCTAACTTCTTCACTGGACCCCAATGCGTGTAAAGTCACCCACTCCCTTCAAGTTCCCCTCTCATTAAACAAGTCATGACACCTTGTCCTAGGGGTAGCATTTAAAAGAAACGGTGCCAGGCTATAATCCCTGCAATCATTTTCTGGCCCCAAGAAATTGCATTTATTCCCCCATTCCATGCAATGGAAAATTCATACAGTTTTTAGAAACTCCCACGGCAAGCTCAACCGTGGCCTCCCTACAGCTGACAGAAGCACACAGTTACTCACAGACCTTGCTCCCACACTCGGACAGACTCTTGTCAGTGGACTTCTGTGAATCAGGACGTCCTAGGTGAGGCCTACAGGGGCCCTCCAAGATGAAACCCATGGGTGTCTGCCCTCAAGGGATTGTGGTCTACTGAGCCGCTAGATTGCGAAACTATTTGCACAGGAAGGTGAGATAGGATCAAGGAAGAGCCAGAGTGAAGATCTGTTAGGGAATGAACATGCAGTGAGCAATGAGCAAATACGGACACAGGTCTTAGACTGCCCCTTAACTGGCTGGGCGACCTCGGGCAAGGTGCCTCCATATCCTTATCTCCAAAAGGGAAATGGTAACAGTCCCTACCCAACTCGGGGGTCAATGAAATACTGTATATCAAATGCTTGGTAGCTCTTGGCAGAGAATGGGTAGTTAATAAAATCAATAACATGTAATGATTTATATTCAGAGGTAGGCAGGAAGGTAAGGTAAAACTTGGTGGTGAGTATTGGAACCCAAAAGAGGTTATTCTTGCACTTTACAAATCATTTGCAAGTGTACAGACTGCCCCTGGGAAGGAAGGGAATGGTGATGTCCCCTCCTTCCTAGGTCATTGTGAGGAAAGGCAGGGTGGGCTGGAGTCATGGACTGAATGTTTATGTCCTCCCTAAATTCATAAGCTGCAATCCTAACTCCCAAGACATGCTAGAAGGAAGTGGGGTCTCTGGGAGGGGAGCAGGTCATGACAAGCACAACCCTTGTGAATGAGATCGACGGCCTTCTAAGAGCTCGTGCTACCTCTCGCTGCCCTCTGCTGCAGGGACACAGCAAGAAGGTGGCCATCTGCCATCTGCAGCCCAGGAGAGGGTCTTCTCCAGAACCTGACCACAAAGGCACCCAGATCTTAGACCTCCGGCCTCCAGAGCTGTGAGAAACAAGTGCCACTGTATGTAAGCCTCCCGATCCTTGGTACTTCTTCATAGCAGTGCGAGCTGACTGAGACAGCTGAGGAGGCTGCTCACACTGTCAGGGCAGATCATGCTCTGCAGCTTCTGGGGCTCATACTTTTTCTACTTCCTGTCTAACTTTAGATGCTAGGAACAGTACTTCAAGTGGAGAAAAACAAATATATGCTGCAGCTCAGTCTCTGCGTGGAGAGAGGGCCATTTCAAACAGGAGAATCTGTTTCAAGTCAGACTTTTCCTGAGAGGGACTGTCTCCATTCCTGTCACATACAATGAGGAGACTCCCATACTTCTGGCCTGAGGAATGCTCCAGAAGTTTGTCTCAAAATGAAGCGCTGAACTCTATCCAAGCTTATATAAAGCTCTTTTTTATCTTTAAATAAATTGCTTTCAAATCTTTTAATTAATTTTTTCCATATTAGTCTTGGCATCTTTCTCATATCAAAGGAAGGACACGTTTTAAAATGTACTCTACTCCTTTCAGGGAGTCTAATTTCTGGATATTTCCTACAAATCCACAGGATACACAGAAGTAGCCAAACTGCCTTATCTTTGCCTTTGGAGGGGAAAAAAATTGGGATTTACCCCTTCAAAATGTGTTTGTCCTAAACCACTTTTATTTGTTCAACAAATATTTAAAAGCTATCTATAATTTTTAAACTCAAATTCTGCTGTTTGGCCTGGTTGAGCTAACTCACAGAACATGTCAGAAGGCTGAGCCTCACATTTCTGAAGTAATCCAGGGCAGGCGGTGTGTATGGGGCATTTTCCTTGATGACCAGCATCTATACAGCAGAGCAGACATCACCAAGACAGGCCAGAAGAGAAACAGCGCCCAACCTGGAGTCAGGTGACACTGTGTTTCCAGTGCTTCTGTCTTTATCTGCTTATCTCTTCCTGACACGGAGAAGCCTGGCCACCCCTCTGGCCCACCATCACATCCGGTTTCCTGCTCTCAGGCGACCAGCTGGGAGTCTGGGTCGCTGCTCCCCCACCCCTCTGCACACTGACTGTGCTTTTCTTCCCTGACCTCTGCCATCTGTTGCTCCAATTTCCAGAGCATCCAGAAGCAGCCTCTCTTCTTCTCGTGGCTTAGTGAGAATAGTCTGTGCTGGGCTGGGTATGTGACCTGGTGACAGAGCACCCACCTAGGCATCTGAGGCCCTGGATTCCACCCCCAGCACCACCAAAATAGTAGAATGCAAGTGAAAGTATGTATTCTGTATCTTCATGAACACCAAAACCTGCAAATTAAATGTCTTAAATATATGTCTCATTTTCATATTATCTGAACAATTTTATCATTAGCTACTGACATTTGACTGACATTAGTTATTTTAATGAACAATAAATGAATCTGCTTCTAAAGTTAGACAATACCACTTCAATGAACACACATGGCATTTACTTTGTGACAACCAGCATTATAATTATCAACTCATTTAAACTTAAAATAATCCTACAGGGTAGATGCTACTAAGTTACCAATTTACACATATGGGAACTGTGGAACAGAGAGGTTATGTAACTTGTACAAGGACACACATCTAGCAGAATCAGAGATGTGGACATAGGCTGTAGCACTTCAGAGTCAGGGCTCTTAACCAGTACTCTACTGAGTAATTAAAGAGTAAAAATAATGAGATTTGACTACAGTTTAATTATTATCATTTTAAGCTTCAAATATTTCCCTCTATATTCAACAAAAGCCAGACTATTAAAGTGACTTCAGCCAAAGCTGGTCCCTTATCAAAAAATTATCTATGATCCTAAACATCTAAAGGTTAATCTACATTTGAGGAAACTTGTGGAGTTTAGATGCAAGAACCATAATTAGAAAGCTGCTGTTTTAAAGAATGGTGTAAACCCATAGATCTCAGGGCTTAAGAGAAACACCACCAGAATTTATCCACCAAGACCTTCCTTCCCACCTCTTCCCAGCCACAGCGCCCCCTCCACCAGCTCGCAGGCACTCAACGACCAAGAACAGCTCACACCACCTCTCTCTGAGTAGGATGGGGAACTCAAGCCATTCCTCAAGCACTTTTTAGGGTACAGAAATAAAAAGTAGCTGTTGCTAAGTGAGGTCACAATGAAGCAAAAGCTATGTCGCCAAGCGAATTTACACAACCTTCTTTCAACAACATTCCCTGCCAGAGCCAAGCAGATGGGTTGGAAGGAAGAATGAGTGGAAGAATGACTGAATCCACGCACAGCAAAGGTGGCCTCACTGGCTGGCCTGCTGCTGAGACAGACTGGGTCCCCAACTCTCTGCATTGTTAAGTTCCAACCACAGAAGGAAACATCAACAGAAAATTCCCGGAGAGAAAATCAATGCTGCCCCTTGGAAAGGGATGAGATGGACAGAAAGAGAACCAGAAAGCTAATTAGTGCTACTCAGAAGGCAAATTAAGGCCTTTTCTTTGACAAGCTGCAAACAGATAGTTAAAGAAGCGCTTCTGCTACCCTTCTTGCGCCCCCAGCGGCTGGCTGAATGACCCATGAAGGTACTCAAACGGGAAATTGTAAACAGAAGCAGCTCTCGGCTGGGCACAGTGATGCACTCCTGTAACCCCAGTGGCCTCTGGAGGCTGAGGCAGGAGGACTGCAAGTTCAAAGTCAGCCCCAGCAATTTCCTGATGCCCTGAGCAACTCAGCAAGACTTTGTCTCAACATGGAAAATAAAAATGGCTGGGGATGTGCTGAGGGGTTAAGCACCCCTGGGTTCAATCCCTGGCACCAGAAAAAGAAGAAAAGAAACAGCCTGAGCTGCTGCACAAAACGTAGACAAGAAGAAGGTGGACTTTTCTTTTAGTGGAAAATAAAATTGCAATTGAGATGAATAACAGTAGCAGTTTATTTGAAAACAGCAATAAAATGTATCCATTTAATAATGTATCTAATGCGTACTGAGCAAGAAAATTCAGAGATTCAAATAATAGGGTCCAGTTTCTGTCTTTAAAGATGCTAACAACTCAGTGTAGGGAAGAAGAATTACCAAAGTCAGCTCTGCACAGGACACAGTCCTTCCCATAAAATAACTCAATCTTCTCGCACACACACAGAAGCCCTCCAAGACAGGCGCCGCTATTGACGCACATTAGCTGAGCCATAAAGGGTTACCTAACTTGCCCAAGGCCAGCAGGAAGATGCCAGGTCCAAACTCAAGTCTAGTTCCCATAACAGAAAATTACAAATGGGTCCTAACGAAGCTATTTGAAGGCACCACGTGAGGACAGGTAGGATCAACCACCACTACAGAAAGCGGATGAGCTCCCTTTTGAGCTCCCTCCTAAGAGGAGTCTGGGTCCATGAGCCACAGGAGCACTATGTGCAGACAACTCGGTGTTTTATTTCTGTAATCTTCTATATTATGCTGGTTTTTTATGTCCTGAAATAGGTTCCAACCAGTTCAAACAATTAAAAAGTAATTCATGTTCACGGTTATTTTGAGCAAATTCAAAAGTCTAATGGCTTATATTTGGCTTTGCTCTTGACCTTCCTTCCTAAAGTTCACATGCCTCCTTCATTTGTAGTAACTACTGTCTTAAAACTACAAGTTTCGTCTGAGATGAAATAATTAATCTCCAGCATTACCAATGCAAACTCATGTAAGTTCGCAAATGTGACAGCCATGGGTAAGAAGTAGCTTCTCAAGATGCCTCTGGTGGCAAAGAGTACTCAACTCAGAGGATGCCCTGGGGTCACATGGGAAACAGGCATCCCAGATCCCAACCCAGAAGAACAGAGAGGTGAGCCAGGTTGGCTCTCCCTGGGAGTCCTCATCTTCTCAGATTAGAAAGTGAAGCACTGGGAAGAGCTAGGGTGCCTCTAATTTAATTTGGCCCCATGAGGCAATGCTGTTGTTGCCACAACAGAATTGAAAGGCAGCAAAGCTCTCTTCCACTTCTCCATCTCCCAAATCCACAGGGTCCCAGCTGCTGTAACTCTCCTGTGCAAAAGCAAGCCTCCGAAAGACCCATCAGAGAGGACAGAGGGTAAGATGAAGACTCACTTGATGCGTGTCCTAACTGAGGAAAGAGACACTTAGTACCTAGTTAATGACTGAAGAAGGAAATATTAAATTAGAACCAAAGCTTTTATCTGATCCTGAAGTTTCAAAATATCTAACAAATGTGCAAAGCACAGATTAAAAACATAAAAAATAAAATTTATTTGCAAAACAGGGTGCTGCCTACAGACTTTCAGAAAACTGTCCCCACATGCTACTGATTCCAACACAGGGAAGAACAATATCTGGGTTACCTATTTGGCTTCCAAATCCTCCATTGTCTTTCTTATAATAACATAATCTTGTTTTGTAGGACAAAACACAAAATGGAAATAGAGTCAGCCCTCTGTGTCTGTGGATTCAACCAACCCCAGATTGAAAATGGGCAGGAAAAATAATTGCATATGCACTGAACAGATATAATCTTTTCTTGTCGTTACTTGCTTAACAATACACTGTAACAACTATTTACATAGAATTTACATTGTATTAGGTATTATGGGTAATTTAGATATGATTGAAGGCCTAAGGGAGGATGTGCATAGATTCTATGCAAATACTATGACATTTTATATAAGGGAATCGAGCACCTGCAGATTTTGGTATCACCAGGGTGAACCTGGAACCAATTCCCCACATTGGGGGAATGACCACAAGATGTTCTTACTGTCAACCTGCAAAGAATAAAAGATCATTTTTTTAAACCTGGTTGGCTAATCTAAGACGTTTAGTGTTCCTTGACTCCATTTCTATGTTATACCAAAATCTTCCTTTAATAAAAGTTGAGTGTGTCCATTCTGGCTTGTGGAAGTGATGGTAACTTCCCTGGCCTCCTTACAAGCAAAATCACTCTTCATCACCTGCTGTGCACTGCCAGGGGAGGTACAGACAGGACAGCTCTTCACTGGACCCAGCTCACCTAAGCAACACCTGTGGAAATTGTTTTCAAAAACGTCTAAACCTCTAACGTGGGTATCTTCGTGGAGACGGCAGGTACCATGTAGGTGGTTTTGTTCTCAAAAGAAATACTGATCCATTTGCCAGTATTGTGAATTTATATTCATTTTTCCCAATAAAATAGAGATGCTCCTTGCTATTACATAGCCAAAGAACCATTGTCCAAAGAATAAAGTTTACAAGAGATTATAAAGAATATAACGACCAGGAGTATACTATGGATGAGGTGAAAGAACAGCTCACCACCAGCTGTGGTGGAACACACCTGCAATCCCAGCGGCTTGGGAAGCTGAGGCAGGAGGATCACAAGTTCAAAGCCAACCTCAGCAACTTAATGAGACCCTAAGCAACTTAGTGAGACCCTGTCTCAAACTAAAATATAAAACAAGGGCTGGGTATGCAGCTCAGTGGTTAAGCGCCCCTGGGTTCAATCTCTGGTACCAACGAAACCAAGAAGAGCTCACCCTGCACTTGCATGCACAGGTACACACATGCACACCGAGAGCACAACGAGAGAGTTCAAATCCACAATAATTGGGGAAGCAGCATGATGTGATCTAAGGAGAAAAATCCTTTAGAATCAGATCTGTATTGAAAATCTGCCTCCTGCCCAAGCTCTATGCTTCAGGTTAATTTTTATAAACACAGAAATAGCCATATTACATCATATGACTGTCATGCACATCAAGCAGACAGACCGTACAGTAACACTTAGCACAGTGCATGGAAGACAATAAACACCAGCTACTTTCTCTTTCTCCTCCCTTGGGTTCTTATAAAAGGTTTTTTTTTCTCCTTCAGTTTTACTGACTTCAATGGGAATCTTACAGCAGTTTTAAAAAACTGCACATTATATAGTCATTTACACATATGTATCTATTGCAGCACCATAATTTCCAAAGAAAAAAGAAGTAGTAATTTTAAAAGAAAAGTACCAGCTCACTTGCACTGCCTTCTAAACCCTTCAACTTTACAGTCTACAGAGACTATTTGCTCTAGGGGTGCAAGTTCTGAAATAAAGGAAAAATTCTCATGGGAAAAAAAAATCATTCCAAAAAAAAAAAAAGCCAACAAAGGAAAGATAATAAGGGGAAATCTAGGGGTACATAAAGGAGTTTATTTTACTTAACAAAGTAAAAGTCAAGCAAAATGAATAATCTGCCTCCAGAAATAGTTATTTAAAGGCTTTTTGTAAAGGGCTCTGGTTCCTAAAAAGACAGGAGTCACTGCATATGCCCACCCACTCTTCATTTTATTTTTAAACTGTAGCTTATATGTTCCTTAGCAACAAGAGGAGCAGATGAGACCCCCTACACACAGAGAGACGCACACACACACACTCTCTCTCTCCCAAAGCCCCTTCTCCTTTTCTGCCAAGTTCCATTCTGCAAGTATCTGTGTGCTTCAAAAGATATATTTTAATCTACCTGCAAATTGCCACTTCCCCTCCTTGAATGATCCCCTTCACACAAGCAACCCCACCTCCTACTCTAGCTGAACTCTTCTGCGTAGACTCCATTCTGTGAGGCCTTCATGACTTTCCATTAACTCCCACCAGTCCTCGTCCTCGGCTGACCCCCAGCAGCGAGGCAGCGAGCCCACACCCCACTGGAGCCCAAGCTGCTCTGCCCTGACACACCATTCATTAGCCCTCCAGCAAAATTTGTCCATCCAACCGCATCCCTCTGAGTCCAGCAGAAACAGCCACCATTGCAAGTAGGTAGGCCATTTGCCATGACTCCAAAAACTAAAGAAAGAACGTGATAAAAATGCAGAGGTTACCCTGGATAAACATGTGCCAGGTGAAATCACCCGCTTCCTCCCTGTCTCTCTTCTAACCTGGCCTCTTTTAGCTGAACAGGCTTTTGAGTTCAAAGGTCAATTGCTCAGTCTTTGAAAAAAAAATAGGGCAGCAATCCAGAGACAGTACTGTTCTTCAGCATCACCTAAGGAATTCAATATAAGTCCCACCCACAGAGTTCAATGCTGTAAGTGTGGGGTGGCAAACATTTTAACCAGCAACCTGGGATGATTTGTATACAGGTGTTTCACTGAATTGGAGACCACAAGGCTTTATTTAAAAGAAACTGATGTCCAAGAAATAGAAGCCACTTCCATAGGGTTTAAGGTAGATAAAGTGTTATTAATTATTGCTCTTTAGAAAAACACAGCCTATGTCCATGTATGTGTTTGTGCAAGTACACACTTACACATGCTTGTTGCCTGTGCAAGACAACCCAGAAAGCCACAGTCCACACAGAGGACATATCCAGGAGAGGGGCTCAGAGAGTGACCCTGCAAAGAGGCAAACTGGAATAATTTCCCTTGCAAACAACAGCTGTGTAGCTCCAACCAATGAGGAGTTCTAAAGAATACCCATCACCCTGGAATGTCTCCCAGTCCAGAAGCCCATGAGCCCAGACCCACAATGTGAGGCCCATAACCACTCCCTCCCAATGCACAGCACCTAAAATAGGCTGAATGTGGTCTCTGTCCCCTAAAGGCTAGACAGGCCATCATAACTAGGAAATAGAACTGCCAATGTCCTAGCATACCTCCCTAGAGAGGCCCCACTCCCCACCACCTGCCTATTTTTAGAAACTGAAAATATAAAAAGAAAGATCCACTTGGATCAGATCTGCACAAGTAACTAAGAGAACAACACGGGTGGGAAACTCCCTGTGCACGCAGTGAACGGAACGCAAGGGATGCAGGGAGACCTTCAGCCACAGAGCACATGCCCCAGTGATGAGGCCTCCAGTCCAGGCAATGCCTGTGGGGATCCCATGATTCACACACCTGCCCCCATAAACAAAGCACACCCTCACAAACCCACACACCTCTGTCATCTGCTTTTGCTTACATAACAGCACATGGTGTGACAGGATTAATACTTTAGATGGTTTTCTGGAAGGGACTGCTAACTCAGGAGGAGTTGGGTTATAGGAATGCTTTCACTGACCCTTTTTCAAGAAACACCCCAATTCCTACCAAGTGCAAATTGCCTATAAATCTATGCTTGCTTATCACCTTGACTTTAAAAACCAGTAAGTAGTAAGGGCAGTCTCAGTGTCTTCTTGCCTGGGGATGAGGGCGGGAGGCAGGAAACTTACTGAATCTTCAGTTCTCATGTTTGGGTCCTGACACAATTAGGGGTTATCTTTTGTCCTAATTTGGTGGCCACACTGTCCTTGTTTCACAAATGCATCCACCTTTAAATACAAGTATGGTTCATTCTCACCCTCACCCCTAGCTTGCCAGCAGGCTCCCTGCATCATCTTCTGGGCACACCCAGGGGAGCAGCAGAGAGCACATGTATGTGTAACCCCCATAAGTAGTGGCCTATCTTCAGATAGAGACCCACATCCTACTCTTCCTTATGGGAGGATTTCCAGGCAGATCCAACTTCCACAAGGACCTCACTTCGGTATAGTGATGTTCTTTTCTGCTTGAGGAAGTGACCTCGGCCATCAAGTAGTGCCAAAGGTTCAAGAGAAATCTGAAGAGTGGGGGGAGTGGCTGAAAAGACACTGGCTTAGGGGCAACTTTGATGACTTTTCTCAAGAAAACTAGACAGCCCTTGGGCTGTGCCCAATCCCGAACACACACAGTTATTTTTTGTTGTTCTGACCTCTGGAACTCGGTCTTCTCTCCTGTGACAAATACATCCATCCTGAAGCGTTACAGGGGGAGTCCAGGCTCACTAGCTTCCCTCCAGCCCACGATGATGGAATGAGAAGAGAACTGCACAGATCCCCAGAGGGGGAGGAGGAAGGGAGAGGAAGAGAGGAAGAGAGGGAGAGAGAGAGGGAATCTGAGATCATGAGAGCGACCCCAACAACTCCGTGGAAGCGCCTCTCGAGCCAGAAGAGCGGGTCCCCAGCCTCGGCGGCACCTGTCACCGGCCGCCCGGGCTCCCCGCGCCTACCTGTAAGAGACCTGCTTCCGGAAAGTTAAGTTCCTCAGCTTCTCCTCCAGCGCCTCGTCCTTTTCCTTCTGGCCGGCGATCGCGGGCTCTTCTAGGGCAGCGGCCCCCGCCACCGCCGCTGCCCCTGCGCCCCGCGGGTCCGCGCCGCCCTCGGCGCCGAGGCAGCAGCTCCCGGCGCCGCTTCCGCTGCTGCTGCTGCCGCCCGTCGCCCCCTTCTCCTCTCCCGCCGAGGAGCTGGGGTTCATGGCGACCGCTCCGGCGGCCGCGGAGAGAGCCGAGGCGGCGTCGCTGCAGAGGCCCGGCCGGCTGACGGCGCTGGAGGCGGCGGCGGCGGCTGCGGGAGCGCGGGCAGGTCCGCGCGCCGCTGGCAGGGGCAGCAAATGGCAGCCCCTTCCCGCAGCATCCATCCGCGGCTGCACCGCACCGGGGCATTGTGGGAAACTCCGTGCCTCCACTCCCCCTCCCCGACCAATCACAGGCTACCTCTCTCCTCTCCCCTCTCCTCCCCCGGCCAGCCGGCGCCCTCCAGCCCCCCAGCCCTTCCCTAAATCCCGAGCACAGGCAAGGGCTGAACCCGAACTCTGTCCGGAGGCGACAGGCTACAAGGGAGGAGGCGAGGAGAGAACGAGGATCCGGTGGACTGGGGGCGCCTGGGCACCAACACTGGGCATCAGCAAGAAAAGCGCCCGGGGAAACTCGGAGCAGAGCGTGCCGCGCCCTGGTTCACGCACGAGGGAACTGGGACCGGGACCGGGGAAGTCCTCCGCGCTGGCCGCAGCCGAGGTGCGGTGGCTCCCAGCTGGGTGCTACACTCCCGAAGTATTCCCGGTATTCACGCCCGCGCGGTTTTCGGGAGTGCAGAGTCGGGGCCAGACAGAAGCCGCCAGACGTGGGAAACATTTGGGGAACGCAATAAGAGCGTGGTCGATGGGAACCTTGGGGAGAATTCGTTCGCAGTGTGAATTAAGGGCACTACTGGGCGCCAAGCGCAGGACTCTTCTCTAAGGGAGAGACCTGGGACCCCTTCATCCTTGAATGCCCCCGCCCACTCGCTACCGGGTGCTCTCCAAACGCGTAGTAAACGCGCCCCAAACTGTTGTTCATTTGAATCGGATCGCTGCGTCCTTGGTGAGAGCATCCTGGAGTCGGAAGTGAGGACTCCCACAGCTGCCACCTTCGGACAAGGCGAGGAAGGGCTTGCCCAAGATGGTCTTAGTAGCCACCTCGGACCCTAGGGCTTAAACCATATCTTGCAGTCTCTGCGGAAACTAACTGCACGCCTCGCCTCCAGTTTTTGTTTCTAAGATTATAGCAAATTCTGTGCGGTTTGAACGATGTGCTACAAAGTGTTTTAAAACAGATCGTTTTCTAAATTAGGGGTTTCCTCCAAGAAGTAGCTGCTGTCAGCAAACATGAGCAACATCTATACTTCAAAGTAGGTGTTCGTAACCAAACTATGTATGTTCACGTACATTGTGGTAAGAAACCAGACCGCGGAGTAGTTTCAGGGTACCACTGCGTGAGCGGGAACATGTTCTTTTATTTCTTATCCTTTCTTTACTCGTAACTGGAATTAGGAGATTGAGCAAGATACCCTAAGCCTCTTCCAACTCCTACATTCTGTAAGTCTCCTCACGCATGTATATTGCAATAAGACAAAGGCCAAGGCATTTCCAAACAGGCGTGAGGAAAGGTAATAAAAATACAAACAGCTGGCAGTGTTAAGTCCTTGCTTTTATGTGACAAGTGTTCACACACCCACCTCTTTACATTTCACAGCACCCCTCAAGTGTGAGTAACTTTCTTCATTGCTCAGGCATGTGCAATTAGAAATTGGCAAAGTAAGAAATCGTGTCCAGGCTGCTAGGTGACAGGTCTTTACATTTCACCTACGTGCAATCACCCTTTCTACAGAGAGAGCCCTTAGGTGCTTCAACAGCAAGATCCTATCGTCGAGTGGATCCCTAAGCAAACGTTGTTCTGAGTTATTGGACCCACTTTTTCCACTCTTGTTCCCAGCCATACCTTCTCTAATCGTTCCCTAGCGTGACTCCACCATATTTCTGCTATGCCACCCCTCTGCTTAAAATATTCTGGTTATATCATATTGTCATTAGGATGAAGTTCAAACAATTGATATTCAAGCCTGTATTAACAGGTAGTATTGCACTGCCTGCCTCCCTTTCATCCTGTCCTGACAGTGCCACCCTGAAACATCTCATATGTAAATCTCATGGCTCTCTGATCTCTCCATGCCCATCTTTGCACATGTGGTGTGCTGTCTCCTCTTCCTTCTTGTATCATCCCTAAGATTTACCAGGATAACTACCATACCTCCACTAGATTTTAATTTGTATCTCTTTCCTCCCTAGAAACCTCCCTTGATAGTCCCTTGTATTCTATGATGGTCGCACATCCAATGAGCTTCAGTTACACCACTGTAGTAAGCTTGGACCACTGTAGCTGTCATTTTTCTCTCTGTCCCCATGTGTATGTAAAGGCTATATGCAGTAAGTTTATCCTGGTAATCATAAGCAGACAATATAATAACACAATAAGTTGTGCATATTGTAACCGGTGGTTAAGTGCGTATCAAAAAAGAAAGGAAGCATACATCATTCTGAACATATAAACATATGCTCAAATTCTCTCATTATAAAAGAAATCAACTTTAAACCATAATAAGATACCATTTTCAGAATAAACACTTTGATAGTGGGGGGTAAGAAAACCAACATCTTTTCAAATTGTTAGTGTAGCCTAACTGGTTCAGTCTCCCTGATGGGAACCTTGGCAAAATGCATCAATATTTGCAATCCACATCTTAATTAATGTAGCAGTTCCACTTCTAGAAATATGTCTGGTGATATTCTTGTAAGTGTACTCAAAAAACAACTTAAATCACTAATTCATTGCTATAATACTAATATATTATTAGTAGTGTATATATACTAATTAGTGTATTACTAGTAGTATAAGTACTAATTATAATTACATATTAATCTATTGTTAATAATATTTACTAAGTTATTATTCATGCAAAAATGGAATTCTCTGGAATGATTAAGAGGAATAAAGCAAAGTGACATGTAATATAAAACAAACTAAAAAAATAAGATCAGTTTTAAAAAAGATCCAACTAGACTATCCAGTATGCAACCACTTAAAGAATAAAAAAGATACTTAGTAAATGGTGATGCTTGAGCAGAGCTGTGTCCCTAGCTAGAATCTTGAGGTTTTGTGTGATTGAATCAATGCATACCAACAGAACACAGAACATCTTCTAGACTAATAGGAAAGCCAGCTAAACCTATAAGGTATGTATTTACAAGTTGAAAGAGTGCATCAGTGGATTGTTAAAGAATGCAAAGGGGGTATTAAAAAAACAGTCATTGCATAGACACCCTAACAGATGCAGAGAGACACCAGGAAAAACACAATTCCAGGATAAGAAAAAGGAGTTCTGTTGTGGGGGTAGCCTTCCCAGAAGTTGCTTAACATATCAGTCATTTTATTAGACAATTTACCTTCTTTTTTATTTTATTAAGCAACTTTGCAATTATTCACTCAGCATCTTACTTATCTTGATACTAAAAAGTGGAGTTCAAAACTTTCTAATTGCAGAAAAGGAAACTGATCTTCTGATTTAAATATGTGTTTTGTATGATTTTGAGTACACAAACAAGAAAATGAACATCTCTGGGTATGTTAAAACATTCAGTTTCTGGACCTGCAAGTTGAATCCCTGTCCTCAGATGAACAGTATCTCCATCACCCAGTCCAAAGCAGGAGAGGGGTTAACTCATCTTTCTATTATTAATTACTATCCATCTAAAACAAGTATCTTCCCAGATCTCCTTCCAGACAGGGGATATGTCATCATTGCCCTTCAGAGCATTCTGTCCACAGGAAAAAGCAGGTTTTATCCGCATTTCTTTCTGTCTGCTGTCACTCACTGGTTGAAGTGGGTCCCTTAGGGAAGGAGTTCATTCTTAAGTTACGTCACTCACTCTTTATGGCAGTAGACCACCTCCCTGCCCCTAGCAGGACCCTTCACTCCTTCCTGGAAGTGGTGGGTGGGAACTTGAAGAATACAACTAGATGGAGCCTGAGTGTCACTGTTGAGTCTCCTGCCTATGCCATCCTGATGGGATGCTCCAGCCTTCACTGGGGGAGGCTAAGACAGCTGGCAGAGGTAGGATGGAGGCAACGGCAATGACAGTGGCAACTGAGGATGTCCATCTAGCAAGCAGAGGAGCAGGGGTGTGCAGGACAGGTAGGTCCATGCCATTCTGGGAAGGCACAAGACCAGGACTTACACACTCTGCTTCTTCTCCTCATTCAGGTCTTACATCAAAAGCCTCCTTGGCACTCCCTAAACTGCCCTTCCCAGCAATTAGCTGACATGACTTTGTTTTATTTTGCATAAAGCACTTCTTACTACCTCACCGTTATTGTTAGCTTACTTCTTTGTCTTTCTTCTCATATTTGAACACAGCTGTGACTTAACTAATGTATTCAGCAAAACTGCACGAGGCACACAGTAGGGGAACAATAAATGTTTATTGAGTAAATGGCTCTTAGCCAACATTCCTCTGCCTAGAAGGAAAAGCAGAGGGCCAATTGGGAAGGTGCTAGACTTATGAATTTAAGAGCCAATAACAGAAGAAGAGAATCTGTGTGTTAATCCCAGAGAGGAAGATTCTCGTGCTTAAGTCTTGCCATGCGCAGTATGAAGCTACAGTGGCAGCTACTTCAGTTGCAATGGGGAACGCTCTTTTAGGTTCTGCTGATAGGAATTCCTTCCCACTGACAATCTCTGAACTAGATTTAGCTGGAATAGTAGTCCTACATTTCCAGGAGAGAAACAGTGTCTTAGATCACCCAGGCCCACCTCCCCTACGTGCCTGGTGCTCCCTTCAAGTGATCCTCGGATAGCTGAGGGTATGGAAGAGTAACTGCTTTTGAGCAACCCATCATTTTCAGTGAGCTCTGTTATATTCTTTCCAATTTTCATCACTATTCCTCATTCTAATAGCTGCTGCAAACACACACACACAAATAATAAATCTTCAGTGTTCCTGTACTTCAGCAGCTCAGCTGGGTTGGGGGGCCACGTTGAAGGAATTAACATTCATTTTCAATAAGTTTCCTCTTGTGTTCTGACTATCATTACCTATCCAAAAGCCTTTGGATCTGGAGTCAATCCAGACTTCAGACTTGGTACCAAATCAAGAGCAGGCCTTATCTGAAACATACCCAATAAAGTCACTGATAAATATCCTTATAAAAAGGATAAGGTTGTTGGGGCTGGAGCAGTGGCTCAGTGATTACAGTGCTTGCCTGGCATACATAAGGATGTGACTTTGAACCCCAGTGCCATGTACACAGAGAAGTGTTGGAGCAGTGAAGGTCACGTGAAGAACTGGGTGAAATTGATTCTCTCTTTCTTTTTCTCTCACCGTCCCCCTCTCTTTTTAAAAAAACATTAAAAAAAAAAAAGGATAAGGTTGTAATCAGAGAGTACAATGTTCCCGAAGAAATGTCTATCCAGGCTGATGATGATTATTTTCCCAGGTAGTTACCAAGTGTCCACATGTGACACATGCTCCAGTAGGAAAAGATCACAGACCCTGTTTTCTTGTTGTGAACTATTCTAGTATGTACTAAGAAGTTTATGTACCGTTACTAAAATTCATACTAAAACTTCGAGTTGGACTCTCATAAATCCACTTTTCTCTATTTGTGTGCAAAGTTTGATCAAGAGGCTGTGTTCAATATTCTATTTCTTTTGCACATCCATAAATTATCAGACAAGAAACCCTACTAAAGAAAATGAGATTCATCTAATGTGACTTTTTTAGTTAACCCATCCTAATTTTTCAGGGATTGTATATTGACCTTTTCAGCATGTTACCAACTTTCCTGGAGCCTCTTCTATATGAACATTGTGCTGTGCTGTTGCTAAGGATTCAAAGATGGATACGATTCTATAATTTTTCAGGAGTTTGCCTTTTAATTGTAATAAACGAAAGCCATTCCTTCCATTTTCATTTGGAATATTAAAAGTTTTCAGGCAGACACTATTGCCTTTTAAACTCATTCATGTCCCCTTTCCTCCTCATCAGCCTAGACTACAAAGATATGCAAGATAAAATGTTCTCTTTCCCAAATGTCCCTGAAGGGAAGTGTGGCTGGTTCTGAACAATGAGCCCAAAGCCAGAATAATCAGATGGCGCTCTGGGGAAGTGCTTGGTTAGTGCAGAAGGATAATATGCCCTCCAGTGCTCAGCTCTCCTTCCTTCTTCAAGCTTAGAAGGCCAGTTCAATGCTTGAAGCATAATAGCCATCTTGTAACCATGAAGACAAAAACCATTTATAAGGACAGAAGAGTATATAATAGGCCTTGGTCCTTAATGACTTCTTGGAGCATTTTCCAACCTAGGACAGCCAATTTCTACCAGTAGACTTTTTATTATAGGAGAAAATTAAACTGTGGTGTATATAAGTCATTGCTGATTGTAATTATTAATTTTATTTGCTTACAGTCAAAATGATGCCTGTTACACAGCACAAATAAATTCAGAAAAATACTTAATGTATCATTGAATATTCATTATAGCCTACATCAAATGGGTTATTGTACTTTTGTGGATACTTTCCAAAGTTAACTGCAAAATTAACAATACTATTCTTTAACCAATCATCCCACTTCTAGAAATGCATTGTAAGAACAAAATCCCAAGTTAAGAAGACTCTAAGCAAAGGGAGATATGTGTCATAAATTGTTTTCTTTGATTAAAACAAAGTAGTTCAACAGGTCAACAATAGGAAAATAATCAAGTTTTTCAATGTCCATTGAAGGAGTATTATGCAGACCTCCAAAATGAGAGTTACAAGTCCATGTAGAAACAATGTAATTTCCTGATAATGTGATAAATGAAAATATTAAAATATAAAATTGAGCAACTCCATCATTGAAGCTATATAAAACATGGGTAAATAAAGACAGAAAATGAATTCATGAATAGACAAATATTTTATTTTATAATTGGCATTTTTCAAAATTATTTATAGTGTTATAAACATTTCAAATGATAAATATTATTTTAATAAGTAACATATTCTTTAAAAATATTTTTTGTGTCTTTACCCAAAGCAGAATATCATAAGCCTATGGTTTGGAACACTGAACATATAAACAGTTATATGTTTAATTTAAACAAGTGTTATAAAGCATTTTAATTTAGTGTGGGGTGATTTTTTAATATCAGGAAGACTCATGAAGACTAGAATGAGTCTGGCATCATGGCCCACACCTGTGATTCCAGTGACTAAAGAGGCTGAGGAAGGAGGATCTCAAGTTCGAGGCCAGACTCAGCAGCTCAGCAAGGCCCTAAGCAACTTAGAGAGTCCCTGTCACAGAATAAAAACTAAAAAGTACTGGGGATGTAGCTTAGTGGTAAAGTACTAATGGGTTTAATCCCCAATATGAAAGAAAAAAAGAGAATTAGTTTTCTTATAAGACATATTGACATGGGTGCTGTGTCCTAAGTTCCGAGAGCCCTGGACATGACCTTGGAGAATAAAACAAGGCACTTGAATAGCCAAAACAGTCTTTAAAAAGAACAAGCCAGAAAAGACGGGGAAGTAGCCTTCACTTTCTTATTGCTGTGCAGCTGGGAATTGAAGCAGGGGACACAGCTTTCAGGGACTTGGGTGACTGAGGGAATTCACTGAAATTGAATATTGTACAGTCAGAGGTGCAGATCCAGAAATCCTGGTTTTTCAAAGCAAGTAGAAGAAGGAGTACATCAGAGCCAAGCCAGTGGCGGCAGCAATGCTGGATCCCCACAGAGGGCAGGGTAACAGGCGGAAAGAGAAGCACAGCGGACAAATTTGGCTCAGGAACACCTGAGAGAGACATACCGAACTTAGCTGATTCAGGGGTTGTACAATGAGCTGGTATTTGAAAAGGGCTCCATGTTTCTCACCATGTAAGCAGAGAGCCCAGGCAGGGAGCCAGCCTAAGGAGGCCATGCTGTCTGCAGGAAATTGGAGATCACAGCAAACGTTTCTTCATGGTCCCAGCCAGCGGACCAAGTGACCTAGGGTGTACCTGGCAAAAAGTGATTGAAGCAGGCACAGAGAAGATTGTATCCAGGGGGATTTGTGGGAGGGATCAGATGGGAATGCAGCTTGCTTTCCCTTTGAGTTTGGTGGTTGCTGCAACCAGCTGAAGAGGGCTGAGAAACTGAACAGGTAGGTGTGATTACAGGTGGGGTCTGAGCCATGGAAGGCCATGCTCATGGGTGATGGAGTATGTGAACCCTATAATGTCCCTTCTACCCTGGGGTTGGATATCATGCCCTGTAAGTAGAATTCTTGGAAGGTCCCTGAGATTCAGATTCCCAGCTGAAATTGGCATCTGCCTGACCCTAAGGATAGGTTGATCTAGTCTCCCTGGAGCAAATAACACCTGACAAATTCCAAAGATCTAATCAGAACTAGACCCCAGCCTACAGAAAACCATATTTAAAACCCTGCAGCAGTCCTGCCCCAGAGTACATTGATCTAATCTCTCTAGACTTCCCATTTTATCCTACCTTGAACTATCAACCAGCTTCAATCCCAGGCCACTGTAGCCAGTGATTCAGTGAGGAAAACAGAAGGAGGAAGGGTTGAATACCCACCCACCAGTCCTTGCTTTCTCTAAGGGGTGCATAGCCTAAGAAGAAATGGAAAGAAGGGCAGTCTGGTATAGACAGTGAGGATCCATCTTTGTCCACAGATTCATCCACTTTTTCTTTTCTTTTTTTTGTACCAGGTACCAGGGATTGAACCCAGAGGAACTTAACCCCTGAGTCACATCCCTTGCCCTTTTTATTTTTTTAAGATAGGGTCTCACTAAGTTGCTTAGGGCCTCTCTAAGTTGCTGAGGCTGGTTTTGAACTTGGAGATCCTCTTGCCTCAGCCTCCTGGGTTGCTGAGATCATAGATGTGTGCCTCCACGCCCAATTTCAAATACCTTTTTTTTTCAGGGCTGAGGACCAAAATCGGGGCCTTGCACTTGCTAGGCAACACTCTGCCACTGAGCTAAATCCCCAACCCCTCAAATACCTTTTAACACCAGCAAATTCACGATTTCTTTCATTTTTCAGTAAGAATTTGTAGTATGGTACAGTGGTATATACTTGTAATCCTAGTGACTCATGAGACTGAAAATCACAAGTTTGAGGCGAGTCTCAGCAACTTAATGAAACCCTCAGCAACTCAGTGAAAACCTGTCTCAAATTTAAAAATAAAGGACTAGGAATATAGGTCAGTCGTAAAGCACCCTGGGTTCAATCCTCAGTACCAAAAAGGAGGGGGTGCAAGAAAAAGAATTTATTTTTGTTTTCTTATTGCATTTACTTTGTGTAATATATATATATATATACATATATACACATATATATACATACATACATATATACACAAATATAATATAATATGTATTTTACATAAAATAAAATATATATTTTATTTGCTGATAAGTTCATGTATAGATGTATTTTTCTTTTGTCTAATTATTTTTAATTTGTATCATCCTTTTGTTATTTTGGTTTTTGAGGGCTGATGGTTTTTTCATTTGTTTTTTACTTTTGTTTTTTGTCTCTTTTCTTACATTTTCTCACCTCTATTTTTTCTCTGCTAGTCAAATTTTCATGCCCCCCCTTATTGTGTTTTGTTTTTCTTCTCTTTCTTCACTTATTACTCTCTTCTGCTGTCTCTTTACAATTTTTTAATATTCTAAACTCTCTTTCGCCTTCCTACCTCATTTTCTTTATTCTTAATAAACTGTATTTTGACGTCTTTTAAAACCATTTAGTTTATATAATCTCTGCCTTCACCATTCATGTTGTTACAATTATTAGTATTGTACGTCATATTTAGCATTAGGTACTTAATTTGTTACATCTAGTTCATGTCCGTTTGTTGTTGCTTTTGTTAATTTCTGACCACACCATTCATGCTTTTGTGTCAAATATGTCATTATAGGAACTTTAATGCTATGGTTTACTGCTGCTGTTGTTGCTACTGTTTTCTGTGAGGTTCTAGGAATCTAGTGTAAAACTAGAAATTCAGGGCATATACTCTTCTGCTGAGCTACACTCCAACATAGCTAAGATAAAGTATACTTTGCTCCCCACATAACTTAGCTCTGCTCAAATTCAGTAATATTAATATTTTAACATAAAGAATATGAAATATAAAAACCCCAAACCAAAGACCATGCCCTAAGTAAGAATGTGTGGGAAGGGGCCTCAGATTCTACTCACAGACATCTACACCTATAACAACAACAGAGAGAAATAATACAGAGACCACCTTGTATTTGAAGGTACTTCAATCTAGATTGTTCCCATACCCTTTCAAATATACAAAATTGTAAAGTCTAGAAGAACGATCATTGAGGGTGTACTCCATATACAACATAATCACTTCATCTACTAGAAGGACTCCAGTCTTTTGAGACTTCCAGAGAAAAATGGGATCATCAAAGTCCTACACAATGCACACTGTATTAAAGCATACTATCACTATGCTCTGTGTAGTATAGTTGCAGAGAAACTATGAAACACACTAGGAAATATTTTCAACAATTTATAACAATTTGATATTCCAGAAGACTTTGCTAAAAGACAGTTAAACCCTAAAAAAAAAAAGACTTTCATATAAAAGTGAAAGAGAACTCAATTCCAACAGATGCACAAATCTCAACATAGGAATATAAGAAAGATGGGGAAAAAAAGTAACATGACATCACCTAGGATTCAAAATGTGCTAGCTACTAACTCCAAAGATATTGAAGTAAGCAAAGTACTAATTAAAAAATTTTAAAAGATTATAAAAAAGATCAATGAAATCCAAGAGAATACAAGAAAGCAACTGAATCAATTAAGACAGTCAGTACAGAATATGAGAGAGAAATTTAATAAAGAGAGAGAGATAAGGGGAAAAAAAAGAAAATCCTGGAAATAAACAGGATAACACATCAAACAAAAAAATTCAATTGAAAGTGTCACCAGTAGAGTAGACCAAGTACAAGATAAAATCTCAAAACTGGAAGACCAAGTGGTCAACTTTGGATATTCAGAGATAAAGAAAAAAAATAAATAGCAATGATTAAAATAAAGAAAAACTGTGGGACCACATTAAGAGACTAAATTTAAGACTCATCAGAATTGGAACTCTGATTCACATGCTAATGGTATGAATAACTTTTTCAGGACAATAACACCAAAAATTTTTTAAACCTTGGAATTAGATACACATCAAGAGGCATTCAGAATCCCAATAAGATAAGATTTTTAAGTAGAGTGCATAACATACTGAACAAGGATAGAACTCCAGAGAAAGATGTCAAATTGTATTTAGATGTAAGTTAATCAAAATTACATCTGATTTCATAGCACAAACTTTAAAATCTGGGAGTTCCAGAATTCATATCAGACAGAGTTCCTGTCAGCTGGGCTTGCTTAGTCCAACAGAGCTATTGTTCTGAATTTTAGAAGAAATTAAAGCCTTCCAAGATAAGCATAAACTAAAAGAATGCATGACTACTAAGCCAGCTATATGGAAAGTACTTAAAGAAATACTACATACAGAAGTTATTAAAATTATAGGTAAAATCTAAGGTGGTTATCCATGATCTGGTTTTTCCCCTCGATAACAAAGTTTATATCCATTGATTGCTAATGTTTTGATATTGTTTCCCCCTCAACTGTATTTCTATATTCTTCTAATAAAAAAAGAAGTTATTAAAATTAAATTCCAGAGCTCATGATTAGATGAATCTCTTTGGAAGAGAAATTAAGCAAATGAAAACTAGGGCCAAATTAAACATTAGAAATAAATCAAAATGGTGGGAATAATTTGCACCTGTCTATAATGACACTGAATATAAATCTTCTCAACTCTCCAATTAAAAAAGACTGGCAGACCTAACTGGATGAATGGATTCAAAAACTGTGGTATATATATGCAATGGAGTTCTACTATGCTATTAGAGAGAATGATATCATGGCATTTGCAACCAAATGGATGGAGATGGAAAAAATTATGCCAAGACTCAAGGGCAAAATGTTTCCTCTCATATGTGGAAGCTAGATTACAATCTAAGACACATTGAAAGTTAGCTAAGCTAAATAATAACATCAACATAGGTGAATTTTTACATGAGTAAGGGGCACCATGACTATTATGCTGGGGGGAGAAGGGAGGAGAGGGAGACATTGGGGTGGGTTACCAATACAGTTGGGAACCCTCAACTTCCATGAGAAGACCAACTACCATGAGGGTAAAGTAGGGGAAACCTGGGATCAGAGGGAGGAGACCATGGACTGGGATCAGCCTTAATTTACTTTTTCAATATCCATATGTTTATGAATGTGTAACAAGTCCCTCCAATATGTAAGATTATGTTGAATGAGTAATAAAGAAAAAGACTGGCAGAATGGATTAAAAAACAAGACCCAGATACACACACACATATACATACATATATATATATATATGTATGTATATGTGTGTGTGTGCGAGCAAGCACGTGCACGCACGTGTGTATCTACACATATATATATATATATATATATACACACATTTGAAAAAGATTTGTCTGGAACTGGAGAGGTGGCTTAATGGTAGAGTGCTTTGCTGGCATGTGCAAGGACCTGGGTTTAATCCCTAGCATCACATATACAACTAAGAGGGAAAAAACAAAAAAACATATTAAAAAAATTAACACTCTCTCTCCTCTCTCACTCTCTCTTTTAAAAAATGAGAAAGTAAGAGACTTGTCATACTGGCAAACTTGTCAGGGATGAATGTGAATTGATAGAAAATGATGTTCCATGGAAATAGAACCTGAAAACAAGTAGGAGTAGCTAATCTCACATACTACAAGGTAGAATTCAAGCCAAAATTAATCACAAGTGACAAAGAAGATCATTTCACACCGGTAAAGGGAATGGTTCAACAAGATGATAAAATGATAGTAAATATTTATGCCCCAAACATTGTTGCACCTAATTCCATAAAACAAACATTACTTGGCATAAAGACAGACCATGATACAATAATACTGGGTAATTTCAACACACTTCCTCAACAACAGATAGGTTATACATATGTAAAATTAGTAAAGACTTCTTAGACCTAGAACATTTTACAACGTACCTAACAGACATCACTAAAATATATCATCCACCAAAGCCAAATTCATTTTCTTCTCAGCTGCTCATAAGATCTTCTCCAAAACAGACCATATTTTAGGTCACAAAGTAAGTTTTAGCAAATTTTAAAAATTTATATAATTCCTTATATCTTATCAGATCTTAATGTATGAAACTAGAAACCAACAACAAGAAAAACTATAAACATGAGATTGAATAATATCCTTTTAAACAATGAATGGGTCACAGAAAAATCCGGAAAGAAATTAAAAAATGAGAATGAGAAGAGAGATACAACATATCAGAATCTCTGGTACACTATGAAAGTAGTTCTAAGAGGAAACTTTTCAGGTATAAATGTCCACATATAAAGATCCCAAATAAAAAACCATAATGATGCATGTCAATGCCCTGGAAAAACAAAAGTAAACCAGGAGAATGAAGGAAATACTTAAAATCCAAGCCAAAATTAATTAAATGATAAATAAAAATACTAAGGATCAATGAAACAAATTCTTGTTTCTTAGAAAAAATAAATAAGAATGATAAAATTTTAGTGAAAATAATCAAAAGAAAAAAAAGAAGACCCAAATTAATAAAATTAGAGATGAAAAAGGAAATACCCACAGAAATCAAGAGGATCATAAGAGACTATCTTGAAAACTTGTACTCCAATAAATTGGAAAATATAGAAGAAATGGATAAGTTTCTAGACATATATGACTTACTAATATTGAACTAAGGATATAGAAATACTAAACTGGTGAATAACAAAGAGGTAAGTAATAAAAAACCTTCCAACATATAAAAGCCCAGGATCAGATGGATTGTCAGGTGAATTCTACCAGACATTTAAAAAAGAACTAATGCAGCTGAGACAGGAGGATCACAAGTTCAAATCTAGCCTCAATAATTTAGTGATATCATGTTTCAAAATAAAAAGAGAGGGTTAAGGATATAGTTCAGTGGTAGAGCACCCCTGGGTTCGATCCTCAGTAACACATACACACACACACACACAAACACACACAAAAAAAAGGAAATGAAAAGGAAGGAAGAAAAAACTGATGCCAATGCTCCTCAAACTATTTCATGAAATAGAAGGATGGGGAAAAACACTTCTACATTCATTTTGTGAAACTAGTATCACGGTGATATTTATACCGAATAAGGATACATAAAAGAAACAAAATTATAGACCAATATCACTTATGAACATAAATGCAAAAATCCTTAATAAAATTTTAGCAAATCATGTTCAGCAGCACATTAAGAAGACAGTACATCATGATCAAGTATGTTTTATTCCAGGGATGCAAAGATATTTCAACACAACACAGATCAATAAATGTAATTCACATTTATTGGAATTAAGGACAAAAACCACATAATCATCTCAATAAATGCAGAAAAAAGGCTTTGACAACATTTAGCATGCATTCATGATTTTAAAAGTGAAGAAATTAGGGCTAGGACTTACCTTGACATCTTAAAGGCTATACATGACAAACCCAAAGCTAATATCAGAGTGAATGGCGAAAAACTGAAAGTATTTCCTCACAAATCAAGAGCAAGTAAAGAATATTCACTTTCACCACTCTTATTCAATATAATATTTGAAATTTTAGCTAGAGCAGTTAAAAGAAGAAAATAAAAAACATACAAATAGAAAAGGAAGAAGTAGAATTTTCACTGTTTTCAGGTGATATAATTCCATTCTTAGAAGATCCAAAAAGTTCCACCAAAAGATTTCTAGAAATAACAAATTTAGCAAAGTTGCAGAATACAAAATCAGCACACAAAATACCAGTGGCTTTTTTATATACCAATAATGAATCCACTGTAGGGGAAATCCATTCATAAGAGCCTCAAAAATGTATGTGTGTATATGTGTGTGTGTGTGTGTGTGTGTGTGTGTGTGTGAAAGACCTCAACAGTGAAATAAAAGAGCGCTAAAGAAAGACACAGAAATTGAAGATCTAAAAGATGGAAATATCTAAAAGATTGAAGATATCACATTTTTGGATAGCTATTTTCTTTTTAGAGAGAGAAAGGGTCAATTTTATTTATTTTTTCTGACCCTTAATTGTGTATGAGGTGCTGGGGTTTGAACTTGAGTCCTCACACATGCCAGGCAAGCACTCTACCACTGAGCCACAGCTCCAGCCACAGTAGTCATTCTTAATATTGTTAAAATGGCCATATTACCAAAAGCAATCTACAGATTCAATGCAATCTCCATTATAGTATCAATGAAATTCTTCACAGAACCTGAAAAAGCAGTCCTAAAATTCATGTGGGAGAATAGAAGACCCAGGATAGTGAAAATAATTTTAGGGAAAAAAAATGGAGACATAACACTACCCATTTTAAATTATGCTAAAGAGCTGTAACAACACGAACATAAGGTACTCTCACAAAAACACATAGACCAATGGAACAGAAAGACAGCAGAGACGAATTCACACAGATATAGTCATCTGATCTTTGACGAAGAGGCCAAAAAATGCACGTTGGAGAAAGGACAGATGTTTTAACAAATGGTAGTGAGAAAACTTGATGTTCATAAGTAGAATAGTGAAACTGGATGCCTATTTCTCATCCGGTACAAAAGTCAACTCAAAATGAATCAAAAACTAGAAATTATACCCAAACCTTTGCAAATGTTAGAATACATCATATAGTTAATGCCCCAATATATATGTATAATAGTGATTTCCTCAATAGGGCTCCTAAAGCTCAGGAAATATTATGAAGAATTAATACATGTGATGGCATAAAATTAAAAAGCTTCTGCACAGCAAAGGAAGCAAAAGCATGAAGAGAGAACCTGCAGAATGGGATACAACGTTTGTCACCTACTCTTTTGAAAGAGAAATAAAATCTGGAAAATATAAAGAACTCAACAATCTCATCACCAAAAACCCCAAATAGCAAATTGATAAACCAGCAAATGAACTAAACTGATGCTTCTTACAAGACAAAGTAGAAATGAACAACAAATATATGAGAAAATGTTCAACAACTTCAGCCATCAGGGAAGTGCAGATAAAAGCTACACTGAGATTTCATCTCATTCCTGGTAGAATGACAACTACCCAGAATACAAGTAATAATAAATGCTAGTGAGGACATGGGAGAAAAGGAACACTTATACACTATTGATTGAGTTGTAAATTAGTACGACTACCATGAAAATCAGTATAGAGTTTCTTTGGAAGACTACAAATGGAAACACCATATGACCTAGATATACCACTCCTTGGTATTTATCCAAAAGAATTAGAGTCAGAATACTACAGTGACACATGCATTCTCATGTTTATAAGCAGTGCAAGTCACAATGGCCAATTTATAGAACCAGCCTAAGTACCCATCAACACATGAGTGGATAAAGAAAATGTGTTCTATACATACAATGGAATTTTATTTAGCCATAAAAAATGAAATTATATCATTTGTAGGAAATGAATGGAATGCGAAAGTATTATGTCAGAGCCAAAAAGTCAAGGATTGTATACTTTCTCTCGTATGCAGAAACTAGAGAGCAAAAAGGAGGAGAGCTCATTAAATGGAAAAAGTACAACCAGAATAGAGAAAGGAGACTGGGGAAGGGGGCAGGGAGGGCAAAGGGAGTTATGGGGCAATGAAACTGACCAAATTGTGGTATGTGCACGTGTGAATATGTCACAGTGAATCCCATTATTATACATAACTATAATACAGCAAGAAAACATTAAATTAAAAAAGAAGAGAAAGGTATGGGGAATGACTTTGATCAGAATATGTTATATGCCTTATGAATACGGCATGGTGAATCCTTCTATTATGTTTAATTGCAGTGTACCAATAAAATAAAATAATAAAAAAGGAAGAACAAAGTTGAGGAGTCACACTTGCTGATTTCAAAACTTATTGCAAAGCTATGGTAATCAAAACAGGGAGGTACTTGCATAAAGACAGATATAGGTCAGTGAAATATTTCTGAGAAATAAACTAATCCATATGAAGTCAAATAATTTTTGGCAAGAGTGCCAAGATCATTCAACTGGGGAAAGGATAGGCTTTTCAACTAACTGTTATGAAATTAAATATCCTCATGCCAATATTCTTACCCTTGTCATATACCACATACAAAAATTAAGTCCAAAGGGAAGAAAGACCTACCTTAAGATGTAAAACTATAAAACGCTTAGAAGAAAACCCAGGGGGAAAACTTTATAGCATTGGAATTTGCAAATTTTCCTGGAGATGACGCCAAAAGCGTAGGCAACAAAAGTAAAAGTAGATAAATAAGGTCGTACAAAAATGTGAAGCTGCTGTTCATTAGAGTACAACCAACACCGTGAAAAGGCAAACTACAGAATGGAAGAAAATCTTTGCAAATCGTGTATCTGATAAGGAGTTAATATCCTGCATGCATAATAAACTCCTATAACAAAGGGCAACTACCCAGGGTCTACTGCTGAAGTACACCCCCCAGCTGTGTTCATTTTGAGACAGGGTCTCATTAAGTTGCCCAGGCTGTTCTCCAACTTTCAATCCTCCTAACTCAGCCTCCCGAGGTGCTGGGATTACAGGCATGTGCCACCACGGCCAGCTTAACTAACCTGATTTTTAAAATGGCCAAAGAGTTGGAATGGCTATTTCTCCAAAGATAACATATAAATGGCCAATGAGCATATGAAAAGGTGTTCAATGTCACTACTCATTAGAGAAACACAAATCAAAACCACAATGAGGTATCACGGCCATTGATAGATACTATAAAAAGAAAACAGAACCAGGAAATAACAAGTGCTGACAAAGGCAAGGTAGGATTGAGATTCTGGCGTTATTGGAAGGAATGGAAAATGCTGTAGCCATAAGGAAAACAGTATAAATGCTCCTTCAAATAGCTAAACAGAATTAGTGATCCAGCAACTCTACTTCTGTGTACAGAGAACTGGAAGCAGGATTTCAAGTAGACATTTATGCACCCATATTACAGCAGCAGTGCTCGTAATAGTCAAGAGGTGGAAACAACTCAAGTGTCTGCCCGTGGATGAATGGATAAGCAGAGTGGGTTTTCCTACAAAGGAATATTGCTCAACCTTCCAAAAGAGGAAAATTCTTATAGCTGCTACATCATGGATGAACCTTGAGGACATTATGCTAAGTGAAGTTAATCAGTCACAAGATACTGTGTAATTCCACTTATCTGAGGTCTCTAAAGTTGTCAAATTCATATTAGCAGAAAACCAAGTGGTAGTTTTTGGAGGCTGGAGCAGGAAGAAACAGGGAGCTTGATTTAAGAGGTAGAGAGTCCCAGTTTTGAAAAACGAAAGTATTCTGGAAATTGTAAAACAATGTGAATACCCTTAACCCTATTGAAACCCTATACTTAGAAATGATTACAAAGGTATATTTCATGTTTTACATTCTTAGCACAATAAATTTTTTCAAAGAACATTTGCACTGTAAAAACTCAGAAGCAGAAATTTTAAAAAGATATGTTCTGGGAAACTGAAAACGAATTTATGCTGAGACTACAAATTATTGAAATCTGTATCTGACTTTGTTATGAGCATGGAAAATATATTCTCTGAGAAGATGGGTCCAGATGATCAGGAGCCAGGTACAACTCTAATTGGATTTGGTAATTTAAACTGCCTAGTCTAGCATTGCTTCTGATATGCAAGGGACTTGAAATTAGATTCTATTATATTTGTTGGAACTTCTATTCCATTTATAGTTATACCAGTTTCTCAATCTTCACTCATATACTGAACTCTTTTAAAGGAGAACAGGAACCAGGGATTGTGCTGCACAACTGAAATCCCAGCCCCTTGGGAGGCTGAGGCAGGAGAATCACAACAAGGTCAGCCCCAGCAACTTAGCAAAAGCCTCAAGCAACCTAGAGAGATCCTGTTCCAAACCAAAAATTGAAAAGAGCTAAGAATGCAGCTCAGTGGTAAAGTACCCCTGGGTTTAATCCCCATTACTGAGCCAGGGGGCGGGGTAGGAGGCAGTGGAGAAATGGATTCTGAAAGATTCTAACAAATTTATTTAAATTCTTTCAATTACAGTTTTAATTCAGTATGTTTTTTATTTAAAAAAAACAAGGATTAAGTTATATATTAGCTACCCAATCATAAAAACCAAATGATTCTCAAATACAAAAGTACACAACCTACATATCTAAAATCACAGTCTTAATATTATATGGCAGATAATGTCCCCAAGTTGAATTACCATTTTCAATACGAGTTTGGTCTCATTTTCTCCAGAGCAGTTCCTTTAATGCTGGATGCTGTGATAACAGGCAGCTGTATGGTTTGCGTTTCTAGACTACAATAACAATGAACCCTTTGCCCACATGGCCCACAGAGATGCCATTTGGCCCATGCTTAGCACAAAGGTGCCATTTACATAATAATTTCATCTTGATTCTTTACTCATTAGCTCACAGTCACCAAATAGTGCTATTTGGTGATCAATTAGGCCTCAGAAAGCACAGACCTGTTACTATCAAAGGGATATGCCAACTGATGTAGAACATGTATATGCAATACTAATTTTTAAATGGCCATGTAAATGAAACAAAAAATTTTAATATTGAAGAGAAATAAACAGAAGCACCAGTTTCTTGGGATCAGTTGAGGAACACTAGGCCAAACCTCTCTTGACATCTATTTAATATTTAAATAAAGCATGTTGTTGTTTCCTCTTTATTTCTTCTAGTTAGCGTTAGTTTTCTGATAGCGATAAGCCCATGAATCTATTGCTTCATCTACAACACCAATGAAGACATGCCCACTACCATAAATTATCTGGCCAATTGCTTGCTGGCTTCAGAGACTGCTCAACTGAATGATTGATTAAGGCTCCCTGAGTTTTCACTGTTCTGGAGTTCATTCCAGTCAGTTCCATGGGTTAGAGAAGATATTTTTATGTGCTGTGGGAAATGGGTTCCGTCCAGCCAGGGCCATTTTGTTCTGTCAACTCTTACCACTGGCCTGCCACCCAGAATACCTGAGCACTCACACCACCCAACTTTCCTTCAAATGGAGCCTTGAGCTGCAAAGTGGGAACTGCACTTTTAAAAAGTACAGAAAAACCTTTGGCAAGACTGCCATCGTCAAAGGGCCTGTCTCACAAGGCCTCGGTAGAGGAGGGGAGGCTGGATGTGAAAACCAGAGCCTATGCAGCTGAGGGGTCTCGGGCCAGTCACCCAACTTCCCTAATGCGGAGTTCTCTTACTTATTAAGTGAGAGGGTTGAAATAGAGATTCTGTGGAATTCTTTCATGCTCCAAGAATCTAATAAATATGAACTAGTTGGAAACTAGTCTTTGGAGGTAAACTACCCCCTTTATGTATAATTTGTTGTCCTAAAAGAGTTCTGAAAGATTTGTGCCTTTAGTGCTAACTTGGTCCATTTTTCTCCATCCATCCACTCCTTTGCTCTATCTCCCTGCTCCTTCTCTCTCTCCCCTCCAGATGGGGACTACCATTAAGGAAGAAGAGGCTAGAAGCAAAGCCATCAGGAACATTTTCCGAGGTTGTAAGGGCGGAACTTCTTAAAGACACCAGTGTGTTCCCTTTCTCTCAGGAATAGATATGGATCCTTCTGACATTTTTCCATCTCAGAAAGTGATTTCATAAGTGTGTTTGCCAATCTGAATGTTGAACTATTTCCAAAAAATTTCTTCATCAAAGCTAATGGGTAACTATTGTCTAGTAGTCAGGAGCTCACTGATGTATTTCTTGCTCCATTACTCAATAAACATTAAATAACAATAACAGAAATGATACTATTAAAACCACTCAGTGAATTCTTTGAGGTGAAAGGAAGTCACAAAGAGGAAGAGGAGAGAAGACATTATGCAAAAATCTAACTCATCTAAAAGCAGATGTTCTTGTTCCCCACGGCCATGATGGTGCCAAGTGGATTCCACACTTTTGCTTTGAATCTGAATTCTCACTGTTTTTAGGAGTTACTCTTGAAACAATAGCTGAGGTGGAAGCTTCTATCTGCTTTTAAGGATCTGTAACCCCGTGGAACACAGCAGAGTGGCTCTGCTGTGCTGGTTAAATTGCTTTTACTCTTTAGATGATATGGAGAAATTTAAAAGAGCTCAGAAGCAAACACTGAAGATTACTAAAAAAAAATTTAAATGTGGAAAATGAAAGTAATTAGAGATGTTTGTTGAGTTTGCAAAGGAAAAAGCTAATGGTTGACTTAATTGCTGTCTTGTGGGAATGTCTGTAGATTTGTGAGTATATTTTCTGCATTTCCCTAATACATTTTTAAATTCAGATTTTTTTTCTCTTTTGGATTCAGAAACTTTAATTTGTTCTTTAAGCAAATATCCTGAAAAGCCTTCATTATGTTTTTATTAACATTGTCTTCAGTTCCTCATTACCTCTGCTTCCAAGGAAAGCACCTAATCTGATTATTCAGCCTGAGCTCCCTTTTCACATATCCCTGTCTCCTCAAATGGCTAGTGATGTTTCTTTGCCAGTTTGTACCAAACAGTGTGGTGTCCTGCGCACTGGTGCAGTCAGACTGTTGACCTCCTTGGATAGAAGTGTATGGTCAAGAGGTGAAGGTGAGTGGGTGTCCTTTTTCTCTCCAACAGAACTACAGCAAAAAATCTGGTCTAAAGGCCAGAACTCTACACGTCCCTCAGGTGCTGAGAGTTCCTGCGAGAGTAAGCACAAACAGGCAGCTTCTCTCCCAGCCAGCAAACTTCCTCAGCCCCTACCCCAAAAACATCACCTCAGCCAGCTCATTGCCCAAGGCACCAATCAGATGATGGTGTTCGTCCTATGGCACTGACCAAGAGGCAGGCCTTGCTTGCAGCCTTCATCCTTTCTGGAGTGGCTGTCTAGGCTGTTCACTAGCTTGCTGCTTTGGGGGATTGTCACTTGTGGAAGCCCACCAAGTGACACTGTTTGGCCACCATTACTTTAGTGGTTGAAATGCTCCTGCAAAAAGAAAGATCTTTGAGGCTGAATTCTATGCATGACTTAAACTCCACAAGTCCCTCAGAGGCATTAGCTTAACCTAAAGCCTAAGAAAATGCACGGTGCATTTTATAACTGGTTTTGAGGAATTCTTGGGGCCTGTTTCAACCAGTTTCACTCTCCTATTTCTGTTTCCTGGTGTGTGTCTTGTGCCTCTTAACCTATCTTTTCAATTCATCATTTTTCTATGAAAATTCCTCTCTTCTTCCTGCCTATGCTTCTATGTGTGTGTGGCCGTTAGCTGCACAGGAATGTTCATGTTTCAAAATGTAAGTGTCTCAGTGGAATCATGCAATAAGTACTGATGTCTAAAATTGACCCCAGACCAAACCATTCAGACTGCCTTACAATGAGCATTAGTGTTTTGAGAAAAGATAATTCTAATGCATAGGCAGCTTTGAGAACCATTGATATGGAAGTTTGCTGGGTTTTTCTGGGCACAGCACTCTGGGCACTTGTCATGCAGTGTTAGTACTTAATAGTCTGGCTTCCCAAGACCCTTGCAGTACAAACAACGATGTTATGATAGTTTTCAGAGGGGAAAGACTTCTCAGGGATGACCATGGTCCTTAATGAGGTTTGTGATATTAGTGTAAATTTATCAAAAGTTTAACATTATAGGTGTAGTTTCACCTCATAAAAAGTCTCTACTTAGAAATCTTAGAAATCTGGTAATAACACATAGTGAATGCTATGTGCTGGTTATTACTATATTGTATGCTTTAACTCACTCTAAACTCCCAATAACCTTGTAAGGTAGGTAACACTTTTTTTCCATTTTACATACAAAGGAACTGGAGCAGAGAGATTAAGGGAATTTCCTGGAATAATAAAGGCAGCATTGCAGAGTCAGTACTTTGAACTGTGACTGTCTAGCTCCAGTATCTGTGCTCTAAACGCTCAAAAAGTAGTCTATCCCTAGAGAAGAACTCCACTGTAGAGTCACTTACGATCCTTTTTTTTAAATTATTTTTTTAAAGAAATAAAGGGACAGTGAGAGAGAAAGAGGGAATCGATTTTATTTAGTTTTTCATGTGGCTTTCATTGCTCTGACACTTTGTTGTGTACATGGTGCTGGGGTTTGAACCCGTGTCCTCACACAGGCCAGGCAAGCACTGTAACTGCTGAATCACTTCTCTAGCTCCCTTAATTCACTTATAATTCTTAGGATGAGCCAAACATTTCCTCTTTTCCATCTCTATCTCTGATTTATAGTCTTGTTTTTTGAAGACAAATATGTTTCTTTTAATGAAGGAAATATCTTGGATTATAGGATACCAGGGATAAAAATGTCATAAGTCCACCAGAATTGCCACTTCATTTATAGAAGCGTTTCTAATTTAAAGGATCTTCTTATGATTATGTCTAATCTGCTGTGTCACAGGTTGAATTCTCTGGAAGCAGATGCTGAAATTGAGGTTTTGAGTATAGGTTGTTAACTCAGGATCTAAAAATCATGAAAGAAAGGACTAAACATAGAAATCAAACAGAAATCGAGTCCTTACAAAGTCTTCACTAATGTAGCAGGAAACTCTGATGTAAATAATTCCTATCAGATTTGAATTGAGAAGAGTCAGTCGGGTCTTTATATCCCATCCTAGCTTAATTATTAGATAGTGACTCTTCCAGTGGCCTTGCCAAAAGAGAGACAAAGGTGAGAGTTAAGAGATGTTACAGATGGAGTGATGTCTGGAATAAAAATAGTAACTCCACAGGTGTTACTAGAGGCATGTTTAATTTAAACTCCTGGAATTAGCATGTTTACTTTCCTTCTGGACATCATAAGGACCTCAGAATGCCCTAATTTGAGCATCTGTTCTATTTTGTGTAATTTCCATCCAGTATTTTAGTTGATCCTCAATATTCAGTACCCTGTTTATTATCTCACCTACTCCCTAAAATTTTTATTTGCAACCATTTATAACTTCCAAATCAGACAATGGTGAGGTGAGAGAAAATACTGAAAATTCTTGGTGGTTCTTTGAGGAGGTAAATAAACGAGCACAGCTAATGCCACCAGAGACAAAAGCAGGGAGAGGTAAGGGACAGGACTGAAACAGAAAGATGAGGTGAATAACACACTGAGTGTCTTTCCTGCACACTCTGATTCCAGCATACACAGTGACAATCCCACTATTTTTGTTTTTATTCTTTAAAATTCCATTTCATCCTACCCCACTTCATTTTGCTTCCCTTTTAAAAACATAATGCTTGGGGCTGGAGAGGTTGCTCAGTGGTTACAGCAGTTGCCTGGCATGCACAACTACGCGAGTTCAAACCCCAGCAACATGTACGCAACGATCTCTCAGAGCAATGAAAACCATGTGAAAAACTCAATAAAAATTGATTCTATCTCTCTCTCACTGTCCCCTCTTTCTTTAAAAAAAAAAAAACTATAATGCTTAATTTCTCAACCTTTTGACTCTTAGTTTGAACATACTAATGGAGAATGAGCATATCCACTTGCCCAGGCATACAAATGTAGACAGCAAATCACTGCACACCATTAAAGCACTTTGATGCATCTGAATGGCACCATCCACTCGGATCCCAGAGGAAGGCTGTTAATATAATAAAGAGAGGCCAAACAAACAAGGAAACGGAATTAGAACAATGTGAGAAGCAGAAAATAAGTTTTTAAATATTATCATTAATAGAAAATATTACTTCTAAAAGCAGCACAGAATGCTATGAGCAAGAAAAAATTATAGGGCTGGAGCAGTGGCTCAGCGGTTTCGGCGCTTGCCAGGCAAGCATGAGGACCCGGGTTCAAACCCCAGCACCACGTACACAACTGAGTGTTGGAGCAACTAAAGCCATGTGAAAAACTAAATAAAGTTGTTTCTTTAAAAAAAAAAAAAAAAGAAAAAAAATTATAGAACTTTGAAATACAAAAAATGAGGTGCAAAATATTAGTGTAAGAAGTGGAAATTAAAGCAGAAGAAACTATAACTTACAAAAGGAAAAGGAAAGATGGAAAAGCAGGAGAAAATATTTAAAAATTAAGGGCTCAGTTGAAAAATTGCAAAAATTAAGGAGAGGAAATTAATAAAATAAGTCATTAAAAAATAGTCTCAGAATTTAAGGACATGATTTTTCAGAAGAAAATATCTAATACATGAAGCAAAAAGATCTTCCCTAAGGCAGATCATCATTTGGAGACAATAGATACAGGAAAAAAAATTTACAAAGAATCAGAAACAAGACTCAAATAGCATTGGATTTTTCAACAACAGCATTGAAAGCTAGGAAATGATAGAATAATTCCTTCAAAATTCTGCGGGAAGATTTTTCTCGGTTTATTTTTCTAAGCCAAATTATCAACTCTGTAGAGTAGAGTATGATATGATGAGATTTGCAAGAATCAAGTAGAATACTATCAATTAACCTTGTCTCAGGCAGCTGCTACAGAGTGTGGTCCAACTAAAGAACGGAATAAACCAAGAAGGAGACAGAATGCAAGTCCTCTAAGAAGGCAAGATGGGAAAGGGTTTTCCCAGTGCCATGGTGAAGAGCAATCCTGGGATAATAGCTGTAAAACAGAACAAAAAAGGAAATGAATTGAAGCAGGCGATTAAAGGTTTTTTGGAGAAGTGTTTAAAAAAAAAAAGCCGGACACATGACCCTGCTCATTTGAATATTGAGAACATAATATCTGAAGGCATTAAAACTGATGAAATAGCTGGTATATATTTAGTGCATCATCTATATTAATATTTACATATATATAATTAATTAAACAATTATTTCTGGATGTAAATATCATACGCATGTATATGAACCACAAAAATAAATGAAGCAATTACTAATCTGAGGAAAGAGGTTAATTCATAAAAGGAAGGACACCCAATCCTAAAGTAACACGTGGCTCAGCTGAAGACAACACTGAATGTCAACACTCTGATGGGAAAATGAGGAGAGAGACGCATGTGCGTTTGTGTGTGCACTGGAGTCTTAAAATTCTTACATATCGTAATAAGCAGCTGATAGTAGATTTCAAAGTCAGTATATCAAGCGTTAGCAGCACAAGCACATTACCAAGATGTATAAACATGAGAAGAAACAGAATTGGGTGACTTCCGAGATGTGGGACCTGAGGAGGGAAACAGAGCAGTGGGCACCATTTTTCAATGCAAGCTCATTGGTGCTCTGATTTTTCAAAGCTGTGTACAATATCTCTGCAATAACGCTTTCACTTTAATTGTGTTGCAGGGAAATTTTACCAGTGTTTCCAGCCACATTCCTTGGCCACACAGTATATGCACACCCCAGCCCTGACTGTCTCCTGTGCAGTCCCCCTCCTAGCTCACCTTACACCTCTGAACAAGTACTGTCCTTGGAGTCTGATCCCATGGGGTTCCTTTTGTGATGTTGCAAATACCACTTCAGCTGCATTTCCTTTTTCACATCCATTTACAGTTTAAACTGCCTTAGACCATGGTAAAAAACTGCACATTGAGGACTAGTGAACAGTGGCTGAGCTAAGAAAGGAAGCACTGTGGGGACTGAGGGTACCTTTTCTGTCCCAGAGACCTCCAAGTATGTAGGCGGCTCTGCACTGTCTGTTCAGGGAGGTTTCCTTTGCCCCTGTGGTTTTGTTTCCCTTTGAACCAGCTCAGGCATGTGGAAGCTCCCATCTGTTTTGCAGTGGAGCTGGGGAGGGCACCAGGTACCAACACTCTCGCAGCCCCATTCGCAAATATTTGTCATTTAAGGAATATTCAACATTTTGAAACAGACTTCTGAGACAACAGCCCAGCAGCCTGACAGCGCTCGTGATATCCCTGGGTGGGAATTTCTGTCCCTCCATCTAAAAATAAGAACAACAGCACAGAGGGAGGAGGAGAACACATGGCCTCTCCATGGGGCCAGAACTCTCCTTTAAAATTGCCAAAAGATCCAGCCCCAGCTGTGCCCACTGGGGGCACCACCAACCTGCCTGTCCCCATCCAGTGATGAAGAATCAAGTGCAAACCCCCTCTCAAATGGTGATGTGGACCACTGCCAGAAATGCAGAAGTTGAACCATCTTCCTTCTTTTACCCTTTCTGCTCTTCAAGAGAGAGGACTTTGGGAATGTCCCCAATCCTGGGTTAACACCAGAATACTAAGTGCAAGGCAAATCAGGTTTGCTTCTTGGATTGAAGGCTCCTGGGACATGGAGAGCTCGAGTGCCCCCTGCCCAGATGAAGCATGTCTAATGAAAATGTGCCAGGATGGACCGAAGGGCAGCTGGCTTGAGATTCTTCCCTGCACTCACTCACCATGTAACCAAATGTGCAGGTAGACATGTCTCTATGGACCTCATTTCCTCATCTAAGCATCAGGGACAACAATGATTGCTCCACCCTCTCCTTGATGAACAGCAGGTGCATCAGGGGACCTTGGAAAGAGCTCTGTGTAGAGCACCAGGTCCTGTGCCAATGGGATCATTCAGATTTTAACTATAATTTTTTTAGATTAATGAAGATTTATCTCTAGGAGTAGGAAGAACAGACTCCACACTGCAACTCTTTGGTGTCATGAAAAGCGAGTCTGCAGTGTGCAGATGCCTCCACTGCTCACAGCCTGGCTGCCGCCCCACTCAGGCCTCTCACTTCCTGTCCCTTGGTGAAACTTACCACCCTCTCCACCTAGTCCACCACCAATACTGTATCTTTTCCTTCCTTGTGACCCACAGAGTCAGCTGTCATCCAGTCCAGAGGCTGTGAATCCAGGTGGAAGCAGGCCCAGGGAAATAGCAGAAATGCATGAACCAATCTGGGCAAGGAAAAATGTGGTCACCCAGAGGTGACCTACATGTTGAAGAGACCAGTACTACTCAGCTCCTGAAGTTGCAGTCACTCTGGAGAAGAGGGAAATCTGGAATCTTACTTTTTAAAAAAAATCTTTAAATCTTTGTAAGTTTACATTTTCAAACATTTAAAAATCTTTGAAACAGAGCTGGAGCAGTGGATCAGCAGTTACAGCACTTGCCTGCCATGCATGAGGATGCAGATTTGAACCCCAACACCACATACACAACAGTGTCGGAGCAACGAAAGCCACACGAAAAACTAAATAAAATTAATTCGCTTGCTCTCTCTCTCACTGTTCCTCTCTTTAAAAAAATGTTTTTTTAAATTTTAGAAACATCCCAAGATCAAACCAGAAACACTTGTGCATGAGCTAAGGGTTTGCAACTTCTGATCTAGGTTAACGCCTTTATTTCTAAGGGTAAAAGTCCTTGAGCTCGCAAGCCATCCTGGGATATAGTTCAAAGACAAAGGACTTAGAGTTAGGGAAGACCAGAACTCAAACCTCTTGCCTGCACCTAGCTTGCTATATGAACTTGAGTGGGTTTATTACTTTGCTGAACCAGTTTGCTCAACTGTAAAAGGGAGCAATTATATTTCCTTCATGAAGTTCTTGGAGAAATTGAGTAAAAACACAGATAATACACAAAACCCACCTGATTCAAAACAGACGCTAATAAATGTCTCCTTCCCCCAAGACCAGCAAGTTAATAACGGTCCAACTAGCACAAGAGGCCATAGGCTTCCATCGCCTGAGCCCTGCTTGGATCTCACACCCCATATGCCAGTGTCTCCCTGCCTAGGTAGCTTCATGTTCAGAGGAGTCAGTTACGATTTATGCTGGAACCCAAGCACAGGACTAGGGATTTAGACACCTGGTTTCTTTTCCCAGCAATAAGCATATAACTCCCCACAGGTCTCACTTTCCTTCTTTGGAATAGAAGTGAGAGCCAGTGGGAAATGAGATAATAAATGTGAAATATACAACCTGAATCACAGTGGGCCCATGTGTGAAACACTGGATGCCCAGGAATCTGGGGTCAGTCTCTAATTTGATATATTAATGCCTAAGGAATTTGTTAGGAATGTAGGTTTTATTATTGTATGGTGAGGCCAACAGATTGGGAGACAACTTCCATTGCAAATAGGAGAGAACTTGTTACTCAACGGTTCCCAGGATGAGGAGCAGGTGACCTCACAAAGGGCCATATTGGGAGTGTCAGGGTCAGCCAGCAAGAAGCAGTAGAGAGGGCAAAAATGTGGGCAAACGCCTTTATTGTGGTTTATCCCAGAACAAGCAAGGCAAGGTAGGCAGTCTTAGGACTGGTTAACTTGAGTAAGTTCAGCAAGGTCTGGGATGTAGGGCTGGTGTCCAGTTGTGTTGGTATCTGGCCTTGGGGCGATCAGAGGATAGTGGCCTGGAGTGTCAGAGCTTTGTGATAGCCCATAAAGAGGGAGGTTGGGGTGTGGGTCTGGGCGGTTGGTTTGTGGATGAAAGGCCAGGCATTGGGATCAAAGGGCAGGCTCTAGATGTCAAAGTATTAGAAATACAGCAGATGGTAAGGTCTGATTAGCATGTAATGTTCACAAATTGATCTATATTCCCTTCACACACAATGGAAAGATAGCAAGTCGGGCAAGGGGCTTCCTCCTAGGCTCTCCGCAGGGAAATAGCACTTCTGTAGGAACAGAAGAGAGGGTGAAGGTGTTCAGAGGAACGGCCATGGGAGATCGATGCACCCCGGAGCCCAAAGCATAGGAATGGTGCTAAGATGAAACAAAAAAGTCTTGCTTTGTGTGTGTGTGTGTGTGTGTGTGTGTGTTCAGGTGGACATGGTACATAGCCTTGGACTTTAATATCGTGGAGCACCCTTTCTGAGACTAAAGGAAGCCCCTACTCTCTCAGAGGGGAGAAAATTACATTTGGATCCAGAAAGTGCAATGGAATGGAGATCATCGTGCTTGAGTGCACTGACCTTTACCAACCATTTCATCAGTTGCTGAAGCATGAATGAGTGTTAGGCCTCCTCCTCAGCTCTTCATGAGAAGCAGCAGCATTCCTTTCTGGCTCAAGTCCAGAGCCTCATACTCAGGCATCCAGAGACCAGGAGAGCAAAGTCAAAGCCACAGAGTTTTGAAATCTAGTTAGGGAATAGTTGGAGGAGACAATGCAACTAGCAGTTGGGCTATGTGAAATCTCTGGAGAAAATGCTTTCTCTTCCTGTCACTGCCTGAAAAAACAATTTCTTGCTTTGGATTTAGCAGCACATAATATAGAAATTGCTAGTCTGAGCTCTCCTCTCACTTTGACTAGATCATCAGGAGAGAATGGGTAAGCACACATACATAAACCTGTGCTTTGAAAAAAGGCAAAATGTTTTTAAAACCACATTACCAGATTTTTAAAGACTGGGCAAGATTTTACTATTTAAGAAAAATATTTATTTGCAAGAAATGGAAATACAAATGCATTACAATTTCAATTTATTGTTTTCAAACTAAGTAAAGTACAAAGCTTTTTTTTTCTTTTTTGCATAGCTATGATAGAGAATATAAGACCATAAAAACAGCACAATAGGACAGATAATAGACTCACAATGTGTTTAGATTTAAACACTGCCGATCCATATCACCTGTTACAAAAGAGAGGAAAGCCCACTGTCAGAACAGACATTAAAGCTCACTGATGAGTCCAGCCCAGGGTCTGCTCATCAGTGTTTAGAAAGGGTCACTCACGGTTTGCCAGAGAGTGCTGGTATTTTTCATAGACTCATAAAACACTTTATCTGAAAGAGAGATTTTCTAAGCAGCGTAGGCCCAGGGTGCAAAAAGTTCATGTTTCCCCCCAGCTGGTGAGCTGAGGGATGAGAGCAGAGAATTAGAGCTGAAACCCCTGGGTTCCCTTTTCCCAGATGCAAAGGCTGCTAGCTGGAACTCACAGAAGACAGGATGAAAAAGACAGGAGAGGGACATCTGCAGCAGGCTCTGCAGGAGGGGAAGAGCTGAGCAGGCACAGCAGGGCCACCACGGTGGCAGAAACCATCTCCTGCCCAGAGAGCCTGAAAAGTTGACGGTGTCAAGAAGAATCTGCTCAACCTACTCTACCAAATGCTGCACCTCCCAGATCACTGGGTTCTCGATCCTTCTTACGGTAACTAGTCACCCTGTGTTCTGCATCTAGAAGACTTAAACCTATTTAGCACAATATCCAACCCCCAGCTAAAATCCAAGAAATATTATTTTCCTTCCTTACAGAAATCTCACCTAAAGAAAACATTCCTGGATTTTATGTTGCCCAGAATAACAAAACACCAACTCCCCCCCCTTTTTTTTTCTCTGCGGTAAGTTCTGACCCTCTAGCCACAGAAGCGTGGAACATTAATCCTCAGATGGACCAGGTTCCTTTGCACTCAGAAAAAATGCTCTGCCATGAGGATTTATAATACCTTTAATCTTGGCTGTTCATTTTTTTAATGTGATTGTACCTCTACGAAATGGATTTTCCTAATGGCTAAAACCCTATTTCTTTTCTCCTGATGTGGAAACCTAAAAATAGTGACTCACTTTTATGAAACCATTTTTGAGCTTTTGGAAAAGGTTCCCTACCCCCACATTCCCTTTAATCTAATAAGTCTCTATATATAGCATCTCCCAGGGACAAGGGATTCCTCCGTCATCCTGGGTTCATACATAAGGCACAAATAAGTAGCAAAGATAAAGGAGGAATGTGTGCATGGGGAGAGAGAGAGAGAGAGACCTAGCACTTGGACCTTTTGAAGAGCTACTGAATAAGTGAAGTTTTCTCAGTCCCTCTTGCAACCCAGCATTCTCTGGGGCCGCAGGCAGCTCTTCTCTTTAGTAAAACTGAAAAGTCAGAGGGGTAACTGAATGCACAAGTGAATGATCTGAAATCCGTCTCTGGCTCCCTCACAGTTCCCATGTCACAGCCTGCTCCTCTCTCTCCTAACCTATTCTCCCAGGCAGACTTAGCTTGTCACCTGTGCTGTCTCAGCCCAAAGCCTTGAAGTACAAGGACCCTGTCCACTGCCACTGGACTCTCACGAGGGCAAATGGCTTCCCAGCTCCTGCCAGCCCTGCAAGCAGGGAGGCAAAGACTCTAATCCAGGTTTCTCCAGACTGGATTCAACAGGAACAAAATGGTGACCTGTGGTGGACAAAGGCGGCAGCTTTCTCTTCATCTCTATGTCCCCTTTTGGCCAGGAAGGCAGGGATGGCCCATTCCTCACTGGAGATGGGATGTTTCCATTTTGCGCACACCTTAGGTGACCTATGTTCAGAGGAGCCAGCCCAGAGAGGACTGATTCTGCCTTTCTGTTTTTGCTTGGTCTCCAAACAGGGGAGGGAAGGGACACAAAACGCTAAAAAAGAGTTTTAATAAAATACAAGTGA
>PVKS010000264.1:0-220783 GCA_004027875.1 Aplodontia rufa
GGACACAGATGGGAACTTGGAAAGAATTGCTGCCTGTTTTGCATAGATTTTAACCAATGACTTTGGTACTAAGTTTCAATGCCTGCTTTGCATAGGGTTCAACCAATGGTGTAGATGCATTTCTCAATGCCTGCTTTGCGTGAATGTTAATTATGCTCATACCCCAAATCAATACAACCCCTGGCCTGACCTCCTGCTTCCAGGTGCCCCTCCCCCTTGCCTTGCGGAGACTCTGCTCTTCTTCTCCCCCTTCCGTGGTTGTCCGTGGATTTTATTCTTCAAATTCATGAGACAAGAACCCAGAAGATTGGCGCCAAATTCCTGGGGTGAATTTCCACCACACCAAGAGCTGTAACACCCAGCTTTTAGCTGGAGAGCTGCTAATACTATTGCAGCTGCAGACACCTGCAGCCAGCCCAAATTCCCAGTTTTAACTGGGGATTGCTGCAAACACTCGAAGGAGGCTGCTTTGGCTGCTGGAATCTGTAGCTACCCAGACTCCATTTGCCAGTGGGAGCAGAGAATCTGGCTTCATCTCAAAAACCCCACATCATCAGCAGTAGAATGAATTAGTAAATTATGGTAAATCTCATACAATGGAATACTTTACAGCAATAACAAAATTGAAAAACCACAGCTGCTTGCAAGAACATGAAAAATAACTTGTTTTAACTAGAGATTGAACACAGGGGCACTTTACCACTACAAAACATCCCCAGTCCTATCATCTATCTATCTATCTATCTATCTATCTATCTATCATCTATCTATCTATCATCTATCTATCTTCCCCCCACCCCAAACTAGGGATTGAACCTAGGATTTTGAAATTACTAGACAAGCACCCTTCTACTGAGCTACAACCCCAGCTCAATCTATCTATCTATATATTTAGAGACAGGGACTCATTCAGTTTCTGGGAGTCTTACTAGGTTGCTGAAACTGGCTTCGAACTTGTGATCTTCCTACCTCAGCTTCCCTAGTTGCTGGGATTACAAAAGTGTGCCAACTAAATTCATTTTTTAAGAGAAGGGGAGGGAGAGAGAGAGAGAGAGATAAGTGAGAGAGTCATTTTTATTTAGTTTTTCATCTGGTTTTCATTGCTCTGACACTTAATTGTGTATGTGATGCTGGGCTTTAAACCTGGGTTCTCACTCACGCCAGGCAAGTGCTCCAACAGCTGAGCCACTGCTCTGGCCCAAAAAATTATCTTTGAAAATAATATAAAGATAAAGAAGAAATTCACTAAGACATGTCATATAATTCCATTTACATAAAAATCAACACTAGTCAAAGTTACACTATTGTGCTTGGCAATACACACATTAAGTGATAAAACTCAAAAACAAAGCCAGAACATTACTTTCTCAAATTCCACATTGGAGCAACTCTGTGGAAGGACAGGGATCAGCATTTGAAAGGGGGGAGAGAGAGAGAGAGAGAGAGAGAGAGAGAGAGAAGCTGTCAGGGTTCTATTTCCTGCTCCCTACAGCAAGTTCAAAGGTTGGTCACTTTATTTTGGAAGAAGTGCAGAGACAAGAGCCAGACCGAAACAGGTAGATGATTGATTGGGTCTCAGTTACATGCAAAAAACAGCAGAGACAGCTGAAAGATCCTTTTCTGCATTCCAAGCCATCATCTATCATTAGCATCCAATGATAGCAGAACACTGATGCCAACATTTTTCAAAGTCTGCAGAAACAACTTGGCTCCTCCACAGAGGCCTATGAGTCAGTTCAGTAGAAATCAATATCCATCTTCTGTTTTCTTCTCACCTGCCTGCCTGCCTGCCAAGGTGGCCTGCAGTCCTTAAACTGCTCCTGGCCTTCCACTTCCATCTCCATTCAAAGACTCCCTCCTTCCGCATCCCCCTGGCTTTCGTCCTTCCTCACCCTCTGGGTGGAGCAAGTGTATAGTACACCTACTAAGGTGTTACCCCTGAGCACAGCAGCACACAATGTCCTTCAGGAAAGGATTTTTCATGTGAATAGGGAACACTGAAGATAGCACTGCCCTAACCTCAACTGATCACCAAAGGTGGGTTCTTTGAGACTGCAGCAGGCAACTGGAAGAAATATCTGGAGTAAGTGGCTGAACTCACACATCTCCATAACTATCTGATAGACTTTAAGGAGGCTGATTCAAGGGTCACACACCTGGCCACATCATCAATCACACAAGGAGTTAAAAAAATTTTTCAGATTTCTGGATCTCCAACTGCAAAGATTCTGATTCATTGGGTTTGGGGGTAGAGAATGGATATCTATATTTAGAGTGACCAACGAGGTGACTGACATGCAAGTTGCTCTGGTGCAGCTCTTCAATGGGATGCCACCAACCAAGAGCATCCCAGGTTATTAAACCTCAAGTTCTTCAGGGCAGGTTTGCTTATATCCATCCAGTTCCCTGGGTCCATCCTGATGGCAGATGTGTTCTCCTAAGAGTCTAACTTCATTAGATCTCGTAACTATCCAGGTGTCTGTTGGTAAACGCAAGACATCTCTCGTTCTTTTTCTTTATGCTCCAGATTAAATGTATTTTGTTCCAAAGATAAACCTTAGTCTAAGGTAGTTCTGCATGTGTGGAGCTACCCAAAAGAAAGCCAAGTTGGGACACATGACTGTGTGCTTATGAGATGTCTTGGAATAAGCGAAGACAACTCTGAAGTGGTATTTTGAGAGATATAACATGCCACTTTGATACTGTATCAAATCCCTCTAGAGGGGATATCCTCAATATTTTGGGTCTCAAAATTAGCAAACAAGCCCTTTATGCTTGTTTCTGTGGATGATGTCTGCTGATATTTATCATATCAAAATTAAAACAAAATTTTAAAATATTTGTGTATGAGTCATTTACATCTAATAATAAACTCATATATATTAACATAAATCTGTCTAATATGATAAATTACTGCATTTTCCAAAACAAAATATTTAGTGAGAAGAGTGACATTGTTTTAACTTCTGGCAAATCTCTTGAAGTTTAGCTTAATAGAACACATCTGGATTTTCCTATTTTCTGCATTCGATTTGCTACAATATGTTATTTTGATGGAAATACATAAAGAAAATGAGGACTCACAGAAATATGTACTTAGTGGGGGAAAGGGTATTTTAATCTGCTTCTGCACTTAATCTATTGTGCTACAACATGCCATCCAATGTCTGGAAAATTCCATTCTACACATGAAAGAAAGAAAATGAGAAAGACAAATAACATCTTAGTGCTAATGAGACAGTTTTAGCAGAGACAGTGAAATGGCTAGGTAGTCAAGACAAAGGGCCCCATCTGAGAGCTAACAGGAAGAGAGCAACTGACAGGGCAGTCTCAGGGCCTTCATATGCAAATGACCATGAGGCTCACCTGTGGGAGCAACTTCGTCCTCCCTGAGACAGGAAAAACTAAGAAGTGGGGGTGGATACAGATGGGAACTTGGAAAGAATTGTTACCTGTTTTGCATAGATTTTAACCAATGATTTTGGTACTAAGTTTCAATGCCTCTTTGCATAGATTTCAACCAATGATGTAGATGCATTTCTCAATGCCTGCTTTGCATGAATGTTAATTATGCTCATACCCCAAATCAATTTAACCCCTGGCCTAACCTCCACTAGATGGTGTCCTGCTTCCAGGTACCCTTCTGCCTTGCGGAGTTTTACTCCTTCTGTCTGTGGATTTTATTCTTCAGATTCGTGAGACAAGAACCCAGAAGATTGGTGCTGAATTTCTGGGGTGAATTTCCACCACACCAAGAGCTGCAACACCCAGCTTTTAGCTGGAGAGCTGCTAACACTATTTCAGCTGCAGACACCTGCAGCCAGCCCAAATTCCCAGTTTTAACTGGAGATTGCTGCAAACAATAGAAGCAGGCTATTTTGGTTGCTGGAATCTGTAGTGGCCCAGACTCCATTTGCCAGTGGGAGCAGAGAATCTGGCCTCATCTTAAAAACCCTGCATCACTATGAATATAGTTTTGTCTTCACAGATCCCTGGAAAGGTTCTGAAAGGCTTGGCCCCTCCCCTGGATTCTAGACCACATTGTAAAGCTTGCTTCTTTGAAGAAAAAGAGTAAGCTTATTTGTTTGCCTACATTCAGCCATTGCTGTAACACTGTCAGTTTGAATGCAAAACTGAGGTAGGTGAGGTGGGCAAGTAAGGGACCCTTTACATCTATTTGCAAATCTGGGTAAGCACTAACTTCAGTCAAAGCTGACTGAGGATTTGCCCGGACAAGAAACACCGCAGATGCACGCTGCCTCTGCTGGGGCTGAGTTCACAGACCCTATTCACACTAGCTGCTCAGGTAGTGCCCAGGGCTGGGAACCAAGGATTGCTTGGATTGAGAAAGAGAATGTCCAATTTTCACCTCCAGACCTACGGTGTTTGCTGGGGTTCTGAGTGGGGGCAAGAAACTGCACTCCTCATTTGCGACAGTGTGGGCCTGAAGGCCTCCCCTAACTCCACATCTCCTCTCCTGATGTCCCCATCACTTGCTACACTAGAGCTACACCAGCCTCCTTGCTGTACCTCGAAAACATGCAGCACAAACACACATATGGCTTTTGCAGATTTCTTCCTTCTCTAAAATTACAATTCCCCCCAGGTATCTGCCTGTTCAACTTCTTTCTTTTCTTCAAATCTTTGCCTAAATGGCCCTTTTGAAGTGAGCCCACTTGGATTACATTGTTTAATACTTCAACTGCCAGCCCAGCAATCCTGATCGCTCAGATCATTCTGGGTTCTTTGTCTGTCTGTTTCTTTGTTGGCTGATTGGTTTTTTGCAGTCACAATTATCACCTTTAGCCACATAATACAATTTACTTATTCGTGATGTGTTTTGCTTATCACCTGCCTCCCAAAAAATAAGGATCTTTGTCTTTTCTGTTCACTGCCATATCCTCAAGGCCAGAATAGTGTCCAGAATAGAGTAGGTGTCCATCAATATTAGTTTAATGAATGCACAGGTATGATTTACACATGGAGGAACAGAAGACAGAATCAACTTCCAACAAATAAACTGTTCCCAAGTGAAGGAAGAGCCCAAGCTGAGCATACTCAGTTTACTGTCCCCAAATTCAGGACACAAGATTAAGCTATTCCTCCTCCTACAGTTCCAGGATGACAGGAAACTTCAAGAATGGAAAAGAAGAACCCACCCCCGACATTCCCCAACTGTTCTCTCTCCATTCTTAGGCTGGGTGTGGAGATTCTCAGGGAAGATCCAAAGTTCTGTCAAGATCATTCTGCTTCTCCTTCATCAGGGATCCCCCGCTGCCCCACCAAAGCCAGACACTGCACTGTGTCATTCATTTCCCTGAATCTATTAATCTCCATGCTACATCTCTTTATTATTCTTAAAGCCCTCTACCACCGGTGCAAATAAGAAGTCCCTTCCATCCAAAATAGCTACGCATGGCTTCTCCTTTTCCTGACTGAATGCACCCTAACTGATACAGCTCCTTTGGGGATCTTTCTGGGACTAAGAGCAGAGAAGTTAGAATTTATGCCCAGAGAATTTTTATGTGGGTCAGAAATTTTGATTAATTAAATCCATTACAAGGCTAGCGATTTAATCCCCAATCCATTTCTCTTTCCTAATTACACCTTTCCACACTATCTACTACAGCCAGGAGGAACACACATCCCAGTGCACCCCAAACGGCCCAGGTTTTTACCTATTGCCCCAGAATAATTACTAATGCAGCCTCTGTTCTCTCTCTCTCTATTCTGGGTGATAAAGTATATAGCTACTTTAAATATGGAACATTATAAGTTCTATAATGAAATTCAATGACAATATTAAGATGCTTCAGCAATAAAATACCAATTACAAGATGTTCTAAATTTGAGTATAAACCCCTTCTCATCATGAATTTCCAGGGGAAAAAAATTAAAGTTCAATGATGAAATTCAATGATTAAGTTAAAGTACAAAGATATTAAAGTCTAACATCATATTCTCTTTTCCTTGTGATTTAAAGTTCAAAGAAAATTAAAGCCCAAAATTCATCCTGATTTCTTATTCACCTCATTCCTGCATTTGATGTCCCAGGATTCAAGCCATGGAACAAATGTTGGAATTGAGGGGTCTTCTTCCCCATGAGAATTTGGAACATATTATAAAATAGAACAAAGTATGCCAGAGGAGAGATTAGAACAACACTCTTGTTACTAACAAATGCCACTTGTGTGTGTTACTAAGGGACCCCTGGTCTGGTCGGGTCCTCCCCACCCTGGCACATGTAGCTTCTTTTTTTACTAGTCTCTGCATTCTACCCTTCTTCTGGGCACAAGTACACTATATACCTCTCAGATTCTTTATAATTAACTACAAGTCATGTGATCACCCTATACTCTATAAGTTATCTGTCTGACATAATCATTATGACTTTGTGATTGGGTTTTGGCAAATGGAATGTGGAAAAAGTCACGTACACCCTCAAGCATGGGCCATAAAAAAACTTCCCATGAATGTTTCTTTCACATCTGTAAGCTGAATGGAGAGGTTTCTGCTCCTTAGAAAAGGGCAAAGTCACAAGATGGAAGAGTAATAGGTCTCTGAAATACTACATGAAAAAGAGTCTGGCTCTCTACCATCAACCCACATTGAACAGTAATATGAGTGTGCAATAATTGTTTTTGTTTAGGTGCTAAATGGGAGTTGAAGTGAGTCAGGTTTTTGTTTATTTATTTATTTTTATTTGGTTCTGAGGATTGAACTCAGGGCCTCACACACACTAAGCAAGCACTCTACCACTGAGCTACATCCCCAGCCCTGGTTTCTATTTCTGTAACAAAGTACCTGAGATTGAATACTTTATAAAGAAAAGAGACTTAGCTCACAGTTATGGAGGTCCAAGAGCTTGGTGCCAACCTCAGGTTTTAGTGAGGGTGGGGCTCATTGAGGATGAAATCCCATGATGGGATCAAGTGTGAGACAGGCCACAGGCAAGAGTGGAAGAAGAGAAGGGGCTGAGGAAGCCAAACTTGCTTTATAACAACTGGGTCTCATGGTAGCCAATCCAGTTGCATGATAACTCACTCCTGAGATAAAGGCCTTAATCGTTCTTAAAGCCCTAGTCGTCGATCTTAAAGGCCCCACCACATCAATATCATTACACTGAGACTGCATTTCCTGCACATGAATTTTTGGCAGACAAATCTACCCAAACCATAGCCTAGATGTTATCCTGTGCTTCTTGATACATTCTTGAAGACCTGGAGGCTCTAATCCAGGGCATGCTTTCCTGTGGCAGGGGAATAGCTACCCAGGTAAGACAGACAAGCAGATGAAAAGATCTGCACCATGTGGGTAGCCCACACCAAGACAAAGAGGTTGGGTGTGCACTGAGCATGCTCAACATGAACTTCCCACTTTCAGAACAATCAGGTTAAGCCCTATTCCCTATGGTAGGAATGAAGGAGTCTTTCTCAAGAAGCAACAATCATCATGCCCACATGTGAAAGGGAACAGCTCCCCACCAAAAATGTGTTTCCTTTTTGTGTACCTCTTTTCCTGATCATTAGAAATGTTTCCTTTCCCTCTCCACCCAGATCTATTTACTCCTTTCTAAGATGTATCCCCCTCCTAGTTTCCTTTATAGGCATAAAGCAGAGGGAGCTACCTTTGTTTCCTCTGACCAGCCCATGAAAGTCAACTACATAGTCCTCCTTGGGCAAGAGTTAGTGACTATTAAAGGAGAAATGATTCTTCTTGGCCACTTTCCTCTCATGCTTCCAATCCCAGAGTCCACAAAGGCTCATTCTTAGAAGACATAATAGGAGATCCTTGGTGCATTATTTAAAGTGATTGCATATCTTTAAAAATCATTAGGAAAGTTTTTGCCCTTCCCTGAGCCCAAATTCCAGAGTCCTCTCCTGTGGACCATCTTCCTTCTGTTGCTTTTATTTGAAAAGGAGAGAGAAAAGCTCAAATCCTCACAAAAGCGAGAATAATTCCAGGGCAAACCCACTTAAGTAAGATTGCCATGCCCAAATTCCTTACCAAAGTATACTGTGTTGCATGGGCCTTAATCCTTAGGCCAACATTTGATTCCATGTTACCTAGAAGCTCCTGGCCAAAATAAATTACAGATGGACACTTATCCCTTTGTGTCCATCCATAAACTGGTCCACAAACTGTGGCCAAGAGCCTTAGCCAATTAACGGGAACTGAAACCGGAAGTTCATGACAGAGGATTCAAATGGGAGAGCTCACAATGACTTAAGACAGCAGGACCCATAAGTAAGTAAAGGAAGTCAGCTAATGGAGAAAGGACGATAGTGAAATTGCACAGATGCAATGCCAATGGTGAGAGGGAGTGGAGAGGAGCAAAATACAGAGAGAAAGACACAGAGAGAGACACACAGAGTTTGGAGGAACCCACTCATGGATGTATCCCAGATCCTGACAGTTGTTTAGTTATTTCCACGCAATCTTATAATAAACCCCTTTTCCTTCAACCTGACTTGAGAGGGTCACTGTGCATTTTCTCAAAAAACAACTTGATTCCTCAGTCAATCAATCAGACAGTGATGAATGATGCTTTTGAAAACCAAGATCATGCAGGCTTCTCCCTCTTCCTGCCTAAATGATAAGATGCTTGAGCTACAAATTTTGGAAAGAAGCTGTGAACAAATGATTAGAGAGTTTTGCAAGGTTTCCACTTTGGAAAAATAAGCTAGGTGAACCTTGGGATATTCTTTAGATTACTACTAAGTTTGCAGTTTACAGTATTGGAAAACTGCCCTCAGCAGAACCCATACACAGTTGCAAATATCTTACAGATCACCTGAGGGAACAACAGGGAGTTCTTCAAGAAGATCACATTGCTAGTGTAAAATGAGTTTAACATTCTCTTCTGCTGGGAAGGGGAGAACTAAAGCTTGTCCTCAATATCGGCCTTTTACCCCAGAAGAAGGCTGCTTCCTTCCACTGTGGGATGTTGAGGTATGGATGATACCCTTCCAAGATAAAAGATCCTCTAAGTACAAAAGCCCATAAGCATGAGCTGCTGATCATCAGGACCAATGAATGTCCCCAAGAAATGGGGACTGAGTTGTAAGGGCAAGAGACTTTGTGGACTGAACCTCCAAAGCAAAGTAAAAGGGAGGAGGGATAGGGGAAGGGACTTATTTCCAAGCCAAACCCCGGAGAAGATGTCAAAATGGCAAATGGAAAGATTGGGAGATGTAGATCTCTACATGAAACTGGACAGCCCAGCCACGACTTCACAAAATCCTGGCATTTGTGTCTCTTCCTGAACCCATTTGTCCCTGTTGCAATAAAGAGTTGGGGCTATTTGGAGTCTAGAAACAAGAATCTGAAGAGGACAGGAAATTGGCCAAATCAGCTCATCAGCCTGGATTGCAGGCCTGTGGCCAAGGCCCATTTACCAATAATGTCAAAGGCCCCGCTGAAGAGACACGTCCATGTCTCCAGGGCCCACACAGGTCATAGGTGTGAAGTAATGTCATCCTTCTTCCTGGAGGAAGTATCAGCCCAGAAACTAGGATAGTTGGTTTTTCTCTGGAAATAAGAAAAGGGACATTAATGAAACTAAAGCTTCTTCCACAAACAATCTCTCTTAAGAAATCATAAAGCAAGGGGCTCCCCCTGCTCAATAGTGTCCTTGCTCACAGGGTTCACAGCTTGAGTTTCAGGAAAAGTTCAAAACAGTGTGACATCCAATAAAGGAGTTCACCTATGAACAGGAGGCCCCCCAAAACCATATAAAGAGCAAAATAGCGACTTGTGCCGGTCTCAAGTGGAGAAAGTCCAGGCAGTTTTCTTGAAAATTTCCAATATTTGAAATCAATAACATGAGGAGCTCTGATATGTTGAATTATCTCCTCAAAAATAAAGAAGTTTGTAAGGAAATCAAATGAGATGAATCTAAGACTGACAGTTCAACTAGCCCAACAGCCCATAATCTGGCACATATAGTGGAACCGTGGAATGTTATTAACCCCTGGCTATTTTCCTCTTTCCAAGAGAAACGCATCAGCAGAGAAAAGGCAAGTTTCAAAAGCGTTAGAAAGCCAGCCCTTTCAGCTGTGAGAGAGTGGGGGTGGGGGCTGGAACCTTGTTCTCCACTACTAGAAAACAGTCCTGGGAAGAAGGGACCAGGTGCTGCAGCCCTCAGAACCCCACAGTGCTTCCTTAGGTCATCTGAGCTATCATTCTCAGCCCTCAGGCTCACCTAAGCAGCTCTGACGCAAATGGGGAGAAAATTGAGGGTGGGAACTCCAGCATCCCTGACCAGTAAGGGTTGGGGTGACTCACCAAAGGATAATCCCCAAAGTTCAGGTGAGGAATGAGATTTAGGCATTGAGCTTCACTGGACACCCAGTGTGATCACTTGCAGGACCCATCACTGGGCACAGCAGTGTCAATACTTGCCCAGTGGACGGGGGAGAGGGACAAATCTGCTCTGTGCATAAGAGAGAATTCACACTAATGGAAGAAGGGGCTGGATGCACAAGCTTGAGCCAGGAGCACCAGCTTGCTCCTGGGAGGAATTGGTCACTTGTGTCCCCCAAGACAGTTTCCCTGAAGAGGGGCTACTGACCTTCAGCTTGCCAAAGACCTGGATGGGAGTGTCCCAGAACAGGAATGGTTCCCTGTGAAATAACAAGTCTCATCAAGGATTCTCAGACTCCAATGGGAGGGAGAGCACCCTCTCCTGAGGGTCCAGGAAGACATGGCATGCACAGCTCACATTGCTTAGAATGAGAGCCAAGGTTTCAAGAAACGAGTCCCACAATTCCCCCTGAGGAAGGGGGGCACAAGTTGCCATCCTCCAAGACAGGGTTGTCCAGTATAGTAGCAGATAAGACTCTTAATGGACCACATCTTCTAGAAACCACTAGGGACAAAGTATCCTACATTACCAGGTGGAGATAAAAGTCATCGAAGCCTGAATTGAACAATAAAACAATTCAAGGAAAACAACAAAAGAATTCAAAGGGAGAAAACACAGGCCCAGTCATTGATAATGCTTTAAAGTGATCATTCTAAAATGCAAATTTGATGACCTCAGATTCTGTTTCAGATCTTTGACTGTTCTCCAATCCCATGTGCCCTGCCTTAGCTCAGACATAATTTACTACTAGGATTTTTGCAGTAATCCACATTGCCAACCTTGCCTCAAACCTCCCCACCTTCTTGCTTTCAGAATAATCAAAATTCATCACAGCGTTCCTCATGTCTAGAAACTTTCCAGGGCTTCTGAGATACTGGAGGCTAAGGTCGAAACACTGTGTAGGCCTTATAACACCCTCCACTTATTCATTCATTCAACAAATATTCATTGTGCCTACTCTATGCCAGACTACTGCTCAAGGTGCTGAGTATGTGGCACAGAATCCCCTCCTCCCCAGCCCCCAAAAAAATCAAAAACAAAAACACAGAAGTCCCTGATTTGGAGAAGCTGCATCTAAGGGCAAAATCATCACCTTTGTCAGCCTCTTCTGTGCCCTAAAGTTGGAAGTCAGGCTGGCTCCTACCAGCTCATGAAGACTAACCTCCACCATTTCTACACAACTCTACCTTCAGCCACATTGCTTTGTAGCTTGAAAACAATCCTGATGGGAGTACTATACCATTGAAATCAGCAGACAATGGGATTTTTTGGGTTTTTTTTTTTTTTTTTTTTTTTTTGCTGGTGAGGGTAGAGAACAGGTCATTCATTAAACATTAAGCAGCACTACCCTGCTTACATTCCAACAAGACTAAACTCTCAAATTGTTTCAAATGAATTTGTTTTTGTGCCTTAGCCCATGCTGCCACTCTCTGTGGACGGAATCTCTCCTCCTCCTCAACTGACTGCTAAATATCAATTTTTAGAACTTAGCTGAAGTGTTACCTCCATGCAGAGTAGTTTCCAACAGAAGACTCCTCCCCACTCTTCACTGCCTTCTGCACCCTGTGCAGTCCTATGATACCTTCCGTGCTTACCTAATGGTTATCTGCCCATATTCTCCAAGAACCCAGTACAATGCCTGGCCCAGCTCTTGGACCAGTCTAAAATCAGCTCCTGTTGAATGACTTTGAAGTCAGGAAAGAAGTTAAAACATCTTACTTTAGCAGCTGTCATCAGACTTCATTTTTGGAAGGAAATCAATTGTCCGCTGAGATGAGATGGGAACCTAAGTTATGGAAATGACCCCGGGATTTTTAGGTATGAGAACATGTAACATTAAGATTGTCTTTTCTACACTATAATGGTTCAGTACCTACAAGACATCTGCAATGTAGATGTGGTGGTGGTTATAAAAACTGACCACAAGGTGCCATGAGACAAAGGAAGGAAGCAGAAAGACGCAGGATTGTAAAGAGTGTGATTTATCATGGATGTACTGATGTAATCATGGTCCCAGGTGGCAGGAAAATCAGGTGGACCCTGGATTTGGGTCAAAAGATGAGGGTTTATAAAGAGATCAGGACAAAAGAGACTTCATCTAAAGCCAGGATGTATGAGATTTATTTTAAAATCATTCCTAAAAATGAGACACACTCCTGGCACCAGGGTCTGGTTGTAAAGCTCCACATGGCACTCTAATGCTTTTGTCTATTTATACTATGCTGGGGAACTATGTGGAGCCCAAGGGGGCTGCTCAGGAGCCATCACAGCAGTTATAACCCAAGTTGGTGGCAGTGTCAAGCTGAATCCACACGGGGACTTCTAGTCCATCTTGTCTAGTTGTAAAAGGACATGTTGGCCCAGTTTGATCAGAAGAAAGAAGGTGGTATGGACAGACAAGTGGATGAATGATTGGATGGATGGATGGATGGATGGATCTCCGAAAGCAGCAGTTGTGAATAGCTTAGTGGGGAAGGTGGCTTATTAGACAAAGGCCAAAAGACAACCAGACTAGAAGGCAAGTAGTGCAGGCCAGGAGCAGCATTCACAGCCTCAGGACGAGTGTAGGCAGGAGACAGGAAGCAGAAAGGCAGTGCTACAGAAGCAGCAGAAACAAAGCTGTTTCCACATCTGGCAACTTTCCTTGAGCTCAGGGGAAAGTACCTGCACATAGGCCCTTGTTCATCACTGGTAGCTAAAGTTATAATAACTTGTACCAGCAAGGACCACCACGAGTTAGAGCTGGCAAGAGCCCTAGTGATCCACACTTCTGTTTATGGAGGACACTGAGGTCCAGAGGATTGAGTGAATTTCCCAAGGGACAGAGGATCATGACTGAGTTCCTGGCTGCCTGGCCTAGCCAGCTCTATTGGAAGTGCAGGATAGTACTAAATGTTCCAACTCGGGGGAGCTTCAGCAGAGTGCTGTTAGGGGAGCAGGGTCTCTCTTGGCTCATATTTAATGTGGCGACAATAACCCTGCCTGCCAGGATCTTCTTGTAAGGATCAAATCACTCAATATTTTCGATCGCAGTGGCGTCATATTTGCTCTAATCACCCTCAGATTCACCCTACCCGAAGGCTGTTTTGAAAACAGTGGAAGGACTCTGGGTAGAGGGCCTGAGGAGGACGCACTGTTGTTTAAAAAAAAAAAAAGGTAGGGATGACTGCAGCGGAGTGCCATTGTGCCATTCATGTCTCAGGTCTGACACCTGAAATTATACAAGGGCCAGAATAGTCTAAAATAGTGACTCCTGAGAACCTCCATGACATTATGGAACCTATTGTCCCACTGCTTAAAACATGCTGACGGTTAAAATGGCTAGGTTTCTAGAACCCCTAGATGAGGTTTTCTGGAACCCCAGGAAAGGTAAGGGGCAAGCAAGGAGAAGGGAAAGAGGTATTTGAGCAGAGCAAGATAAGAAATACTCCTGCACCAGCAACTTAGCAGAGCCCTGAGTCCCGTAGGGAATATCCAGCACAGGACGCGGGCAGGCCACATGAGCTCCAGTCCTCTTTCTGGTCTCACTGCCCCTCGGGGTGAGCAGACCAACAGCTTCCATTTTCCTTTGTTCTCCTGGCTCCTACCACCTTTCCTTCCTTCAGCAGTGAATGCATTTGTCAAGGACCCTGCTCCTGGGAAGTACTTCCGCTATCATTTCATTTATCTCACTGGACTCACTGTGCCTTAATTATTGATTTAATTGTCTACTTCCACTCCTGACAGTTACAGGCAGGACATTCTATCTTCACATATTTATTGGGTAAGTGAATAGGTAAATGAATGAACATAAGTCTTCTTGACAATCTGAGGCCCTACTCCCACAGACATGCAATTTAGGTCAAAGTGACCACAGCAAGAACGTCCCTGAGTCCTAGCTACTGAAAACAGTCCCTGAACCGCAATGCTGGTCTCCTTGGAAGCTTATTAGAAATGCAGAATCTTAGGCTGAATCCAGCCCTTTATTTTAACCAGGTGATCCCCATACACATTGACGTTTGAGAAGCAAGCCCTGTTTTAAGTGATAAAGTCTTCCACAGAGTGTAGCGGCTTCCTGGGCTCCACCTGCAAAAACCCAATTCAGAAAATGAGAGGGGAGGCTGCAAGTGCGGGCAAGTCTCTGAGAGGCTCAGATAACGGGCCTTGGTCCTCAGGCTCCACCACTTGTCTGCCTTACACCCCAAATTGCCCTTGACCTCTTCAAGTAAGGGAAGTAATCAAGGCCTTCTGCACAACCCAGCACTTCCTGGGACCTCCAGCTGCACCAAGTCATGCTCTTGGCAGCACCTGGCTACTATTGTTAGCGGAGAATAAGGACCAGCAGGGACAGTGGCACTGCCAATACTGACTGAAAAAGCGAGGCTCCTATCTGCCTTGGGAATGACAAGCCCATTTCTATTTCTGAAAGAAGCACAATGCCCCTTTATTACAGGATTTCAATGGCAAATGGACCAGGAAATGATTAGTAGACAAAAGGCAAGACATTGTGTGTGCACCAAGTCACTGTTACAACAGCCCCTTTCCACAGCCCTACTTGGGCCACCACCTTCCTCAAAAATGCTGGGGGATTCTTGAACATGCAGAGGTCTATTCATCTCTTCCCAAGGAAAGAAGGAAAGCTATAGCAAGCTTAGGGTCTGAGAGGGCTTGTATGGGAAGCGGAAGGAACAAAGCAAACTACAGTGGGACAGAAAGTGACAGTCATGAACATAAGCCAATCAGGGAAGAGATGCAGAAAGCAGGACCCATCAACGTTCTACTGTGACTCTGAGGGAAGAGGAGAAGGAAGAGGGCTGGGAAACAGCATTGCTCCATTCATTGACAGAATTTCTTGGAACCCAAGCTTATCTTATCACATTTATTGGCTGTGTGGTTGGGCATTTTCTAAATCTTTCTGGGTCCCACTTTCCTGGTCTGATGTTGCCTCATGAAGTAACAAATAAATTAAATGAAGTGAAGCATATGAAAGTATTTAGACAACACTTGGCACATAAATTGTGAATTATAGTTCAGAATGAAGAAGTATCTTTTTGTTGCCTGTCAACTAATATAATACAACCCCAGACCCATGCATTCTACCCCTGAAAGAAAATGAAAGCATGATTCCTCTCAGGATAGCTGTATGATAAGTGGGGACTCCAAAAGAGTCATTGGGTTCTGATCCAAAAGAAAAAAATGTCTAATGATGGAAATGATATTAGGAGGGCTAGGAAGGACCATAGGCTGATGATATCTGTAGTCATAGCCTCTGCAGTGTCACTTCCTTACACAAAATCTGAGAGTATCAAGTGTAGTCTGATTCCAGCATTCATCAGGTTGAGCAAAAGCAGGCTGCAAATGCAGGGGCTCAGTTGTAGGGCCAATTCTGCTCTGGTGATGGTGGAAGTAAAGGGGAAACAGGGGTCAATGGGAAATCAGGCCTGGAAGAGTGAGGGGTTCCTGGCATGGGCAGGGCCAATAACACCCCCAGCCACCAAGGCTGGGCCGGTCCCCAGCTCCTGGTCTGAATGCCCCAGCACCCAATTCCATGTAGGAGCTATGAGTTGACAAGTTCTAAGACTGATTCATGAATCTCAGGACAAGGCCACTAAAATGACATTCATCCTGATGCCCAAAAGGATCTGTTTCTTGTATGGACCTTGAATCCACTAAGCACTCATGAACCACAGTCCTCATCGGGTGGGGCAGGAAGGTGATATTAGACAGGCAATGCTGCTTAGATGCATGGTAGGGAGCTGTTGGCACGGGTGGGTGAGAGGTCAGGTGGCAGAGAGAAGAATCCTGATGAGGCTCAAGCCACCTACCCAGCAGTTGGCCGAGGGCAGCCCTGGGGATAGGATAGGACAGAGATGGGGAGAAAATATTGATGCTATTGAAATCGTGAAACTAAAATGCCCAGGAATATTTAGACTAATTATAAAGCCCTGAGCAGTGGAGTTAGAGTTCACATCCCAAAGGACATGTGTAAGGCTTTGAGCAAGCTGCTCAGCATCCAGCCAAGTACTGCCCACATTCGCTGGAACGGCCAATTAAACACCCAGGATAGGATGCAGGGTTCAATTGTTGGGAAAGAGTTGAAGAGGATAACAAAATTATTGCCCACCCCTCAAAAATAAAAATATTTGTGATGGTATTAGCAAAAAATGAGGTGGGAGGGGGGCTGTAAGTCTTATAAAAATTAGCAGTGGGATCACAGACTTTTTATGCTAATAGGGTGTACAGGACCTTGTTCATTTCAATAAGCGCCTCGTCCTTGCCAGGATCCTACTTTGCATGCTAACTCCAGGAGCTGACTCAGTATCTGCCTGCAAGATGAGAGCCAGAAGGATGCTTGGCCAGCTGCGCCTTCCTGGGATCCTCTAAGTGACAGCTTTCACTATGAGCTGCAGGTGGCTCTGTGCCTGGTGCTACTTCTCACTGCTTAAGATGGCACTGGGACACCAGCAGTTCCAAAAATGGGACACAGCAGGACAAGCTATATCTGAATCGCCAGGGAGGCCTGTAAAAATGCAAACTTCTAAACCTAGAAACTCTGATGCAGTAACATACAAGGGGATGCTCAGAAATACACAAAACTGTTTAAACTCCCCAGGCGATTATGATACACTGCCAAACTTGGAAAGTACTGATTTACACAAGACAATATATTACTAGCCAACTATTAAAAATGATTAACAAAAAGTAGTTAAATGTCAATTTTATAAAGAACAGACACCCAAATTTGTAAATATATATGCATATATATTTATATATTGTATACTCACACACATTTTTGTAGTATAATCCGATTTTGTAAATGCACACCACATATATACATGGGTGATAATACAATAGGCTTTTCGTCTTTATTCTTTTATCAATTTCCTAGAGTGACATGTATCCCTTTTGTATTTGTACAGTATATTTTCACATATGCTTGGGAACAGATTATGACACGTTTGCAACTGCAGAGTGGCTCAGCTACACTTTGGTGTGAGCATTTCTTGGAAGCGCAATGCCTCCCAGAAAGGCAGGTTGCTCCTTCTGTTCTGGAGAGAGTTCACACATGTCACCCCAAGACACTCTCTTCATTCCAATTTGTGTATTGAATGGTTAACTCTTTAAATAAATGTTCATTTTATTGTAGTAAATAAATATATTGACCTCTTTTAATGGGTGGTAAGGAGAAAGTGAGGAATCTGGGTATGCATTCAGAACAGGGCACCAGTCATCAGGAAGTGGGAGGATTGAGCAGGGAAACTGAGGCCAATATCAGTGAGGAGGGGCAGCATGGCTGTGCAGGAGCTTCCAGGGTTCCCCAAGACCCTTCTGATGCCAGAACTAAGCCATGCTGGAGCTGAAGGTGCTGTTCTTCATCGTGGAACAGAAGAGACAAAAGATCTCTTTTTGTCCAGCTTGAGTACTTCTTAGTGGTACATGAACTTGTGGACCCACATAAATGCATTTTATCTCCAGCTTCTCACCTGCAAATGGGAAGAGCAAATCCCATCTTCAAGTCATGATGGTGACAGCTTGAGGGTATCTTAAGGATATGGTATCTGGCACACACATGGACATCTGTGAACACCCTTTGCCTATCATCAAGATGGGCTCAAACAATGGGTGTGTGTTTTAGTCCACTTGCCATTACTGAAACAAATACCTAAGATAAATAACTTACAAAGAGAAAAGTCTTATGGTTTTGGAGTTTTCAGCCATGACCTGTTGTTTCCACTGCTTTGGGACTGTGGCAAGGTGACACATTATGGCAGAAGCACATGGCGGAGAAGAATCATTCGCCTCATGGCCAGGATGGAAAAATGAAGAGGAGGAAGGAGCTGGGATCCCATCCTCCCCTTTCAAGGGCATGCCTCAGTGACCAGAGCTTCTCACACTAAACCCCACTTCTTAAAGCTTCCACCACCTCCTAATAGCACCAAGTGGGGGACAAAGACTTTAAAACGGGCTTGGGGGGTACATTCCAGATCCAAAGTATAGTAGTGTTAAATTGCAGGTGGCAGTCACTAGGGGCTCCCTGGGAGAGTCTGGGAGGGGAAGGAACTAACAAAGCACAATCAAAAGAGAAAGGCTGTTTGTACCATCCTGGGCTCTATGCAGCTGTCCTGGAGCAGGCTCATGCACAGCACATGGAAAACTCTGTGAAGCTGAGAATGTTCTGAAGCTTCACCCTGCACATGCTCCTGCTCCCCACCCCTACCACTCAGAAGCCAAGGCCTGACCTCAGTCTCCTCTTGTCTCTGGGTGCATGTCTGAGAAGTCTCTCTGGACCAGAGGCAACAGGCAGGTGGAGCCCAGGAGGCCTGCATGCAAAAGAGCTGCACCCATTCCTCACCTCTCCACTTATGAGCTGGGCCAAAGATTTCATCATTGTGTTCTTCAGTTTCTTTGTTAGTCCAATGAGGATATGTAATACCCTCACCAAAGGCTGTGTGTCCCAGGAGGAGAGCGCAAAGTAGACATTCAATAAAATGTCTTTCTTCTCTATCCTTTACTGGCAGAAGGGAAATTCCTACATATTTGTTTCCAGTGAAGTCTTCAGAGCATTAAATAATATTTGTTGCACCTATATCTAAAAAGTACAGATATTCTTCTCTGTGTAAGCATGAAATTCATGAACATTTGCCTGTACAACACTTGGCCTAGTAAGGGGCCCTAAGCACTGGTCCCCAGGGTTCAAGGCCACCACCCTCTGCCTCTGGGTGCTCTCTCAGAAAAGTGGGGAAGGAATTCTGATGTTATTCTCCCAACACACACACACACACACACACACACACACACACACGCTTCTCACCCCCACCGGGAGTACCTCATCCTGGGGTCTCTTTGGCACTTTCAACCCTCAGCAATGTCTCTGGGGTCTTTAGATAACCCAGAGGTCCAATGATGAGATGGTTTAGATTACGTGTCCCCAAGAATCTCATATGTGAGATAATGCAAGGTAGTTTAGAGATGACATGCCTGGGTTATAAGAAACGCTTCTGCAGGCACTGATCTCGATCTCCCCTCCTGTCCAAGGCAGACATAAAGATGGTGCAGTGGGTTGAAAAATGACCACCCAAACCGGTGAGGTTCTAACCACTAGAACTTGTAAATATTATAAGGAAAAAAAATCTTTTTAGATGTGACTATATAAAGGATCTTAATATGGGGAGATTATCCTGGACTATCAAGGTGGGCCCTAAATATAATCTCTAGATCTTGGCTCTAGTACACAGCAGGGAGGGTCCTGGGACCACATAGACCAAGTGGAATAGACTGAAATCAAGAGATGCTAGCTACTACCAGAAGCTGGAATAAGCAAGGAAGAGATTCTCCTTATGGCCTCTGGAGGGGGTTCAATCTTGCTGACACCTTGATTTCTGTCCAGGGACACCAATTTCAATTTCTGGCCTCAATGATAGGATAAAAATCTGTTGTTTAAGTCATTAATTTTGAGAATTTGTTATAGCAGCCTAAGAAAACTAACACAGATGGTAAAAGATCCATTTCACTTATAAGTAAGCAAAACTCTCTAAAATAGACACAAGTCTCCTGGCTTAGAGCTATTTGTTACAGCAGAGATTGGTGATGCCCATTTGTCATATTTAAAGAAAATTAAATCCATCAATTCTCAGTGTCCCCAATTACTTAATTTCTACAAGAGCAATTAACTAGTTCCTAATGATTAAGTCTGCATAAGTCTCTAGACCTGCCTCAGCACTTTATCATACACACACATACACACCCCACAACCTCCCCCCACATGCATGCACAAGTGAACAGCACACACATACACACACCCTGCATACCCCCACACGCATGCATGCACAAGTGAACATACACACACACCACACATACACCTACTCACATGCATGCACAAGTGAACAACACAGACACAGGTATGTGGAATAAATGAATGAATGAATCTCGAGATGAGTGGTGAACCAAGCAAGACCAATAAGAATCTTCACATGAGTAAAAATGAAGGATGGAAGAAGAAAGGGGGGAATAAGGAGAAAAGGAAAACAACAGAAGGGGAAGGGAAGGGAAGGGAAGGGAAGGAGGGAAGGAAGGAAGGAAGGAAGGAAGGAAGGAAGGAAGGAAGGAAGGAAGGTAGGCAGGCAGGCAGGCAAGAACTGGCTTCAAGCTTCCCAGGAGCCAATGCAAAAGAGGAGCAGAAGCAGTTATATAATTCTCATTATTCCAAGGATCAAAGCATACCATTTCCTTACAGAGAAGCCACATATTTCCTTGCATTAATTTTAAATATCATTTCTCATGTGTCACTTCTCATCCTTTACTTAGGAGACATGAGGAATGCAATAGATAATGACCTCAACAATATTTTTATAGTAGAAGAATAATGATTGTGTCTTGCAAAGGCCTTTGTTTGATGGAAATTTCAGGCAAAATATTATGACAAATCTGAAATGAGGCTTCTATGGGTGAATAGAGTGATGGTGTACATGGGGGAGTGGACGAACTTCTCATCCACTCTGAGACCTCTCACAATCATTTCCCTCAACTGGGCATCTTCTAAGACCCTCATACCAGGTCTTCTAAATCTGTTCTATTCTGCAAGGAAGGGTGCAGAGAGCTGACACTATTCTGTTGGATGTAGAGTTAGTATTGCAGCTGAAAGCATTATCATTCTTTCATAGAAATGGAGTCACCTAAACAGGAAAAAAAATCATTGAATCTACACAAAGTGAAGCTGGAACTCTCAGGAAACAAAGTACCTCTGTAAAGTCAAGTACTAATATATGAGCATCGATATCATGATATGCTGGCCAGTACAGGAATACCATCCCAGCCTGTGATATAGAGGAATGTGGAATCCAAAAAGACAGTGCTGTCATTTGAACACACTTGGAATAACAGAGTCAAACCCAGAGACCACAGGAGGGCATCTCTGTTAGACAGGTCTCCCTCTGCAGCATCTCCACCAGGCAGGCTTGCTGGCCACAGGCAAACCTAAACCTATAGCCTTGGCTTGTGATTGAGAAAGAAAAGGGCTTCCCTTCTCCCAGTGCCCCCGGAGGGCAACTCATGTAAAGATTCTTATTGGTCTTGCTTGGTTCACCACCTATCTCAAGACTCATTCATTCATTTATTCCACATACCTGTATTTAGTATGTGTGGTATACTGTTTTAGTGACAGGGATACAGCAATGGGGGAAAATCATTCTGGAGGCTTACCTTTTAATGGAGGAAGGAAAACTGTAAGAAATTTGAGATTAAACTTGTGAAGGTGATATATGTAATAAAGAAGAAAAAATTGAGCCAAGAGGACTCAGAGTAATTGTGAGGGATGCTATATTAAATACAGTGGCAGGGACAGCCTCCCTGGTTAGGTAATTTTGAGCAAAACAGCTGAAAGAAATGAGTAAGTAAGCTCTGCAAATATCTAGAGGAAGATTGATTCACATTTAGAAAACAGAAAATTAGAGGCCCAAAGAGAAGAAGATGTTCATCATATTTAAGAAACTACAAGGAAGTCATTGTGTCTAGAGAGGAAGTCATTGTGTCTAGAGAGGCAAGAACAAAGGAGAGGAGGTTCTATCACATACAACGTTGTGGGCCATGATAAGGACTTTGGGCTTTACTTCTAAGGAAGCCATTGAACAGAACAGTGACAGGATCTCACACTTTGGAAGGATCTGTGTGCAGAGATCAGGGACCTCCAGCTGAAGACCACCAGTCTGTAATTTGGTGGTGTTGACCTGTTTCAACATGGAGGGGTGTGGGGTGTTTCAGTGAAGCATATTAGTAAAAACTTACTGCAGGGTGTAGGACTCTGCCCAGTCATTGTAGGGTGGGGGTTAAGGAAGCAGATCTTGGCTCTGGATTGGATGCTGTTAGGTTATCAATGTTTATGCAGCTTACTAATTCTTATCTTGAAGGTGAGAACAGAGTGAGGCTAACACTGTGATTGGTAAGAAGCAGCAGCCACTCATCTTAACCAGGCTAGGAGAATGGTGTTTGTATGCTTTCGACAATGTTTCTGTGTTTGTCTTGACATATCAGTCACAGAGTGGCTTTGTCTAATGTGGGAATTCATGAGTGAGTGCCAGGAAGATGCCAACTCTATAGGGGCTGCTTTTCTCTTCCTCGGGGAACAAAGGAGGGTCAGGAGATCAGAGAGGAGGTTAGTGAGGCAATTGTCATCATGACTTCCCATCAAGACTACAGCATTTCAACAGGTTTAATGTGGTAGGATTCCTGGAATATTTTGAAGGTGGAGATGATCAGATTTTCTGGTTGTGTCAAATAAGACAAGGAGTTTAAAGTAGTTCCAAGGGTTTTCCAAGGGATGAAGTAGAGTTGCCATGTATCAAAAAGTAGCAAATAACGGGAGGAGCATATTGAGTGTAGTACACAGAGAGCTCAGTTTTATACATGCTAAATGTAAGATGCCCCCTATCCAAGTGAAAAACTGAATAGATAGTCAGATATATAAATCTGGACTTCAGAGAAGTGGCAGACTAGACAGTATCTTTGCAAGTTATTCTTGTGTGATAATAGTTGGAGCCATGGAACTGGATGGCATTACCTATGAATTAAATGTAGGGAAAAAAAAGAGGAAACTAGCTTGGGTCAGGGGATACTCCCATGCACAATAACTGTGGGAGGAACATTCTGAGTAGCCAGCCTCAGTCACATCCCATTCCTGTCAAGAAGTTGGGGCAATATGATTGACAGCCTCACTGAGCCCACGTGGTGTGGGAAAGAGGTGATTTCCTGTAGCAAATAATTTTGAGTCAACACATGCCATTTGGCTACTTTAGCAATGAATGCAGGGCCCTCGTATTTTTTTTTGTCCTTGTTGAATTATTTAGTTATTTAACAGATTTTTATCCATTCATAACTGGCATATGTTATACATGCGTATAGAAGTTTCAGCAGTGTGAATGTGACAGAAATACTTGTCATCTTGGCTTTGAAATGGCAAGTCTTCTTCCATATTAAATTCAGTTTCTTCTGCATAGCCCTGGGAGAAGAAATGAGAAAAAAATGATTGCTGTTTCAAAGACAACTCAGCTCATTATAAATCAGATACTTCTCACTACAGGCCTCTTCATAAGTTAAAGGGAGCTTTCCAAAGAGGGGGAAGCTCTATCTCACAGACACCAAAGCCAGAGGGGATGTGGTGGAGAAGTTTCAAGCATGCTTGGATGGAGGAGATGAGCCACAGTGCAATGACTCTCAGTGAAAGTGGAAGTCGGAGAGAATTCAAGCTTTTCCTCACTCATCATTTACTAACTAGGTGACACTGGGAAAATCACCTCACCTTTTGCTTTGGTGTAAATGCTTGTGTCTCTTCAAAATTTATGTATTGAAACTTATGTAATGATATTAAGAAATTAAGAATCTTTGAGAGGTGCTTAGGTCAAGAGGGCAGAGACCTCCTGGATGGAATTAGTGCCCTTAGAAAAGAGACCCTCTATAACTGCCTTACTTCCACCCAGTAAGGAATGCCATCAAGTCATCTATGAGCAACAAGGCCATCGTGGAACAGTGAATCTGCTAGCACCTTGATCATGAAGTTTCTGGCCTCCGGAACTGTGAAAAATAAATTTCTGGTCTTTTAAAGCCACCAGTTTATGGCTTTTTTTTTTTAATTACAGCATCATGTACTGATAATACTCTCAGTTTCTTTTTCCTCATGTCTGCAACTAGGGACAATGCATTCTTTTTATAAGGTAGTAGGAATTAAGGAAGATATTGCTTGTAATAGACTTCTAGCATTGTGGTTGGCTCATAACAGCATCCAGTAAATGTTAGTCCCCTTCCTTTTGAAGTAGACAGCCTGCAGGGAAAATTCCATTCTGGATCATTGTGAACTCTGTAACATTTGAACAAAGTACATTGATAAATCCACTGGGGTCATAGCTGAGAGGTGGAGAGCATGGTCTTTAGAAAAGGAAGGCAGAGGGACTACTTACCCTGTGTGGCAAGAGGCATTTGCTTGCTCCTGAATGGGTGAGTTCTCCAAATTCTCTGCTGGGGGAAAGAGAACTGAGTTGGGGGAGGTTGTTATGTGGTGGGTGGGATGAACTCTGATTTTTCCTCTTAGCCTGGCAGCCAAGTGGCTCACACAATGCTAGTGTGATTGCATTTTTGGTGGAAATGCAGAACTCAGTTCTGCAGGCTGACAGGGCATCAGAGAGACTCCACTTCATGGATTCAGAATAGAGCTGACACCAGAGAAAAGCTCCAGATGCTCCCAGGCTGAGGGAGGAGGGTTTGCATAAAATACACTAAAGTCTCTGAGAGGTGAAGGACTTCAGCAAATATCTGCTTCCCCGTGGATTTTGCCAAGCACACCTTGAGAATGACCTGGAGAGTGTTTTCTCTTGCTAAGGATCTGTGACATGAATGTGTCAACTTAAGTATCAGAGGGATTCTCCAAAGAACAATGATATTTATTTGGAAATAGCAGAGTGTTGCAATGGGGATATGTGTGCTAGAGTAACAGGAATATATTCAGGGAGGTCAGGGCACAGGGAAGCTTCAAAGGCAACCAGGGAGAGATTTACTTGCTTCCTAAGTTCATTGGACTTGCGGTTGGCATCAGCTCGCTGGTAGAGGTGCCCTGCTGGGCAGTATTCTGTCAAGAGCATCTTGTCTGAATTGCAGCAGTCTTAAAGAATGTTAAAGATAAACTTTGCTACAGAAATCTGTTGGGAGGCCTGCAAACATGAGATGCATGCAGAACAAGAAGAAATCTCTTGTGAGGCTTTTACAAAGTCCTTGGAACAGTACCTATCTCACATGGACATGTCTGGATTCTTCCCCTTTGTAACTTTCCAGCTCTGATTTTGTCTGGGTCTGACAAGAAAGATTTCATCTTGCAATCATCAACTTTCACAAAGGACATGTTCTTCCTCCTTCTGTGGCACAGTTCCCAGGAACAGCCAAACAAACATTCATCCTCAACTGAAGAGGTGGTTACCACCCAGCTTCCTCCAGTCCCAGCCCCACCAAATCCCTCAGAAAAGAGGAAACAAACACAGTCATAGAATAAACACAAACAACCAGCAGAAGGGTGAGCAGAGACATGTCATCCTTATGCAGCTGAAGTTGACCTGGTGTGTCTGATCCTGGTGAAAGAGGGGAGAGGGGATCATTGGGCAGTCTATTCTGCTGGCAGCAGCACAATCCTCAAATGATCTCTTCCATTTACTGTAAAGAATGATGCATTGAGATTAACAACACTCTCTTAAAATTCAATTATGGAAAGAGGATCCATGGAGGGAGAAAGGAAGGGAAAGGGGAAGTACTAGGTAGTGAAATGGAGTAAATTAAACTATATGCATTAATGAGTACATCACAATGAATCCAACTATTATTTCTAACTATAAGGCACTAATAGAAGCATTAAATATAACAGAACCATTATATTTAAAATATTTTAAAAATATTACTGTGGTCATGTTTTTTTAAAGTTCTTACGTATTAGAGATGCATATTGAAATATTTATGGATAAAATGATATGATATGTGGGATTAACTTAATGGAGGATGTTTAGGATTTCATTTAAATAAAGTACAAAAGGAAACAAAATGAATGCAAGCTGTTAGAAGTCAGGAGAGTGGGGCCAGGATAGTGAATGCTGAGTGGACCAAGTGGGCACTTGGGACTGGGGATTATATAGGAGCCTTCAGTTGATGAAAATTATTATACTTTATCTTTACAATGTGTGAGCTCTTCTGTGCATGTGCATGGACAAAATGCGTCAATAAAAAATCTTGAAAAATTGTCATGTGGGAGGGAGATGATCCTGCAAGTAGTGGGACCTAGGGAGAGTGATGGGGACCCTGTTGTCTGAATCCTCTGCTGAAGCTGCAAGATGAGTAGAAATAGGTTCATTTTATGATTCTCCTCCTTTATAAATGTTGACATTTTGCACAAGAAAATATTTATCAAAGCATCCAAAGAAGGGTTAAGTGTAATTTATCCTTAAATGTTAATTTCTTAAAAACAAAGTTCCAATACAACAAGAGTTGAAGCTCTAATGGGTCAGGGAAGAAGATGGGTCATTTGAAATATGGACCAGATAATGGGCCACATGTTTTCACAAGCGTGATTTTTCACACATACTGGTGCAACCCCTTTAAATCAGTGATCATCAAAAGAAAAGCATACCAGCTACTTGGGAGGCTAAGGCAGGAGGATGGCTTAAGCCTAGGAAACCTGGGCAACATAATGAGACTACTTTAAAAGTAAATCTTTTTAAACAAAAGAAAGGCATACATACAGACATGTATTATCATGTGCCAACATTTGTCCTTATTAATTCCAGATTTTATACCTGTGATATAAACACATGCTATCTGACTTAACAATGGAATTATATTTTGATAAGCCTATTGTAAACTGAAAATATCCTAAGACAAAAAATGCATTTAACAAACCTAACTAACTGAACATCATGGGTTAACCTAACCTACCTTAAATGTGCTCGGAATGCTTAAATTAGCCTACAGTTGGGCAAAATCATCTAACACAAAGCCTAATTTTAAAGTGTTGGAAACCTCATCTAATGCATTAAATACCTGTCTCAAAAAACACTGGCTGCATTGTAAACATAGAGGATTGTAGCTCCTTGTGATCACGTGGTTAACTGGGAGCAATGGTTCTTTTCCGCTGCCATTGCTATGATTTTTTTTTTTTGTTCTTGAGATTTAACCCTGTGATGCTTTACCACTGAGCTACATCCCAGCCCCCTGCTTTTTTTTTTTTGAGACAAGGGCACACTAAGTTACTTAGGGCCTGGCTAAGTTGATAAGGCTGACCTTGAACTTGCAGCCCTCCTGCCTCAGCCTCCCAAGTCATTGGGATTACTTACAAGTATGCACCACTGCATCTGGCCACTGCCCAATGTTATGAGAATAATAAAGCCTATATTGCTAGCATGGGAAAAGATCAAAATCTGAAATATCATTTCTACTGAAATCATAAGTACTATGATAGGATATGAAATGTAAAGTCAAAAATCATTTAGTTAAGCCAAACCATTATAAGTTGGAGACCATTGTACAAATATATTAGGAGCATTATTATACATCCATAAAAAAGAAAGAGATAAATGTATACACAGATATTCCAATTTGTTCTTTCTAATGACAATGTCTATCATTGGGTGCCTTTAAGACAGATGATTTGGAAAAAATCAAAACAACAACCACAAACAAAGAAAAACTAAATTCTGCATTGAATATCACCTATCAGTCAAATACCAGGTTGTGCCCTTGGCTGTATGAAGAGCCAAGGCCTTGGAGAAGAAGATACATAAAACTATAAATTCCTGTAGTATGGTGGTGACACTCAGATGGAAACAGAATAAGGCAACCTGGGGATTCTTCCTGCAGGAGAGAAGCCCTGAATAGAAGCAGAAAGCTCAATAAAGAACTCGTCAAGCAAACAAATGTAAGAAAGCTATTTCCAACGGGTTTAATCATGTTACCAAAATGATCCTAACCCTGCTGCCTGAGAATGTGACACTTGGAAATCAGGACTTTGCAGATGTAATCCGGTTACATCAGGGTGGGCCCTGATCCAACACGAGTGGTGTCCTTATGAGAAGAGGAGAAGAGAGGAGCATCCACAGAAAAGACAAAGCCATATCCATACACAGACACACAGGGCAAAGGTCACGAGACCACGGGGGCAGAAATAGGAGTTGGGCATCTGCAGTCCAAGGAACACCAACAACTCCCTGGTGTCTTGGAAACTAGACAGGGAGCATGATCCACCTCACCCCTTGAATTTGAACTGCTAGCCTCCAGAACCGCTGCAGGAGAAATTTTTCTGGTTTCAAGCCACACTGTTGTATTTTGTTACAGCAACCCTAGAAAATAATGTACCAATAAAAGGAAATAAATTAGCAAATGAAAAGGGACTGAAACAACAGGATAGGATGTGTGGTGGAAACTATCAGCCCTGGAGCTTCCAGGGAGCATAGAAAGCAAGGTAGAGGCTACAGCAGATGAGTCAACCAAGGTGCACCCTGAGTGAGAGGTCACGATGGCCCCAGTGACAAACAATAGACCAGTCACACTAAGAGAGTGACAGATGCCAGAAATACACAAGGGACCAAAGAGGCAAGATGTGGTGATTGGCTGACTGTGGTGAAGCAGGGAAAACGGATTGGGAGAAACCCAGGTGGATGGCGACTTTCCTGCAAAAATAAGGAATAGAAATTGGTTCTGAGCAAATGAGAGATTATAGATTCTGCTTTTGACATGTTGGTTTGAGAAACTTGTGGGACATGAAAATGTGTTCAGTCGGCAGTTGGATATAGAGATTTAAAACTCAAAGGAGATTCAATACACAAGGATAATTATTGGGGAGTAAACAGTATAGATGGTCATTAAAAACACAGAGGGTAAACAAAAGGAGAAAATCAGTTGTCAAGTGGAGAATCCTGAGCAACATCATCATGCAAGTGGTGGGCAGAAAAGCCCACAAAAGAGGAGAAAAAGAGACAGGCAAACTTGGAAGGTCAGCAGCAGGAGGGGGGAGCATCTTGGAAGATGTGAATAGAGTCAAGGAGGCAAGTGTGGTGAATCATGTTAAAAAGCGTGGAGACCTGGGAAGACAGCATGGAAAGTCCCAGGTTTAGATGGCAGCTGTGATTGGTAACAGCTTTAGCAATTGGGCAAACAGAAGATGAACTGTCCTAGGTGGGGACTGAGCAGTAGGGGAGCAAGTGGGGATAGCAGGTTACCAGTTCCTTAAAGATACAGGCAGAGAATGAATGAGAAAGAGTGTGGTCATCAAGGAAGGATGGAAAGTCAAGGTCAAGTGTACAGGAGAATTAAGTAGGTTTCAGGCTAAGAGAAAAGACAGACTTTTGGGAGACTTTGATGACTTAAGTAAAATATAATCATGTTGAAGCAAAGGATGTCAAGGAGAGGATCTGAGCTCCTGGTAGACTAAATTAAGGGACATCCACCATTTCAGCACCAGGAGGAGGGGTTAGTGTGGTTAAGCAGCAGATAAATTTGTACAGGAAACTGAAGAAGAGCATTCTTTCAGGGATTTGTGTGTGTGTGTGTGTGAATGTTGCAAAAACAACAAGGTGGGGTTGGGATGCAAGGAGATCAGGAGAACAAATGAAAGACATCAAAGGCCAGCTGAGGCTGGAGGCAGTACAACTCTGGTGGCATTATTTGACTGATTGATTTAGGACATGTACCATCCTTATGGGAGGAACAGGCCCAGGCTGTGGCACTTGGAGAGGTTTGGGGAGCTCAGTAACATTGGCTCATCTGTTATCAAATAGAACAGTCTCTCGAGTCGACGCCACGTCCTCATTGTCCATACCTCCGCACACCTTCTGCCTCCGCGGCCAGCTTGAGCCACAAACCTCCTCCTACTGCACATTTTGTTGTTGTTGTTGTTCACTGTTTCATCTCCCGTCCTTGACTCAGCTCAACCCTGACCGGAAGGCTTCCCTTCCCTGAAATCCCTCCCCATCTCCTTGGCCACTCACAATGATGCGTCTTTGCCTTATGGTGGATCAGATGCTCAGGTTTGGTAATAAACACTCTCAAGGGGCCAGAGATGGGGAGCAGAAAACCAACCACAGAGTGAGGACTGTGACAAGAATGGAAGGATCCCAGTAGGAAGGGAGAGGAGGCGAGGCGCAGGAATCTCAGATATGAGAGTTTCCTCCTAAAAGATAAAGTCAAGGCAGAGCAAGAGCCAACTCCAGGAATCTCCTCTCTAGGCATCCAACTATTTCCTCTCTTTGCTGGGTCATTTGCTTCCCCAAGTCAAACAAATCCCATGTTTGTCCCCATGTGCCCCTTCAGCCGTAGCCCCATTGCTCCTTTTCTCTTCTTGAGAGACAACTCGCACAGCCTTCTGGTCCTCACCCTCAGGCACTCCCCAGAGCCAAGCAGCTTCCATCTCCATCATGCCCCTGAAACAGCTCTGTGTCCCTTTCTCCAGTGAACAGACAGCAGCTTTAAGGAGGACTAATGTACTTTTACACTATTACTACATGCACTTTCATTAATGTGCTTCTACATCATTTGAGAAAGGGATCAGCTGTGGAAGTAGTTAATTTCCAAATACTCAGGTTGATCGCGGCAGCACAAGGGTGCCTAACACAGCAGCTGGAAATTGTGCATCCTTCCTGTGGTCTATTCTTGCTGCTACTGCCTTTAATTCCGATCTAAGATCTCTCTCCTACTTTCCTTTCCTTTTTTCTCTGGTTGGTCTTCTTACCTTAGGTTCACAGCCTGCCCTCCTGTAAATGACCCCCAGATATCCCACAAAATGTTTTCTGTTCCAGAAATAAGATTTTCTGATCAGAGTCCCTCATTTGCATCCCCACCTGGTCCCCATACTACCAGAAGTCCCCATTCATTTTCAAGTCTTTCCTAAGCAAGTCTCCCCTGAGGCATCTCAACTTATCACAAATGTCTCTGCTTTCTCTCCCCAAGCTGTCCAAGTAATTATACTTCCTTCTGCCCCTGCTCATCATGCCTGATGCTCTGCTCCCAAGGCAGCAGAAGCCTTGGGCAGAAGCTTTGTGGCTTCATCTGTATTCCCACTTGCTGTCCCCAAGTTTTATCTTTGGCTTCCAGAGACCATATACATCTGCCTTATTGTTAAAACATTCATAAACTCAAGCTTCACCCCACTTCCTGGGGAAAAAGCTGTTCGGTCAAGGTACGAGCACAGGGAGGAGAAGAGCAGAGACAAAGAAAAGCCAGGACCAGAGCGTTGGCTTGGCGGTTACAGTGCTTGCCTGGCATGCACAAGCACACTGGTTCAAACCCCAGCACCCACGTACATGTATGCAACTAAGTGTCAGAGCAACTAAAGCCATGTGAAAAACTCAATAAAAATTGATTCTCTCTCCCCAACCCCTCTCTCTCACTGTCCTTCTCTCTTAAAAAAAAAAAAAGAAAGAAAGAAAGAAGAAAGAAAAAAGAAGCAGGCTTAGAACCATGGAAATGGTACAACTTGAGAATGTTTAACAATTAAGAAAATGTCATATGAAGATAAAGAGCTTCTAGGACACATGACCAGAAGAGTGAAGGCAGGCAGTACCCTTGGCTGGTATCCATTGGGGGTCGGTCTAAAGGGTTATGGCAGGGCAGGATGGGGCAGGCTCACTGGTGGTCTCCTGATGCCACACCACCAGCTATGTACCATCCTCCCAAAGATGTCCACATCATAATCCTAGAACCTATTGTTTTACATGATAAAGGGAGGGGACTTTGCAGAAGATGAATTAAGGATCTTGGAAGAGGGAGATTATGCTAGATTACCAAGTGGACCCATGATCATCACAAGGGACCCAGTAAGACGGAAGTGAGAGGATCAAAAATGAGCAGTAGGAGATGTGGCAATGACAGCAAGAAGTTGCAGTAAAGTGAAGAAAGGGCCACGAGCCTCTGAGCAGAGGTGCTTTGGGAATCTGAAAAAAATAAGGAAATGTAGATCTGGGAGGTGTAGCTCAGTGGTAGAACATTTGCCTGGCATGCACAAGTGCTTAAGGTTCTGGATTTAATCCCTAGTCTTGAAAAAAATAAAAGGAAATAGGTTTTCCTCCGAAGCCTCTAGAAGAAACAGAACTCCATCAACACCTTGAATTTTAGCTTCTGACACCCAGACTACAAAAGAATAGCCACCAAGTTTTTGATAGTATGTTACACAGCACTAAGCAACATATTCACATAGTAGAGGAGGGTTGATGGGTACACATGGGTGGCTTTGGGCTCTGCCAAAACTTTAGGGCTGGGCTGCTCTAAAAATAACTACTTCAGCATTGCCTGAGGTCTCCAGCTTCTTCTCTGGGTAGTTCACCCACTTGGCAGAATACTTTTGAATGTGTGTACACACACACACATACACACATATTCACATATTTCAAAACATATATTTTAAAATATATATTGCATATATATTTACACACAAACATATGTGCACATTATGATGCTTTTTTCTATATTTAAGATGCTTTAACAGCCTCAAAAATTGTTTTAAAATTTTTTAGTTGGGGAGAGACTATCCTTTCTGGGGCAAGCCAATTCTTTGAGGGCTAATCCAGGGCTAAGTCTCCTCTATCTGGCACACACATCTCAGGAGCCAATGTTCCTCTACCTTTAGTATCCCAAAGCCTGGTGCCAGGCAACCAGAGACCACCCCTCTAAAGCTCAGAGTATGCCTGAATTGCTCAAACTAGCCAGTGCTGAACTATAGCCCTTCCCATGGAAGCCCCCATAAAGGCTCTGACTTCACCTTTTCCCTGGCTGCTGTCTTCTGCTTTCTGACCATCCTAGTGTCTTTTCCATATGACCTTGAATGGCACGCTGTGCCTCCCACCTCTGAGACCTGTGAGTATAAACTTTGTTTTCCTGAGTACCTGTCCTCTCTTGTAACCATACTTAACTTTTTACACTGCCAAAAATGTCGTCCATAAAGATGTGAGATCAGAGCCCTCTGAAATCCCTTCCAGGTTGGCACCAATGCATTTTTTAAAAATTTTATTGAGGAGTTGTGTTATTGTACAATCATAAGTGCATATATAGTAACAATATGATATACACCTGATCCCCAATCCAGAATCACCCCGCATTCTCCATACCCCAGACTCTTGACTCTTCTATATTTCCACCTATAGCAAATATAAATGTATATATATATACATGCATATAAATATATGATTGTGCATTTTTCCAGAATTAAATGATTGTATAAGTATTATTTGACTTCTTGGGGGTATAAAGAGTAAGCAATATTGTTGATACCCCCACTTGATTCCTCCATATTCTCCTTCCCTTTCCCTTTCCTCCTACCATCACCCCCACATATCTGTGGCTCTCCTATATTATGTGTTGCTTTGACTTTGGTGAGTCTAGTACATGAGTTTGACTACCTTTCACCCAAGCCTGGGTTTTTCCCGAGCTTCCATAAATGAGGGAGAACATTTGACCTTTGAGTCTCTGAGTTTGGCTAACTTTGCTCAGCATAATTTCTTCTATTGCCATCCATTTACCTTCAAAGGCCACAATATCTTGTTCTAATAGCTGAGTAGAATTCTGTGGGAATTCTCCAGTGAGGGGCATCTGGGTTGATTCCATAATTTAGCTACTGTAAATTGAGCTGCTGTGAACATTGATTTTGCTCTGTCACTGTAATGTGCTGATTCTAGCTCTTCTGGGAAAATGCCCAGAAGAGGGATAGCTGGATTGTAGGTGGATCCATCCCTAATTTTTTTGAGGAGTCTTCACACTGCTTTCCAGAGCAGCTGTACCAGTCTGCAGTTCCATTAACAGTGTGCTAATGTTCCTATCTCTCCACAACCCTTCCAGCATCTGTTACTGTTTATATTCTTCATCTTTGCCAATCTGACTGGAGTGAGGTGAAATCTCAATGTAGTTTTGATTTGCATTTCTCTAATTACTAGTGAGTTAGAACACTTTCTCATGTATTCATTGACTTGCTCAATTGCCTCTGTTGAGAAGTTTCTATTTAGCTCTCTGACCCATTTATTGATTGGATTGTTTGTGATTTTGGTATTAAGTTTTTTGAGTTCTTTGTAAATTTTGGATATTAGTCCCCTGTTAGAGGAATCACAGGCCATGATTATCTCCCTTTCTGTAGGTTCTCTCGACAGTTTTGACCAATTCCTTGGCTGAACAAAAAAAAAAAAAAAAGCTTTTTAGTTTAATGACATACCACTCATTGATTCTTGACTTTAATTCTTTCACCTTGGGGGTCTGTTGAGAACATCGTTGCCTACTCCAATATGCTGGAGTGTTGGTCCTAATTTTTCTTTTAGCAGTTGTATGGTAACTGGTTTAATTCCTACTTCCTTGATCCATTTAGATTTGATTTTTGTGCAAGGTGAGAGATAAGGATCTAATTTCAATTATCTGCAAGTGTCTAGTTTGTCCAGCACCATCTGTTGCATAGGCTGTCTTTCCTCCATGTTATATTTTGACCCCCTTTGTCAAATATTAGTTGCTTAAAGATTTGGGTTTGTCTCAGTGTCTCCTGCTCTATTCCATTGGTTTTCACACCTATTTTGATACCAATACCAGGAGCAATGCATTTGTTAGCACCAGTAGGGCAGTCACTCAACCAGCTACCAAGCCTCTTAACAACACCATGGCCTGCCTCACCTTGTCACTGGGTGGGAGGGAGTACTGGGGAATCTGCTGTGCTCTTCTTTCCTGGTTTGCACCCAGAGAATGTAAAGAGAGCCAGGGACAGTGACTTCAGGCCAACCGCAGATGAAACAAGGGAAGCTCACCAGGCCCAGATGGCCCATGAGGCCAGTATCCAGCAACATCTACTACCAGCCCTGGCCAACTGTGACTAGCATCCCAATAAATTGAAAGTGAAGAAATTGGAGACCTCTGGCTGCCAGCAAGCTCCATTTCCCCACTCTGTGTTCCATTCTGACCATAAATGCAATTTCCAACCTTTCTCCCTGCAGAGCAGTAGTGTCAACAGGCTGAGTCCTGGCGGTAGGTACCATCCTTTTCTTCATTAGAAGTACATGCTCATTATAAACTTTCTTTCAAATAAATCACATTGCTGCTTCTAAAGAGTTTTTCTTTGGGGACAAATGACAACCCAAGATGTGGCAACAGTGCCCCAGTCTCCATTACATGCCAGGCACTAGGACTTTACTGTCAAAAGCTGGAGACTTCCTGGAATTGTAGTTGTGTTCCTACTGTGCTCACAAAATAAGAACCACTGATCCATAGGAACATGTTCTAGGGGTGTTAGTTTTCACAGATCCACCTTGTCTGAAGGGGCTAGGACACTAGGACACCAAGGAAAGAAGCCCTAGCCCCACCTAAGCCATTATCTCAAGCAGAGGTGACATGAATGAGGCATTTTCCTAAGGCCCCCCAATTCCAGCATGGTCCCTAAGGGAAAGTATAGCTTTCCAACATGAGGCTATCTAAATCCACATTAACCAAAGTCTTCATTTATATAATTTTCTAAATTGGGGTAAGGGAGTAGAAAATGATCATGGATTGATCAGAGCTCAGTGAAATGAAATCTGGCTGTGTTTCACTAGTGGGAAGGATTAGTGGGCTTCATTGGCCAGCCCCTGTGCATGTACTCGTGCACACATGCCCTGCTCCCTTGGGCAGCACGACTGGACCAGGACTTCTACCCAGGGGAGGTTAGCAAGGGCTCCCACTGCCCCCTTCACTATGCTTGTAACTGAGCGGGAAATTTAAGCTGATGTTTGAAATTTTCTGGAACGGGGCATGAAGTCTTTCTTGGATCTCCTATCTCTACATTGGGTGTTACTGCATCTATCAATCAGTGAAGAAGCACATGATTTCCATTTAGCTTGTGGATAAACCCCTCACCCAATAACCACATTGGGAGGCAGGGTAATAGAGCCCAGAATGTTTAAAGTCTCTTACATCCTGGAAAACCATGCTATCAGTGTTCATATAGCAGGCTTTGGTCTATAAGCACTTAAAATGAAGAGAAAGAAATAAAGTACATATCTTGAACAGGCCACACTTAATTCTATAAAAATCATATCATAGTATGCTGATAATATTAAAATGACTTGAAACTCAGTCCTGATAATGACAACACATTAATTTGATTTTGCATTGGGTTGTGGCCAAAACTTGCATGACAAGGGCAGGGACCTCTATGGTAGGCAAAGTAACAGTCCCCAAAGATGTTCAGAGCCTAATCCGCAGAACCTATTAACATGTTAGGCAACATGGCACCAACAAATTTAGGTTGCAGATGGCATTAAGGCTGCTAGTGTGACCTGAAAATAGGGTAAAATCAGATGGCCTGAAAATAACTGTGTAGACCCACTGTGCTATTAAATAATATGCTATTAAATAAAAATATGCTATTAAATATAGCATATTTAATATGCTATATTTAGCATAATTAATATGCTATTAAAAATATGCTATTAAATAAAAAGGACATGGAACTGAGATCCAGAAGGGTACAAGACAAACTGTGACTACTTTAGGCAATATTGTTTATACCATTTGTCTTGTGCACAAGACCAAAGCTGGGCTCTGGGTTGCCATATGCAAACGAGTAAAACATGATTTCTGTGCTGGAGGACCTCACTGTCTCATAGGGGAGATTTGTGCATAATTTGGAAAAAAAATCTTTAATAGATATTGAAAGGTTTTTAAAGATACCATGATAATATATTCTGAATCAAGAATCCACAACCAAATCACAAGCTATGAGAGAGTTTAACAAATGGGCCAAATATTTGAGGCTGTGTTGCCTGAAAGACGCACATGTAAATTGATCCCAGAAGTGTCCCAGATCAGGGGATGCGTGAGCCAGAACTTTCACAGGTGAGGAGGAGTAGGAGGGAAGCATAGCTCATCAATGTATGGAAAAGAAAGATAAGCATGAAGAGCTAAGATAGGAAGCTCCATATAGCACTCTAGCTAGAATTAATCTGCAATTCAAGATCTATGTGACCATCTGAAGATAATTTCACATAAGTATAACTAAACTTTGAAAAATAGATAAAACAAAATGCAATTATTTTTACTGGAAAATAATAGCATTAGTCAAGAGATTGTTCCAGAGTAGTTGCTTCCAAGGATTTAACCTAGAATCCCCTGTCTCCAAAACCCACCAGGTATCCTTCTACAAGGTACTTCTCTGCTTGTTTCACATCTTTAAAATGGAACAACCATGTCTACCCACAAGTTGATTGAAGGAGTCATGTATATGTAAAGGCTTTGGCAACGTGTCTGGAACATGGCAAGCAGCTTATAATTTTTCCTATTACTATTATTGAAATTATGAATAGTGCTTGAATAATGGAGAGACCACAGTTACTATGCAGGACTCCTTGTTACAGGGTGGAGTGTTGGGTTTAATTCCACCAAGGCGCCAGCATACACCTGTTGAGTAGAGACTCTAGAAGAAGCAGAGTGGCCATGGCCTGAGAGTATACCTGGTGGCAGGTGTCTGGAGGACATCCAAGCCTCCTTTGCAAACAGGAAATGACGACTGTGTTTACAGATGAATCTGTGTACTCAGACTGTGATGTCCCTGCGCTTAACACACAAAAGCCCTTCTATAGCATAGAAGGACTTCTGGATCTGCAACCTGGAGGGACAATAGAGAGTGGCAAGGCTTGTGGTGAACCGGGGGTGCAGGTGCCTTTGAAAGGAATCATCTCTCAGTTTCAACCAATTGGTGCCACAATGGAATAGTAGCAGATCTTCTCATTTTTCAAGAGAGAATGGCAATCAGAAATTGTGTCAGGAATTTTCTAGTTTGAAAATACAGGTTACATTATTTAGGTCATTGGTCTACAAGCCAGTTTTGTAGCAATAGCTGTGTGATTCTGGCTTAGATACTTATGAAATAATCCTCTTGTGGTGCTCTTTGATGTGGAAAGAAGTCTGGATATTATTCTCATAATATTCTAATAAATCCTAGCAGAAGAAATTATTTCTGGCTTTTCTCTAGAAAAATTCATATATTGATTAAAGAAGTGTTATTACCTTAACAGCACTCTTCTGCCACTCTTGCTGGCTCTGTAGGCAACTCACCAGTTTCTTCAAGGCCAGGAACCTGGGAGTCATTGGGCGTCTCCATCTCTTTACCTTTACAGTCAATCTGCAAACAAGTCCTAGTGAATGGATGGCTTCAGTATCTTATAGATTTATTGCTTCCACCGACAACTAAGGCCATGCTGTCTTCTTGCTTCCTAGCTAGTCCTCATGTCTCCAACTGACCAGACCCTCCTGCCTATTCTACTTGCAAGGTTAGTACCCAAAGCATGCATCAGGCAAGATTGTCACTGCCATGCTTAGAATCCAAGGACGCCCTATCACTGACAGGTCAGGGCCAGAGCTCCTAGGCACAACATACATATCCAGGGAGGGGTGAATAATTAGCTGTGCCTGGAGACTTGGAGGTATCCGAAGCCAGGAACATCAGGCAAAATCCACATTGTAAAGAACTTTGAATGTTACACAAAGGTCTTGGGGCTGCTTTGCATAAGCAATGGGGAACTGTGAGGGGTTGAAGTAGAGGAGAACTTTGTCTATTCTAAATTCTGTCAATTCCACTCCTGTTTCCTTCATAGCACCTATTGCAGTTTATAAGTATTTCATTGACTTTTTCTCCCATCTTCCACTAAATTTTGAGGTACAAGGGGAAAGGAACTTTGTCTGTTTTGTTCATATTTATTTCTATACTGCCCTTAAAGGCCCAGAACGCAGCAGGATTCAATAAAAGGTTATTGAATAAATGAGTAAATGAATGATGAATGCAGGAATGGACGAATGGAATCAACACGGTTTTAACTATGGGTCACCTTCAACCTATTTCTCATCATTTCTCTTTGTGGTTAAGATCCTTCTGGAGTATATCATGATCAAGTGCATCTTACTGTGACACTCTGGCGCAGCAGGATTCAGCATTAGTGATTGGGTGTCAATTATGTGCATCTTATTCAACAAAGCACAATGCAAGGCAGTAACAAGTAATTAGAGGAATAAGACCTTGAAAAGTGCACACGTGCCATAATTAATTGAAAAATCTGTTCATCATTACTGAGAGCATAATGCCAAGTTTTAGTATTCAACTTTGTCTATAAGCATAAAAGAGAAAGAGGACTAGCAGTCTTTATTTAGGTATGACTTCTTTAAAGTCAAATCAAGCAAGTTCTTTAACAATGTGAGAAAACATTAAAATATTTTTGGGCTTTTCAATGAGTAGTGTGTTTTTCTCAACTATCTGAGTTTTTAATAAGCAAGTATTACTTTAAAAATCAGAAAACCAATGAAATGCTAAGACCTGATTCCCAAGAAAAGAATCAATTTATTATGTATTGTCTGGAGCTCTATAATTAATATTTTTAAAAGTCTTCCAATACCATTTTGGTCCTTAAAATAATGAATTTTTATTTTTGTTTTTGTTTTGTTCTTTTTGTTTTTTCTAGAAGCATGAACTTTCAAAGTAGATGAATATCTTGCAAGATCATCTGGTATAGCTCCCTTTTGTTTCACAGGTAAACTTTTTTGACTACCCAGAGTCCTGCCCAGACTGCATGGGATTCTTTTATCGCTGTCAATCATGGGGATGGGGAGCATGTGGGGATACAGAGAGACTGAAGAATAAGATCCAAACTAAGCACTTGGAGTAGTTTAAGTACTTTGCTCCTCTGTAAATGGTAATTAATCCAGAAGTGTTCACATGACTCACACAGACTAATCAGATTACTTTCATTGGTGATGAGATCTTTCTCTATCTTAGACTTCAAGTTGTGAGAAGATGTTGGTTTGGAACTGTCATTAAAACCTTGAGTGTTAGATAAGCCTGGCCTAACTGCTTAGATGTCCCCAAAGATCATTAAGCCAATAAATTACCCTTTTCACTGAAGATTTTATTTTCTGTCATAATGCATCAGAGAGAATTCTTAATAAATTACCACTTATAACTAATGCCACCTTTCCACTTTCTTAAGATCTCTTCTGAGCCTGGGACTGTCATAACATTCTAGGATCTACCATTTCAAGGATTTTGAAAAATAAAACTGATTGTAAAAACAACATTCCTTATATTCATTTTAAATTTTCTGTTATAATTTAAATTAAGGATTTCTATTTCCACCTGAGATAAAATAACAGGAATTGATATACCTTCCTACTGGAATAGGCAGGAAAAACAGACAAAGACAGATGACACCAAGGTTTTCAAGTCAGTAGGTAACAAAGGATAATGATCCCTGAGATGGTTAACTAATGAGGGCAGCTTTATTTTGGCCCTAAATTATCATCTTCAGAGAGCTTACAGGGTACAGCATAAAGAGAGAACCTAGACAGAGCTCAACAAAATCTCTGACGTGAGGAAGCGTAGCTGAGAGTCTGGGGAGATGAAGAGAGACAGAGCTTGCACGACAGAACTGCACCGAGAATGAAGTGCAGAGAGTCCCTCTTAAGCATTCAACAGAGCACTGAGTAGCACATGTGTTTAAGGAAGGTACACTTTTGGGGGAAACCATCTGGCAGGTTTAGATAACAATGCGAAGTGCATGCACAGTACTGTGAGCAGCGCCTTTTCCTACCAGTCGGGCTGGCAGAACATCATTGATGGCACACCGGCAGAGTGCTCAGGCAAGCCACACCTCGGTAGTAGAGAATAGATGTCCCTACGTTGATCACTGCTCTGGATCATGATCCACCTAAAAAATCATAAGAGCAAGAGCAAAGGACCAAACTGTTTCAAGTTAGCTTAACTGCATCCCAGACCCAAATTCAAAGATAAATACAAAAATGTAAAAAAAAATTTGGCACCAAAGAGGATAAAATTCATAATATCTGTCATCTAATCAAAGATTATTAGTATGCAAATCAACAGGAAAATAAGATCTATAATTAGAAGAATAATCAATGAATAGAATGGCACAGATGGTAGAATATGTAGGGAAGGAAATAGAGCATTTAATAGAACTGTGTTCCAATATGCTCATGAAGGTAGGTAGAGATATGGGCAATATGAAAAATACCCAAGCAATGAAAAACTGTAAGCTTTTTTTAAAAGAGCAGTACAGTGAGAGAGAGAGAGAGAGAGAGAGACAGAGAGAATCAATTTTTATTGAGTTTTTCACATGGGCTTCGATGCTTTGACAGTTGTGTACGTGGGTGCTGGGGTTTGAACCTGTGTACTCGCCAGGCAAGCACTGTAACCGCGGAGCCACTGCTTCAGGCCAGAAAACTATAACTTTTGAGATGAAAAATATACTAGTTGGTATCCACAGTGGAGATTAGACATTTCAATGGAAAATATTTTTAAAAACTTAGAGATACAGCAATGAAAGTACACAAAATGAAACAGAGAGTAAAAGATAAAAATAAAAAAAATCTGCTCCTGCTAATTTCTTTCCCATGAAAGAAACATCAGTGAGCCTCAGGACAATGACAAATAGTTAAGAACTATGCAGAAACTTGAGAAGAGACAATAAAGAGAGGGATGTGGATAGAAATACATTTGAAGAAATAATGACTAAAATTTTCAAAATTTGATGAAAATTATACCTCCACAGATCAAGGAAACTCAATGAAACCCAAGCATAAGGAAACATGAAGAAAAGTTTACCAAGACACATCACAAAAAATGGCTTAAAACCAGAAAAAAAAAAAAAAAAGAAAACAGAAAGGAAGGAAGGAAGGAAATGAAAGAAAAGAAAAGACAACAGAGGAGGAAAGACAAAAATTCCAGCAGGTTTCTCCTTGGAAACTGGGAAAGCAGGAAGATGGTGGAGTAACAGTTTTGAAGTATTAGAAGAAAAAACTTTAAACTTAGAATTCTATACCCACTAAAAACATATCCCAAAACAAGGACAAAATCAGATATTTTCAGCAATACAAATGAGACAGTTTTAGGAGAGATAGTAAAATGGCTAGGTAGTCAGGACAGGAAAAAGGGCCCTGCCTATGAGGTAGCTGGTAGAGAGTGATTGACAGGGCAAACTCAGGGCCTTCATATGCAAATGACCATGAGGCTCACCTGTGGGAGCAACACCTTTGTCCCTGAGCCAGGAAAACTAAGAAATGGGGGTGGACACAGATGGGAACTTGGAAAGAATTGCTGACTGTTTTGCATAGATTTTAACCAATGGCTTTGGTACTAAGTTTCAATGCCTGTTTTGCATAGGGTTCAACCAATGGTGTAGATGCATTTCTCAATGCCTGCTTTGCGTGAATGTTAATTATGCTCATACCCCAAATCAATATAACCCCTGGCCTGACCTCCAGGGTGTCCTGCTTCCAGGTGCCCCTCCCCCTTGCCTTGCGGAGACTCTGCTCTTCTTCCTAAATAAATCCTACTCCTTTTACTCCCCCTTCCGTGGTTGTACGTGGATTTTATTCTTCAAATTCGTGAGACAAGAACCCAGAAGATTGGCGCCGAATTCCCCGGATAAATTTCCACCACACCAAGAGCCGTAACACCCAGCTTTTAGCTGGGGAGCTGCTAACACTATTTCAGCTGCAGACACCTGCAGCCAGCCCAAATTCCCAGTTTTAACTGGGAATGGCTGCAAACACTAGAAGCGGGCTATTTTGGCTGCTGAAATCTGTGGTCAGCCCAGACTCCATCTGCCAGACTTTTTTCACCAGCGGGAGCAGAGAATCCAACCTCATCTCAAAAACCCTGCATCACAAACACTGAGAATTCATCACCAGCAAACATACACTATAAAGGAATGTTAAAGGAAGTCCTGCTGTGCTTTGGATATGAGGTATCCCCAACAAAGCCTGTGTTAATGCAGAAATGTTCAGAGGTGAAATAATTGTATTATGAGAGCTGTAACCTTAACTGCCCATCCTATATGAATGGACTAACTGGGGGCAGCTGTAGGCAGGTAGGGTGTGACTGGAGGAGGTAGGTGCCTGGGTGTGCCCTGAAAGGGTGTTTTCTCCCTATGGCCCTTTCCTATCTCTGCTTCCTGGCTTCGGTGAAGGGAGCTACCTTCCCCCAGCACACCCTTTCACCTTGGGCCCAGACAGTACAGTCAGCTGACTGTGGACTAAACCTCTGAAACCATGAGCTAAAATAAACTTTTCCTCCTCTGAGTTGTTCTTGTCATATATTTTGGTCACAGTGACAAAAAGCTGACTAACAGTCTTTTAGGCAGAATGAAAATGAAAATGTTTATCTACACAAAGGAAGGAAGAGCCCTTGAAAACATGAGCAATAGGTAAGTTTTTTAATTATTTATATTTTAAGTCTCTCTTTTTTCATCTGCCTTCCATGACCTCTAATTCTTCCTTATTCTTCATTAAAGCTCTTCATGTACTTTAAGATCCACCACATTCATTTTCACCCATATCTTTTAATTTAACATCCTTGTAATTACTAATTTTTTCTTGTGAATGTGCTTTCTGCAACTTCAGAATTTGTGCTGTTTTTCTTTATACATCCTTTATCTTCTCTGCTCTTCTTTGAATTGTGCAGCCAAAGTCCAGAACAACCATCATTTGCACCAATAAGCTCATTAAGTGGCATGAATGACACTTGCTCCATTAGAAGACTTTGGGGTGCTTGTGAAAATTTGCACATTATCCTTGTCCTAGAAATTCTTGGTGCACTTTAGCATATTAAAGTTCGAGAAGGTCAATACTGAAGTATTCTATTTTAAGTTACTTATCCCAGCATTTGCCCCACTTATTGACTATAAGATCCTTGGAACACAATTTAAAAATTCTTGATCCTATTCAGTGTCTCTGCTTTGCAAGTGAGAGAAGTAAAGTCAAGAGGAGTCAGTTTTCCAAGATCACACAGGATATTAAGTGTCAGAGCAGAAACCAATACTTAAAACTCCGGAATAACTCCAGTGTCCTTTCCTCAGCATTCACCCCCAAATCTTGTCATTCTTGGAATTTTCCATAGAAATTTCTTAACCTTTTGTCTTAATCAGCTTCCTATTACCACGTCAATCACCTGAGAGGAATCAACTCAAAAAGAGGATTTATTTTGGTTCACTGTTTCAGAGGTTCCACTCCATGGTCAGTTGACTGTTACTTTTGGCCAATGGAGAGGCAGCACAATAGGAGTGTGAGGTGGAGCAAAACCACTGGTCTCATGGTAGCCAGGAAGCAAAGAGGTGGGTGTGCATGGTCCCAATATCCCCTTGAATGGCATACCCCTATGTGACCTAAGACTTCCCACCAGGCCTGGCCTCCTAAAGGTTTCTGCCACTTTCCAGTAACACGAGCTAAGAAGCAAGCCTTTAACACATGGGCCCTTGGGGTAACATTTCAGATCCAAACTACAGAATCTTTCATATCAGTCTCATACCTACAATTTTGCCTTTCACTTTCAATTTTTCTTGTGGTTGTTATTTTCCCCCCAAAGCACAAAACTCCATGATCCTGTGAATCAGTACATTGTGGATATTTAAACAAAACTCAAATCTTCAGGTCATCAATTTGTGCAGTGAGAGCAAGCTCATTGTGAAATTGCCATCTGAAAAGACAATGTTGCATCTCCTCCAAGGTGGCAGTTCTTGGAATTGGCAGCCTTGACCCTGTCATCACTTAAGTCACTCCTCAGCTCAGCTCAGACAGCAGCCCTGGCTCTGCTGGAGTGACAGACGCTATGCTGAGCAGAGCCCCCAGCCACCCAACCCTGCCAGCAACTTCAAGCGAAGGCTGAGTGAAAGGGGCAGATGTGGAGCCCAGACTATTTTGACAGGAGATTCATTGGCTGCCCCTCTTCCCCCCTCCCCAAGATTCCCATGTGTTTGCACGTATTAATTCTATTCTCAAAGAAAAGCAAAGAGGAACAAAAAGAAACGATTCTGGGTGTGTTGGCGAGGCACCTGGGAGGAAATGCACAAAAAGAAAACCTCTGAGGTTTTCAGTATTAAAAATGGTTGGTAATCAGACCCTCCCAGCTCTGATTTGCTCATCTGCGCTGGGCATAGTGATTAAGGAGAGAGGGTGGGGAGAAGTGATTTTTTAAAAAGATGCCCACTGATTAAGCTTGATGGTCAGATAATTCATCATTGAAAGAGTCCTTATCCTCTAGTTGAGGGAAAAAATAAATCCTAAAAGACACATGTGATTATGAATAAAAAGCCCCCTAGCAACAGGTAACCCAGAAAAGAAGGCTGGACAAAGAGGAAATAAATTGATCTGCATAAAGAAGGGGTGTTTGGCTCCCTACTGGATGGAAGTGGGGTAGGGGCTGCTCACCAGAGAAGGAATAAGATTGAGTGGGAGCCAGGGATAGTACTCAACGGAAGGGCAGGAGCTGAGGAAGCTGGACCAGTGAGAAACTGCCAAAGTTGAAATGACAACACAATGGCAGTACTGTGATCTGTCCCTTCTCTCACCCCAGACCCAGATGGAAGTCTATGACCTGCAGCGTCCAGAGTTAGCAATACTTGGAAGGTTTCACTGCAGACAGGCTGCCTGTTCAGCTCACAGAGAGGAGAGAACAGTCATAGAAGGAGATGACCATGAGGACAAAAGCCAGTCATATCACCCGTGACACATGTATCTAGTCTCTAGACTGATTTTATTTTTATATTGAATAGAAGACCAAGAACTGAGAGCTGGCAGTACCTTGGTCTCTCATTTAATTCTTACAACAAGGCACTGCAGAATCATTACTCTTATGCATGCAAACATGCAAACATGCAAGCATGCAAATATAACTTTAGAAAGGTTATTGCATCGCTGAAGACTGCTTAGACTTTGCAGAGAATGGCCATGCCAAACCTGGTCACACCTGCTCCTGCCCACTCCAATACATATGCTGTTAACCAGTCTGCATGTGATACAATCTGTATTTCCCCAAACTGAATTTGGGGCCTGCCTGCTGGTGGGGAGTGTGGCTTCTTTATTCTATGAACTTGGTCTAATACCTGGTACTTAATGTGTGTATGCTAAGTTGGAACATAAAAATGAAATTAAATTTTCCATGTGATCACACACAGATAGCACAAAAGTAAAATTAACTTGCCTGCAGTCATATAGCAAGCCTGTGATGCACTGTGCTGTGATCCCTGTGGGCCCCAATATGTGTCTACCATATGACACATTGAGTCAATGAGGCAAACAACCCCGTCAGCACCTGTTGACAGCCCAGGCACCCTGGTAGCAGGACACAGGGCAGGGCACCCAACTGAGTGGGAGGAGAAAGGGGTAAGGGCTAGATTCTGGGCAGGTGAATACCTGCCGTTCAAAATATGAGAGGCAGCAAAGTTCCAATTGTAAAAACCAAGGCTGAAGTAGGGAGGGACAGGAAGTAGTAGTGACTTCTTTCTAATATGGGTCACATCTTAGTAGCATAGAAGTCCTGCTCAACTGGCCCACACCTTCCTGTCTGAGCTTGAGTCTTGAGAACCCCCTGCCCTCACTCTATAGAATATAATCAATTCAAGACACCCAAGTTCTTGTCAGTTCTGAGCAGCCAGATGCTGTTCAATATGGTATCCGCTAGCCACACGTGGCTATTTAAACTTTGAAATTAAACAAAATTTAAAATATATTCCCTCAACCACATTGGCCATGCTTCAAGTGTTTGATAACTACCTGTGATAGTCCCACATTTACTGGACAGCACAGATAAACAATGTTTCCATCACTGTGAAAAGAACTACTGGACCACGCTCCTCTGGGGTCCCTTACCCTCCCAGGAAGGCCTGACTCTGGCCAGAAGGTACACAGCATTTCCTTTCTGGCCAGTTTTCCATTCTGATCTATTTTTCAGTCTCCTCTTGTTTCCTATCTTGGAAATTTGAGTCTGGACTGCACCTTCCTGAGTCCTTTGGACTTGATCTCCTCTTGACCCTCATAGGTGACATTCGGCTCCCACACATGGTTCTGAGCTCTCCTCCCCACCCATGTTCCTGCACATGAGCAAAAATACATTGGGAAAAAGTGACGAAAGTTCCAAAACCCTACAAATGGACCTTAGTCCCATTAAGATGACAATCAAACTCTCGGGCTTCTCCAGGTGGCTGTTTTCTCCAAGGCTGCTCTTGGCAACATGCCAGCCTTAGTGAAGACATGCTGCATCCTATGGGGGGCTCTACCTGCCAACTCCTTCCTTTCCTTTCACTCTGCCTCATTTCTCAGCCTCAAGATGCCTCAAGACTGACCCTACTCTCATGTGTGCTGCATTTGCTTTTCATCACTATAACAAATGACCAAGATAAACAACTCATACGGAGAAAGGGTTTATTTTGGAGCTTTGGTCATGATTGGCCCTATTGCTTTTAGGCCTGTGACAAGGCAGCTCATCGTGATGAAAGTATCTGGCAGAACAAAACTCACCTTAGAGCCAGGAAGAACATACATGCAAGAGTGGGGTCCAGCTTCCCATAATCCCCTATAAGTTCATGTCCCCATTGGCGAACAAAGCAGATCAAAAATCCTACTTTTCTGGAGCTCATGCTTTATTGTCAATTCTTGGAAATGTCCTATACATGAATAGAATGTATATTTTTTATTTGGGGGTGCAGTTGTCCCAATAGTTGACCATTAAGTGAAGATTGCTTTCCTTATTACTCAAATCATGTATTTTCTTTCTTATCTACTCGCCCGCTTATTACATCAATTTCGAAGGGTGTTATGCTAAAATTCCCTCCTGTGGCTTGGGTTCACCTTTTTCTATTTCTCATTCCTATCCTAGAAAGCATATCCTTTTGAAAAACAACTAATGGTCAAATTAAGAAACATGCCCTATTCCACATAGTACGTACAGGATGGAGCCAGGATTCCAGTCTAGTTGCTCTGTTTGGACGTTAATTGTGCAACTGCTGTCATCTGTTGTGTCTAACATCTTCACCTAATAACAACACACCAGTCTTTTTCCATCCTTTGGAAACCCCAACTCCCGTTTTCAGCAAATAACCAGGGTTCTATGCTCCCTGGTCAGCAGCAAATGTGCCCACAGCTGGCTGTCAAAGTAATCTGAGGTAAACAACCAAACTCGGGTCAATGAAGATGTATCTCTTTGCCATATTGTTTTCCAATGGTCCTAGTCAAGGTATGTTATGGGGTCTGTACCTAGCTTTTGTCAAGAATATTTTTTCTTCCATGCTATTAATCTCATCTGAAGAGGTCCTGTTTCCCTGTTAGTTTTCTCTGTAGCTAGAATACATTAACTTCCATTTCTTTTAGTTTTAAAAATATTTTTAGTGCCATTTGGAATTTACCACATTGTAGTATAAAATATGGTCTATTTCAAAAATCATTAAGCAGTATCCCTTGCCAGGAACTGTGCTAGGAGGCATTGTGGATTCAGGATGGAATAAAGCATATGCTCCATCTGTACGGATACAATATAGTAGGAAAATGTCAATAATTGTGCATGTGTGTAATGTAGGTGTTATGGTTTGGATGAAAGGTGTCCCCCACAAAACTCAATGGTTAATGCAAAGGTCGAGTTGAAATGATTGGGTTATGAAAGCCTTGACCTGATCAGTGAGCCAATCCCGATATGATCTACTGAAGACTGGTGGGGTGTGGCTGGAGAGGATGGGTTACTGGGGGCGTGTTTTGGGGTATATATTTTGTATGTGGTGTGGAGTTCCTCCCTCTGCTTCCTGGAGCCATGCATTGAGCTGCTTCCCTCTGCCACACCCTTCCACCATGTTATCCTGCCTCACCTCGAGTCCCAAGGAATGGAGCCAGCCTTGTATGCATTGAGACCTCTAAAACAGTGAGCCTCCCAAATAAACTTTTCCTCCTAAAATTATTCTTATTAAGTCTTTCAGTCACAGCAGTGAAAAGCTGATTAAAACAACAGAGTTGGTAAGAGCATGGGCAGTGTTGGGGACAACCTGCTCAGTCAAGGGGTAGGCAGTAAGGGCAGGCTTCACAGAGGAGGTGACATCTGAGTTATGTCTGGAAGTAGACACCAATCAAGAAAACCATTCTCTAGGAAAACAGAAGAAAGCAACTCCAGAGAGAAGGAATGTGTGTTGTCTTCTACACACATTTTTTTTCTTTTGTTTCTATACTCGGATTTCTCGTTGATGCTTGAACCAGGGTTCATAAGTACCTACTAAACTGTCACTCTCCCTCTTCTCCCTGCCATGGGCAGAGAACCATGAGTGAACCAATTCCTCAATAAATCTTATCGGCATTAGATTCTGAAACTAGTAGAAATAATGTAAAATAAACAATCAATAACTAATAATAAAAGAATGTATAGCTGAGAGACTTAATCACCATTCGTGCTTTGATTGGGCAGCCTCGGGAAGGAGTGGATACCCAGAAGTGAAGAAGGCAGGACAGATTCTAAAATGAATCACTGGGGAATTTTAAAAATTCCAAATCTCAGAGCAAACCTCTCCAGGGGTGGGAAACAGGCTTCTGAATCTTTTGAAGTTCCCCAAGTAATCCCAATGTGCAGACATGTTTGAGAATGACTATCACAGAGTTTTTGATAGAAAAAGCCAAATTCGTTAGTGATGTAAAGGACTGGAGGGTAATAAAAATTGCACTTCCCGGGAAGATTTTCCTAAGCAAGAAGGAGTTCTGAATCTTAAAGTCTGGTCAACAAGCAGATGCCAAGAGTGAAGATCTGAGGGATCAACACAGGACCATGAAACTCCAGAGACCAAGTCAGAGACTGAGCTTGGCCAATGATGATGGGCTCAAGAGCTGGCTGTAAGTTTTAGTTTTTTGTCCCCTTTAATCAGTTCCCATGACTGGCACCAAATCTATTCGGAAATGGTCATTTTTATATTCATTTCTACTTTTTAAAATAAACGGATGAGGATTATAGCTGTCAAAGCAATCAGCATAACAACTAAACGAGTTTCATTCTGCTAAATTTAGCTCTTTCCCCAAGTTATTAAATTTACATATAACAAAAGAAAAACAGCACCTAGGTATAAAAAACAATGAAATGGTATTATGCTATAATAAAAGGGGAGACATAAGTAAACAGAATTCTATATATCACTACCATTTATTTAAAAATCATTTTGACAACACTGTGTGTCTAATTAGTTTTGGGTTAAAGGGAACTGAGTACAGAAAATATTTGCTTTGAATCCAATGCCAATGTCAATGCTATCCAGATTGCTTAATATATAAAAAAAATCTCAATTTTACTATAATGACTCAAAATCTTAAGAGACAAAGTCTTCAACTCTTACATTCATTTTAGAATTCTAAAATCCCTCTTATGAGAGGAAATCTAAAAGGAGTTTCCAGGACCATTCTGTACCACAGTACTTTCTCAATTTGGAATGTAAAAATGTATTTGTCTTGATATACTGCTTTGAAATAAAAGCCAATTCAAGAGTGGAATGAAGTTTAAAAGTAGCTACTCTCTTTATGCTCCAAGAGCAATTTTATTGATTTAAGTAAGGAACTTGTAGTTGGGGGGGAGAAGAAAAAGAAGGCAGAAGAGTATAGGCAATCTGTGACCAAGTGCTGATTCTCAGCTGCCCTTTAAAAGAGGGAAAAGACTGAAATTTTCTGGGGCCAAAACAAAAGTATGGATTTTTTTTTTTAATCTCCACACACCATTCAGTGTATCTGTTTTCTCCTGGGAAATGTAACATTACAAAAGAAAGTTGTATTTTAAAACATTTTCACTCCTTTTCCACCACTGAACAGAAAAGAAAGAAGGCCCATTTACAACTACAACATGTTTTAATGATCCAAAACTCAAAAGTGTTCTGCTTAAAGTTACTTCATTTGTTCTTTATCTGTTTTTTTGCTCCTTGTAAGACCCACTGAAGCAGTGTCTTCAAAAAGTCAAAACAGGAACTATGAAGAATTAGTTCCAAACACTGAAAACAACCCAACACGAGCCCTGGTGAGATGTGCTGCCAGGGATGGAGCACACCTTAGAGGCCAGTCTTCCAGTTAGCCTATCCCATTCACTGCAGCAGCTGCTCTCAGGGTTATCCCAGAACAAACAGAAGCAATGCCACGAAATGCAAACGCAGGCTCACCACCTTAGGTCAACAGAATCAGAAACTTCTGTGGAAGGGCCAGCAATCTTTGGCTTTTCCAGATGATTCTGATGCCTGCTTATTTTGAGAATGACTGGGTTAGAAAATCTCATGTTCCAAAGATGTCAGAATCAAGGTGCCACTGTGTTAGAAAATTAGTTATGCAGCAATGAATGAAGCCAAACTGACTTTTCTCCAAAGAGACAAAAATGATAATGTAAAAGCATGGAGTTACAATGTAGACACCAATGTGTAACACCAAACTGCAATTTAATTGATGAGAAAAAACCTTTCAGACACTCTGTAATTATCCCTACCTAACCACTATGTCTCTTGCTGAAACAGATAAAGTAGTACCTGTGACTCTTGCCATAAACGTAAGAAAAGTTTAGAAATCTCAGTACCTATCACTACCAATGGAGACAAGGGAGTCTCTCTCACGGAACTTACTGCTGAATTTTTCCCCCTTTTGTTCAGGACTGCAATCTGATTCAAACCAGTTCAGAGTCATGACTATAACAGGAGGCTGCACATGTTCACTGTCAAGGTAGAAATGAAAACAGAAGGCAAAAAAACCAACATTTTTCATGATCTTTTTTATTTAACATATATAGTACATGTAAACAAGTGGCATAAAATTCATAAAAATACAATACTCCTATGCAGTACCAATTGATTCCTGATAACTCCTATGCAGTACCAATTGATTCCTGATAACTCCTATGCAGTATCAATTGATTCCTGATAACATCCTCATCCTTTCATGTTCTCCATAATGTCACTGGCCTACTTTAACAGCACACTTTTTCTGCTAAGCATTTTTAGAGGCTTTATCTTTTTATAGAAACATTGCCCTAACTTTGTTTTTTTAAAATACAGCAGTACCTATTTCAATTGCCTCTTTGCCCATCCTTACTTTCCTCATACTAAAACAAAAAATATTTTTAAATGCTAAAAATATGTAAAATACTGAGTTTTAATACTGCTTTGCCATGTACACCGAACCTACTCCTCCTCCATGTTACCATAAAAGTTCTTAATACCCTACAGAACTGGCTGCTACTGGGGGTACTCCAGGCTGAGTGTGCAGTGACCCCTCAGGCTTCTGCTCTAAACTGACTCACCTAAAATGTAACCAGAGTTTGCTGGTAGAGTTACATTAAAAAATACTTTACAAAAGAATTCTTCCAGGAAAAAAAAAAAACAACAACAACACTAATTTAGACTGTTTTTAATGTTCCCCAGCATATGAAACAGTTATAACAGTATTTTAATGTTTTTTGCTAAACAGAATTTGCAATCATTACATGTGAACTTACAAGGAAGGGAATTGTTAGAGGCTGAGAAGAATAGAGAACAACTTTAAAAGTATGACTGGAAAAATATCCTTAACTGCTAGAAATGCAAAATCCACTGCACTCAGGAACAACTGCAGATAATGCAGAGCACACCTGCCCTCTCCCACCCATGCGGACTTCCTTCCTCTTCAGGCCCAAGTGCCTCCCTCTCATTTTTCTGGATCGCTGCATCATCGATCAAATGTTACTCTTAATCCACAAATTCCCCAGCTGTTTCCCTACTTTCAGAAACAGGAAAAGGTCTAAGAAATAAGATGGTCAATAAGATGGTCAAGCAGCAAATGAGAAGGAGTGATTAAGTCTGCAGAACACTGACAGAAGCCATCTCCTGGGCTAATTCCAGGGAAGGAGATGCCCTGGGAAGTGCCACGCTCCAGGGCAAGGTTGGAGATGGTGCCCCCTTGTGGAGGTACAATCAGCTGTGCATGCTATCTCTGCAGCTGACCAACAAAAGCACGCTAGTGCTTCCCCAAGACCAGGCTTGTCCTTGGGCTCTGGTAAGAAGGCAGAAAGAGAACAGCTCATCTGTGGCTCCCAGGAGTGGGCACTGGAAACATCCCTGAGGAATCAGGTCTCAAGGACAATCCACAATGAGGTTAATCTGCCTGTGGTTAATAAAGAGAACACTGTATAATTAAATGTGTAGTCAGCCATAATCACCATTTGCTTAGAATTTAAAACCGGAAAATCCTTTCTCAAAACAATGAAGATTCATAGTTTCGAGCAATTTCACTTCATACAAATTAATTTCCCAGAAACGAAAATTTATACGAGGAACTCAAGGCAGGTCTGGAAATTTTTCAAAATAAAAAGAGAAAGAAAACAAAAAAGAGGAAGATGGAACATACTCATTCCTCATACTGAAATGGTGGTTTTTAGAACCAAAATTATAACATAAGGCTTAAGGCTTTGTCTTATTAAAGACAGGTAATCTTGAAAGTAAAATAGAAAAACTCCATTCATCATTATTCATTTACTTTTTTGACAGAAAAGCTAGCCATTTTTCATTGTATCTTAGTAGTAAAAGAAGAATTACCATATAGTATACTCTATCGTAAATTATGTTAACTTGAATATATATTAGTTTCTAGATGCATTACATTTGGGGTTGTTCAAAATAGTTTTTCTTAAAACTATAATTAAACATGAAAAAGTTTTAAAGTTGCTTAAAGGTATTAAAATATAAACATTTGAATAATACTAAAAATGAGAAAAATACAGTTACCATTTTTTTTTAACCAAGAATAAGTACTTGATAAGGAACTTGAGTAAATAGCACTTATTTGACAAAACATTGGGGTTGGGTAAAGACACATTAATGCCATATGAATGGAAGTTAAATGGATTTAGTCCTAACCACTAGGTTCAAGAGTTTGGATTAAAAATGGGCAGGAAAGGCCTCATTCACAAGAGCAGCAGAGAACAAAAAGAACATGAGGAAGTGAGATGAACTGATAATTCCACATAGCAAATACCCACATCTGTGCCATCTACCATAACTCAAGTGATGAGAGAACTGGCAAGACTGAAAGCCTGCACGAACATTGGACTATCCAAAGACAAGAGCAGGAGGCGAAGAAATAAGCAAGGGGTGTTATCAGTCCATAAACTATAAGAGAAGCCCTAGCATAACTCAGAATTGACTATATTTTCATACTGTCATTGTGATGACCCATCATATATTTTTATACAGGTAGCTTTGCTCACTTTAGCACAAATATTGAAGTCGAGTACAAGCATACACTCATTTGCATAGCAAATTTTAAGGGGTGCAATGAATTAGTGATCAACTGATAAGGTGCATCTCATTTTCACAATCACAATAACGCTCAAATTTACCAAATAAAATGTCTTCTATTTGAAAATGGTTACCTAAAAAAGTTTTTTGGGATTTGAATTAAAAACAATACATGACTTATTAGCAAAACATTAAAACCATTACTGATGCAATTCTGTGTAGGCAGCAGAACATGAAGTAGTAGTCATTCTTTTATAACTTCTAGGACTTTGTAAACACTGTTCTGGAATACAGTGGTGAAGTGAGGCTTGGATTCTTTCACCAAGAGGTTACATAAGGGCGTTTTCCCAGCATTGGCAGGATCTTCCACATCCCAAATTTCAGGCATACTGCAACCAGGCCTAGAAAAATGCATGCACACATTAAAAATCTTTGCACATTACATATCCACAGATAAAGTACAGTACACTTTTTTTTTTAAAGAGAGAGGGAAAGTGAGAGAGAGAGAGAGAGAAAGAGAGACAGAGAGATAAATGATTTTTATTTAGTTTTTCATGTGGTCTTTATTGTTTCCAGACTTTGTTGCGTACATAGTGCTGGGGTTCAAACTCGCATACTTGCACATGACAGGCAAGCATTGTAATCACCAAGCCACCACTCCAGACTCCACAGTACACTTTTTATATTCCTGGTCTTATTTCATTTTTTCTATTTAAATTAACTTAGTTTTTAAAAATCCTATGACAGTTATTTATAATTTAGTAAGCTGCCAGAATTACTTTTAGGACAAAGTGAATATAAAGAAACAGACCTGCAGAATACATGCATGCAGGTCTTGGGGTAAGATGGACCTCAGCAAAATTCTGCCCCAGCTATTTACCAATAATGCTGTGGTGGGCGTAGCCCTCACTCAGTCAGCCTCCACATTTGTGAAATGGGACATGCCCAGGATATAAGTTTGTTGTAAGGATTACGAGATATCAGGTATCCAGCACGATGTCCAGCACATAAGAAAATATATTGACTTTAAAAAAAAATCATAAATGACAAATATGAAGAGATCACAGAGAAGCTGCATTAATTGTATTCTATGGTGAGTTAATTTAAAAAAATATGACAGTAGTAAGCTTATATCTTGGCTAAATGCGGAATTAAATCTTAAAAGCAATACATTTTTATAAAGAATGATGTAAGTGAGTTTGGTATGAACAGATATTCACCTAAATAAGTGCTTCAAAATAACTGTAACATTTGTTATAAATCACGAACAGTTTCAGAAATACTTCTGGAGTCTAATAAAGTTTAAACTTTGTTTTTTGAGGAATTTTATGAAAAACTGACCACTGCTTAAGTTTCGTCATAGTTGCTTCACTTGTTTTCTAAGAGAAAAAGGCTTTTCCAGCAAGTTCCTGTTAGCTCAGTAGCAACACTAACCTGATCTCCCCTGTGGCAGGGGAGTAGCTGTTTTCCCTTTTTAAATAACAACTTTCATCTCAAAAGTAATCAGTTATCATAAAAATATCAAAATATAGAACTAAACAAAGTTAAAAAAGTAAAAGTCACTGCCATCTCCAATGTCCTTTCTCAGGATAAACATCCATCGTCTATTCTGCTAGACCTTTTTAATCTATGATCACATATACACATAACTACAGACAAGAAAATATTTATATGCACAGGAGTGCATTCTTTATAATAGTTGTTAACCTCTCCTTTATAGATGGATATTTGTTTCTCTTTTATAATTATAAAGCAATGCTGTTATCAACATTTTTGTGTGTATATCCCTTTTGCAAGTTAAATTCCTAGCGGCAGCATTATCGTTCTGTCAGAGAACCACACAACTTTTCATTTTATCTCTGTCAGTGTAACTCTCAGGGAAGCTTTGCCAATGAATGTCCTTCTGAAGAAGGTTCCAGTGCACATTTGTTGGCGTGTCCTTACTGACACTGGATTCCACCGACATAGATATCTATAACAGTATGGCTGGGCTTGGGTTTCAACCTTCTAATTTTCTCAAGCATGTCAAGGTCAATCTGTTTCAACACTGAGGGGCCAGAGGTGGTAAAGAGTGAGACATAGAGGAAAGAGAAAACTACCCTGAGTTTTCTAGAGTTGGATAGATTTTAGGAAAAAGAAAGGGCCAAAAAGCTGATTTTGTGAGCAAGAGAGTCTGCTTCAGGGTCCTTTTAGTCCTTATGTGAATTTCCTGAGGTTTCCACAGGCCAGCCAGCTACATCTTCTAATAGCTGGACATGGCGCTGCATACCTGTAAGAGTATTGCTTAAGCCGAGGACTGCAAAGCTAGCCTAGGCAACATAGGGAGATATCTTCTTATTAAAAAAAAAAAAAAAGCATAAGTTCAAATTTGAATAATTTTCTTCTGAATATTGTTAGGCTGGCTGGGGGCGTGGCTTCAGGTAGCCCACACTTCACAGCATCTTGGACCCTGGCTGGGGGCGTGCCTTCAGCCAAGACACTGAGGCCATGCCTGCTGGCTAAGGGGCAGGGCAAAGGGCAACTTGCCTGTCAAAAGAACAGCCAATTGGGATGCTGGCGGACAAGCACCAATGGATTGATGGATCCACCAGCCAGTCTCTAAAGGACTAACCCCATCATGAACTTCCAGGTAGCCAGCAAAACCAGCTGCCTGGCGAAGGTTCAACGCCATTTTCCCTGCCTGCCATTCTGGCCACCTGCCGCTTCCCATGCCCGCCCTCATCATGGCGGCGCGGGTGAAATTGGCCCGAGAGCAACAAGCCCAATAAACATCTCCGCCTGAATTTACACCAGTATCATTATCCTTTTTTCTGATTTTACAAATATATCTTAATTTTATGTCAGCTCTAAGACTGGAATTAATGAAAGAAAGCAGAGACTGAGAATAAAAGAGTAGTGAACTGAAAATTCATCTACAATTTATATTCAGGTATGTTACATTTGCACACAGAGTGTGATGTATTTAAGGACTAATCAAGGCATTCCATGAAGCCACTTGTAATGACATAATGTGTGTATCAGTGCTCATGAATGTACCAGGCACAGATTAGCACTGGGTAAACAGTACTTTTTCCCCTTCTTTTTGAGTTACCATTTACTTCCTGGGTTTTGACATATTTTTATGTTCCAATAATCTACAGGTATCTCAGGCTAACATAACCAATGACAGTGAAGATCACAGCAATAAAGAAAACCCCAATTCTGGTTAAAAAAAAAAAAAGTTTTATCAAGAAACTCAGCTCTTCCTACTGTAGAAAACAACATGAGATAAAGAACTGTCCCTCTTCCTTTTCCTCTTGAGTATCCCATTTGCTGCCAAGTCAGAGTGGAAAGCACTTTTCATATTGTCTTGGGGTGAACAGAGTGGACCTGCCCAAAGTTTCCTGATAGCATACATAGACTGGCTGCAATCTGGTAGTAACTGACAGCATTGTTCAGTTAATGAGCGGTTAAAACATATAACAGCCGTCTTGACTGCTGCTCTAACCAAAATAACTATGGCAAGTCCAAGTTATGGCAGAAAAACCCAGCACACATCTGCTCCCTACCTCAAGTTGTGAGACTAAGTGTCTGTAAGTGATCTGAAGCCAGCTGAATAGCTGCTACCTTTTTATACCTTCTTCTATACACAAAACACTGTTCTGCCTACCAGAACATGACATTATTACAGTTATGCAAGTCCAAACAACTTGCCCAACACCTCAGAATGCAAAGCCTCTGCAATTTACATTCAAAATAACATGCAAGAATGCAAGGATTATGGGGGGCGGTGAAGAATCTTGAATCAAGGTTCACTGCTAGCTTGGAGGCAAAAAAGACTCTGAAAATTATTTTTATGTTCCAGTAAACTGCAGAAAAGTAAAGACCAAGAAAATAAAGATCTCAATTCAGTAGTTAGTTCTGTCAAAATTAAGTTCTTCCTATTGCAAAAGTCAGTCCACCACTGATTTATTTATTATAATGTCTTCATAACATTGTTATCAGGGATGCTTATACCTTTTATCCTAAATTTATATTGTCCTAAATTTATAGTTAATTAAAGTTGCAAATATGAATTTCATAAATATTCTATACTGACATTGTTATAAGTACTTAAGGCACTTTCTAAACTTTATAAACAAAAACATTTTTTGTAAATCCCAATTAAACTCAAGTTACCTGGCACATATTCATAGAAAAAGCACTGAACAATTATTTGTGTTCTCTTTTGGACAAAGCTGAATAGATATTATATAATAGAACTGTTTGTATACCATTTGTCTTAATAGCCTTGTATATAAATGAAATATATGGTGGGCGAGTATAAATCAAGCCACAAATACAGCATAGATATAGCTAGATGTGCTGAGAATTTTTAAAATGATAGTGTTCTATAAAATAACCTCGATTTCTGATGAAACTGCTCATCTGCTGGGCTCCTCATGGATGAAAGCTTTGGTCCTTTAATAGCAGCTTCTGTCTCCTGCTGTCCAGTCACCCGGGCGCAGCATTTCTACACAGCCAACTCAGAGTGTACATTTGCTTTGGGGATATTACTGACACCTGTAGCTATACTCTGTTTAATGAACTTCTCTGTAGAAACAAACTTTTAAAACCATGTACCCAAGAAAACTTGGGTCACACCAATTTATTTCCTACTCACAAAAGATGTGTAACAGTAATAAAGGAAAGTTTCATTTTCAAGTGATGCTGCCAGAAAGTCCTGTCCATCCGCTGGACACCATGCAATGCGGAAATGCAGTTTACACCACAGACGCTCTGACTCTCATCTGCCTGAACCACTTCACTACGATAAGACTGCCTATTATTTGGTTTTAGACTCTGGTGGAAATCTTTAGAAAGAAAAAACTCCCAATTTTAAGTAAAGTTTTTTTTAAAAAACATCAAAAGCAACTATGAACAATTTGGGAGATAATTAATCACTTCCAATAAAATCACTTTAAGGTTGTGCTCACAAATCATTAGAAATAGATACTTATAATGACTAGAAGAGAAGAAAACTCCAAATAATTATCTAAAAAGCTTTAATTGTCAAGTATTGAATGTATGTAAAATACAAGTATTGAATGTATGTAAAATACAAATAATTTTTATATAAATATAAACAAAATACTTATATATTTTAAACACATCACCAGCAAAAATGCCTGCCATGAGCCTAAACAGACTTCTCATGTCTTAGGATTATAAAATGTTAACTGTGTTGAATACTCACTTAGATCTTCTGATACACCATGACTCTTCTAGAATGTAATAATTCACTTTTAACTTTATTAATTCTTTCTTCACTTCTTCAGCTGCTTTTCGACTATACATTGAGTATACTATTTTCGTTCTGGCTCTTTGAAGATTAAGTGGGAAGAAAAATTCAAAATTAAAAGGATGAAATTGACATTCTTTGGAAGAAAACATGGAATGGGACAGGAAGAAAGAACATACAGAAGAATCAAGGCAATAGTAAATTTCCCACAGGAGTTCTTGCTAAAGGGAAATGGTTAAGTTCCAAAGCAGAAGGGCAACCAACATGAGAGTCCTGAGAAGAGATGCGGCTTTAACACATGCCTGTGTTTCCAAATGCAGTCATTTTATTCGTTTATTAGTTCTTGTATTTAAATTCTTCACCACTTTATCACACGTAAGCATGAGGAACCCTGTGTGTGGACAAGGATGATCTACAACCAACACAAAGAACTATTCTAAAGTTCTAAACCTTGATATCAACAATTTTCAGCATTAAATGTTCTTCCATTTGACTTCTAGATTTATGAAAAATTAAACTTATTTAGCAAAATTGCTCTGGAAATTAGTTTATCGCAATTTATTTTTTAAAGAAAACCTTTTTATTATTAAATCTACATCCTACTGTTATGCAAAATAACATACTAATAGGATTCACCTAATCATTTCAGAAAGGAATAGCTTCACCTCCTAGGAATTACATTAAAATTAAATCTATTTCCTCTTCTAAGAGAATGCAAGATTGTAATTTACGGAAAAAAAAAAAAAGAGTAAGTCTCAAGAAACAAAAACACTCAAGATAATTCCAGCAGGAAAAATTGACAAAAAACAGAAAAACTCTTTGAATGAAACTATATTTTAACTGGACTCTTCAGAAATTTGAGAAAATAGCCTCTAAGAAGAAATGATAATAAAAACTGGGAGCCAGTGATTCTCCAGGGGAACTGCAGGATGATGATGATTAAAGACGTGGGTATTTTGGAACCTTGTTAACCTGCAGACAGTTGATATGGTGTGATTTCTTTCTTTCTCCCTGGTAGAACAGACAACTCCAAGGGTTGTAGTTTTACTTCTCTGTGGAGCCCAACAGTTTTGTTTCTAGCATAGCAGTCTTACTTCAGCATTCTACCCCTGATCCTGTAAGTCTATCCTTTCTGAAACCCTCCTCATTTTGCTATTTTCCCCACTCACTACTGGCATGGAAATTTGTTTTGAACAACATGAGATTGTGTGCTAACCTCAAACCTGCATCTTCATAATGTGGATGATTCACAACCGGCCGAAGTGCAGACAGCTTCACACTTGCCATGGTGGGCATGGCGCCTGCAAATACCGCATCTGGAAACAAGCACAAGAAGGGGTCTCCACTGATTTAACTCACCTATTTCACAGGTGAGAGGTGAGGCTCAGGGAGGATCATGACTTAAGGATTTAGTGGCAGAAGCAGAATGAAGCCACATGGCTGATGAAGCAGGGATCAACAACCAGGATTGGGTAAACTGTTTTCTTTAGAAATTAGAGATTCATCATCTAATCATTGAAGATTTCTTTTCTTTTTCAATATCTCAGAAATTTTACCTGATTCTGGGAAATAAGTATCCAATTGACTAGAAAAGTTTTATGGCACCAAGGAATTCTGGAAGATGCTTTAATATTCAATCATATTTAATGATTCAATATTTAATACTAGGACAACAGTAGTTTCCCTTCTGAAACATGAATAAAAGATTGCATTCCATAACTTCAAGAAGGAATGTAAAGGATTAATATTAAAAATTCATTAAGAATATAAGCACAAGAGACTGGGGTGTGAGCAATGTGAGGGTGAGTTGGGAATGGGATGGAATGCATATCATATTGTTACTTTTTATGAATTTATGATTGTACAACAACTCAAATCCTTAATAAAAAAGAATATGAGCACAATAAAATTATTTTTAAATGTGGCATTTACGACTTTGTATAAAGTTTGAAAAATTCAAATGTATATAAAATAGCAGAATAAATTACTAAAAAAATATATAACATTAACATTTTCCCTGCAAACCATTTAAGCAGGACTAATATCTGATGCTCTGTATTTTGGGTATAGTAGAAACAGCACTGTTTAGAAACAATGAGATCACTGGAAATAACTTGGGTAGAATTTTGCAGTAGTGTATGAAATTGTGAGAAAACCAACTAAAACAAGTCTTTTTTACCTGGTTTGGTGCTATATTTGATCCATTCTATAAGTTCTTCTTGTGGCAAATTGCTGAACTCCCCTACAATATTCCACTGGGTTTGAAGATTTGCTGAACCTTGAATTGACATTGCTGCTAACACAGCAAAAACAATAGCACCAGGATGTACTTTGCAAAAGAGCCATCCAAAGAGCTAAAACCAAATTAAGAACACATTGATAATTGTTAGTACAAAGCAGCAAGTATTCTGTAAGGAAAACCTCTTCCCCCAAAAGAACATACTTTCTGCTACAGTCCCAGATAAGGACTAACCACTGTAAGCAAAGGTTCCAGAAACAATGATCCACAGAATCAAAAGATTTATGACAAGCTTTATGTAAGTGGGACAGAACTTAAGAAGCTATACCCTCCACCAGCTCTCCATACTCCAGACCAGGTAAAGCCAGGACCAGCTACACAATTTACAAGGCCCTTATCCAAAATCATTAAGTTAGAAACAAAAGAACAAGCATTAACCAAAGTGTAGGGTCCTTTTGAGTTCAAAACCCTGCACAGAGGTAAGAGCAAAGACTCCATCCTCAGGAAGGCAGCCCTAGGTGAGACTCTGTTACTTATCACACTGTGGGATGGGTTTAAAGATGAGATACCCAATCAGCCTCCTTTCCAGTCCCAGCCTGGAGAAGTCAGAAACAGGGGAAAGTGGTGCCTCTCTAACACAACTGTGACATTATGATGGAGAAAGTTGAAGACATTAATTTATTCTGTACTCAAATATTCCACACTCAGGAACAGCACCATGTTCCCACTGTTCTCTCCTTAATATCATTTTGCTACACGTCTGCAGAAGTGGATCTCAAGCGTCTTGAGGTCATATATGTATATATATATTTTTTTATTTTTTTATCCAGTACTACCTCCATGCTTAATAAATATTTACTACATTTAAGAAAAGTGTTGCTTTTGTATGGCTGGTTGAATGAAGAGAAAGTAACACTATGGAGAAGCATAATCTGTAAATGCAGAGCAAGACGACGGTTACCAGGAAATACAAGCAGTAAATAACAAAGGATAGATTAAGTTTTTAAAAAAATGAAAATCAGGAATATAAACAGAAATCTACAATCAGTAAGTAAAATAAATGTTTAAGCTTGATACATAAGAATATAGAATTTGAAAGTACTTCTATAATCTGAATTCAATTAGATATGTGATATGAATGCAAAAAGATTAATTCTATAATTAAATCCTGCTTTCTATCACCACCTGTAGTTATCCCTCGTGAACCCTATCACACAGATTAGTATCATGGAACAGTGTCAAGGACTGTTTTAGAAGTATGTTTTAGAAAAGGAAAGGACAATTTTAGAGTTAGAAGAATACAGAGTGATCAGCGTTAGTCCTTACACTTTAGGAAAGATGAGTGCGAAACCATGAAGAACTTTAATTTTAATAATTTATAAAACCACAGGTTCATTTTAGGGCCACTGAATAATTAAAGCTGGGGTAAAATTATCACAGCAGTTAAAACTCTACCATAATGACCATGTTACCTGTCTAGAGCAGATCAAGGAAGCCATAACACACATGTGTGGTGTCAAGAAGAGTTTTAGTCTCATAATCAAAATGCCAAGGGCTGTATATGCTAATAGTTGCAATGCATGATAAACCAGCTGAAAGGGAAAAAAAAAGTATTTATTCCTACTATTTGTGAAGTTTAAGAATATACTATTAAACTTGTGAACATACAGAAAAGGTTATTTTTTTCTTTGTAATGCAAGATTGATACTATTTCCATTCCTGAAATTTCTAAAGTGATTCTTAATATTCACTTTCAAATTGTACAATTTTAGTAGAAGGCAATATAAAGTCTCTAAAGCAAACACTTCTGTAATTCCACTCAAGTCAAGCTTGCAGTTAATAAAGCTTGTACTTCTGAATCTAACTTGTGGCTACTATCAGATTAGGACAGGAGAGTGGTGAAAGAAATGACTGCTGCCTCAAGATTCTAGAGCTCCACCTGGGAGCTGCCATGAAAGCGGACTAGCTCTAGAACAGATGGCAGCAGCAGGCAGAACATCAAGGAAACTGCAGGATAAGGTGAACACAGAGGGAAGTGGTTACCAAATCACATGAAGACACCTCACATATGTGTCTTAATGGGCTCCAGAAATCAACTGCTATTGCTACAAGAATTATCCAAGCAGACCAAATGAGTTTTTTAAACTTGTTTCAACAAAAGAGTGGCCAGTGAATCTGAATGTAGCATTCTCTTAAAAATATAAACTGGGGGCTGAAGTGGTGGCTCAGTGGTTTTGACACTTGCCTGGCATGCACAAGGACCTGGGTTCAAACCCCAGCACCAAATACACAATGAAGTGTCTGAGCAACAAAAGTCACATAAGAAAAACTAATAAAATTGATTCTCTCACTCTCCCTCTTTCAAAAAAAAAATATATATACTGGGTTATTTAAGATGATTTTTTACAACTGTCAATGTCAATAAACAACAACAATAAAACAGAAATAAAAAGGAAGATCCAAATACATACAAATATTAAGTGTTAGTAATATTAAATCTTTACCTCTCCATGATCAAACTGGTGTTTTCTGAAAAGGAAAAAAAACAAAACAAAACACCGCTATTAAATCACGACTGAAGCACTTAACCTCATTTATTTCCATTTTTATTTTGTGAATATGAATTTTACAACTTCTATAGTATTTCCCCCAGGACACATACATGTAAGTCAAAATAACTAAAAGTTACATACCAAAACTGTTGTTATAACCATTTAAGATAGTTTATTTTTAAAAATAACAATATTGCATTGTATCCAGAATATATGCCTACTTGGGTATTTATGACGATAATAATAGCATGCTGTGGTGTACCAGACACTGGAGCTGCAACGGACAATGAAGGAATCACATACTAGATTTTTCTCCGCACTGGCTGTGGAATATACCAATACCCACTTCATCCACCTTTAGCTTGGCATGATGCTCTCATTTCTCCAGGAACAGCCATGTTTAGAGGGTGATGAGTCACTGCCTACATTACATCTCTGCCTGCCCCACCATTGATTCTCATCACAGCAGTAAAAGTGACTTTTTAAAAATGGGGAGGTGATTGTGCCATTCCCTGACTTAAGAGCCTCTGATGGGCACCTTTTGCAATTAATGTGAACTCTCAAATCCCACCACACTATACATGGTCTTCCTAAGCTGGCCCCACTTCTCATCTCTGCCTCTTATGCTCTTGTCACAGACTAATTCACCCCTTACAACATTAGAAAGGCCTCTGGCTCCCCTAGTTCAGTGCCCTCACCTTCATCACTCCTATACACCTTCCCTGACTTATCTACTCACACAAAAAGTTCTCAGCGGTGTGCTTGATTATCACCTGTCTCTCCCTACAAAAGTGATCCAAGTTCATGGTACAAATCCATTCCTCCAGGCACTCAATTTATTAAGCACTAAACACCCTGGAGACAAGAAAAACAAGATGGAAAAAAGTCTTTACCCTCACAGAGGGTTAGTCAATGGAAACAAAAAGCAGAAACACATGTCACATGGTGACAAGTGCTTCAGAGAACAGGGAACAGGGTGAAAGATGCAGGGGACACGAGGTGCCTGGAAAGGCATATATTAAGTCAGCCTGGTCACCCAGTGACACCTGAACGAGCTGGCAGGGGGAGCCTTGAAGACCCTGCAGAGAAGAGCACTTCAGGTTGAGAGACTGAAGTATGCAAAACCTTCATGATGAGGAGGTTCTGATGTGTTAACCACAAAGACAATGTGAGGAGAGGAGGGAAAGGAGAGAGTGAGGGGGAGAGTGACAGGAAAGGAGATGAGAGTGAATAAGGAGTTGAAAGACACGGGGTACTGGAGACCAGGATGAGGGTTTTGATTATTCCAAGTGATCTGGAAAATGCTTGAAGGAAGCAGTGACACAATTTGACCTCTGTTGATAGGTTTTTTGATGCTGTACAGAGAACAGGCCTGGGCAGCAAGGATAGAGACAGAGAGTCAGCTAGGAGGTAGGAGGCAACAATTCAGGGTAGGTGATGGTGGTATGGACCAGGATGGTAGCAGTCAGTGGTACTCAAAGTCTGCATGTAATTCTAAAGGTGATAATGGCAGGATTTGCAGATGGACTGGGTATGGAAGTGAGATACAGACCAGAGTCAAAATGAGGCCAGGATTTCTGAGGCAAATCAGTAGAGAATGGAGATATGATGGTGGGAGGGAGAAGTCAGAGATTCAGGGTTGTATCCAAATACTTTTGAGATTCTCATTAGATACCAAAGAAGAGATGACAAAAAGGCAGTCGCATGCATAAATCTAAGGTTTAGGAGAGAAGTCTGGGCCAGAGATAAAAACATGCGCCTTCTCTGTCTTAAGCACAGTAAGCTCCCAAGACCTAGAACAACGCTTAGAACTTAAGAGCTCAACATTTTGTCAACAAACCCTACTGTGCCCCCCAAAACAAATATCATTCAAAAGAATAAAAGTAAAATTAAATATCCTTCACTTAATCTTCCATTCCCATGTCTTAACAGTTGTGGATTTTATCCTTCCAGATCACTCCTATACACAAATAAAGTCTTCATATTTAAATAAAAGTGTAACAATCCTACACATACAGTGTTTGGCAATTTTTTAATCTACTGATACATGATCAAACTATTTCCATCAAGATGGCTCAACATCCCATTGTATGGCTGGATAATAATTAAATCAATTCCTTACTAATACATATTCTGATTGTTTTAGTTTTTCACATTGCACATGATACCACATTAAGCATATCTTTACCATCATTTTTATATCTCCGTGAGCATTTCTAGAGGATTTGTTTGTACTGGGGACCTGCTGGGGTAAAATCCAGGTCCACTCTGTGGTTTGCTATGTACTGCCAAACTGCCCTCCCACCCATATCCTCCTACCCTTGCATGTACTGAATAGTGTTTTTACAAATCTTTTAAGTAAAAAGGCTTTCACTCCAAGATCATAAGCATATTCTCTTGGTTAATTTCTGGGGATTTTTTTGTTTGTTTTTTCTATATTTTAATCTTTGCTCGATCTGGAATGTATTTGGTGTGAAAAGAGAGGTATAGAGTCAGTGTCATATTTTCCTGCTCATTTTTCAAGAAAAGGCAGTTCACTGATTCAAAAATCACTTGCAGAAAATTTTATTTTTCCTGATTAACTGACAAAACTGTGTCCTTCATGTACAGATGAGGTGTAGGGCAATTGTCAGATTATTATTGGATGAGAAGTGAGAGATGAGTAAGTGATATGCTGTGCTCTCCAAAAGTAGGGAACAATAAGAAAAGCTAAGAACAGGAATGGCAACAATGGAAAATATTAGTTATCAAATGCTGAGTATATAAGATAAAAATATAAAATTAATATGTTGTAAGTATCTAATAAACAAAGAGAGGAGGTAACAAAATTCTTAAGAGCATGCTTACCTTATGTTTGTCTGTTGTTTAGCTAAGACACTCCACATATCACTAATAATCTGTAAATTGATTTTTAAACACTTTAGTAAAGATATTTTGAGAAAAAAAACATTTATCTACAGTATCTTCCAAACTCTAAAACAATTAAAATATGTTAAGTATGGAAATGAGAGAATACTCAAAACAATAATTTATAGCAATATAATCTTGTATTTGTATAATATTTGAGCACATCTAATACTCAACATTCCTATTAAGTGGTTGTACTATACTCATTTTGAAATTAAGCAACAGGCTCAGAAGGATCTCCCTATAGGTAGATAATTACTAAGAAGCATTGCTAGGTCTTGAAATCAGATCTTCTGGCTTTAAATCCACATTCATTGCTTCCATTATGCCAAAGTGTTAGCAATCACTTTTCCTTAATTACACATATACAAAACTGAAGAACTGGCTCAGACATAACCACAGTCAGAGAATTCAAAAGCCAAAAGCACTCACTGTGCTATTATACTTAGATATAAGTCATCTAATCTGAAATCCTATCCCCATATGGATGCTTCTATACCATTGCTAAATTCCTGCTCTTGGCAATACCACTTGGCTACTGCTTGAATCTGTAACACTTTCCTAATCAGTACAGATCATTTCTGGTTGAAAGTCCTACCTCCTGGAATTGGCCATAATTCTAAGGAACCAGAATGAATGTAATCTTACTTTCAAATGGGAGGGTTTTAAATATTTGAAAATAATCATCTTCTATTTGTATCTTTTCTTCTTTAACCAAACACCCCAGCTTCCTTAACCTGATCTGTTTCTATCATCTCTTGCCATCCAGGCTGCTATCTTTTGAACATGTTCTGGATGGTCAATGTCCAATATTTTTTCAGTATCTACCAGGGTACACACCCTCAGTAAATATACAAAAGTGCAAAGTAAGCATATGCCTGGCACACAAAGGGTACTATTAGCTGAATTTGAAAAGCTAAGTATAAAGCTGAAAACTACAGTGTCCACTGAGGGGGAAGGTGCAGAGCCTGTCTTGTTCTTTCCTTACATTTTAATGGATACAATGATTTTCCAAATGTGCATCTGTCAACTGCAGATGGTAATTTCTGCCTACTCCATAGTGTTGTCAACGACTAATTGAAATATGCATGTGAAAACGTTTTGAGTACACAAATAACAGTTTAAATATATGTGAACAATAATTATAGTCCAGAATATTCTACAAATATTGATATTGGGTTACCACACAAATCACTACTAAAAAATCAGAACATTTTTAGGGTTTATAATCTATTTATTGATTGCAGGTTAATTTCAATTCATTTTCTTAATATGCATTTAGTTACAGTGTTTATAAGCTACTATAAAAATTGAGAGTATCATACCTGCTCCTCCCTTAATACTGGAGCTTCTTTGGGCTGATTTACATGTGGGCTTAGAATTGCATTATCAGAGCCAACCTGGGAGCCCATACATGTTATCTAGGTTCATCAGTACACTGTTAATTCTCAATTTTTTCTTTTTGATTAATAATCAAAACAATCAGGAGTCACTGAACATTATACAAATCATTTAGAAAGGTATATAACAAATATTTTGGGGGGTAATATTACATAGAAGTTAAAAGCAAGTCAGTAATAATTTACATAGGCAAAACTAAATATCTGGGTTAATATGGTCTCTGATCATGATTTCCAAAAATATGTGACTATCAAACCTGAGTCACCCTGTTCTTATGTCTATTTTACTCTAGCAGAAAGAACATTTTTTAGACTTGTAAACATTCACCAAGGCAATCAGTAAGAAAATACAGACTGTTTCAACTACTAGATACAAAACACTGTATCAGATTATTATACACAAGTATATGCAAGGGTTATGTAAAGGCAAGAAAATGTTTTATTATAAGAATGAAATCTTAAGTGAAAGACATACCTTTCTCACAATTGCAATAAATACTACAAGTACAGCGGGGAGCAACAATGTCTTTGTATATCTCAGAGGAGTCTGCAATTCAGAGATGCTTTGTTAGATGGAAATGTTAGTGTAAGCAAATAAAATTACATTTGAAATAATGAAGCAGGTGAATTTGTAAAAGCATAAGTAGAGAAACATGACCATTCACCCTTCAAAGGTCCAATCTACCCACTGACTCCCATCATAAAAATGATGGTGAATTTCCATAAAAACAACTTTTACCAAAGTTTTGAATTGGAAACACTAAAAATACAGTACCCAGACACTTGTAAGTATGAAATGTGACTACAGAGATTGCTCTTCACTTTTTGCATGCTACTGGTCTAACTAGAGCCTCGCTTCCTACTCATCTGAGGTAAGTAGAGCTCCTTTAATTGGAATAAGCTTCCCTGTACATTCTGTGGGGAGTGCCCACAATCCTGATTCATTCATTCTCTTTCTTCACCTCCCATCCACACAAATACACATAATGACCAATACTTATGAAGGGAACAAAAGGATATATTTTACTTTTTTCTTTAGTAACAGATAGAAAACTACAGAAATGTTTTTAATAAGAATGTCTCTGCACATGGCAATCCTGTGTACCTCTTGCTTATCCCCCCCACCCGAAACCACTGTTAAAATTTTGCTCTCTTATATACATTGTGTTAATTATAGGTAAACAAGATCCTACCATTATACATTTCAAACATTTTTCCACATCAGTATGGTACCACAATGTGGAATAACTTGCTAAATTTGTTCCTTCGCCCACTGTACAGATGTACCATAAAAAGGACACACTCCCGTCATTGGCACCTACTGAACTGTCTCAGCTCCACAGTCCTTGAATTGAGACAACTATGGAGACGGGGAATGCTGCCAACAGGTTTTCTGTTTGCTTCAAGTTGACTGAAGTCATACAATGCCTTGGTAAACAATTTCCTTCATCACAGAATTAACAATTAATACTCTCAGGTTGTAGGTTGTAGTAGCACATACGATGCCTTTGATATTGTTAAGGGATTTATTCCACTGATGTTTACCTTCTATTTCCTTTGCCATTTCCTTGAAGGAACCTTTATCTCCTGTGACCATGCATTTTAATGTCTTATAAAATAGTCTTCCTTTGATTCTTTTAGCAGGTTCAACACTATCATTCATACCTTTTAATAGCCACTATGTGTGAAAACCATAAACACAATAAATGAAGACTGACAGGCCACTACAGTAAGCAAGACATCTGCCATCTGCAAGACACACTCAGCTCAGAATGGCTGGTGGTAACATCTGTAGTATGATCCACTGGTCTGGAACTCAGGACAATAGGATAACTCAGGAGAAATGAGAATGTCCAAATAGTATTGTTGGCTAGTTTAATATATTCATACATACAGCCTTGATGGAAAATGTGTCACAGATAATAAAATGTAATAAATCAGGGGCGCATTGATGGTGCTTCAATGGCAAAAATATACATGTTTGTTGAACCAAACCAGCTTATAAAGTATTTCAAAATAATATTTTATTTAAAATATCAAACTATTTTTCTATAACATCATTTTATCTTCTCAATATCTGTTTGTAGTATACCATCAGAAACTAGAAAACTATAACACAAAGAATGAGATTTACTTGTTCAAGACCATTAAGTAATATTGCAGGCTTCTATCTCAAATCCACTAATCTATTCTCTGGTTTCCTTCTAAACATATGAATAAAGCTTTAGAAAGAGAAATGTTGCTAGAAAGAAAAACTAGTACCCAATGATATTTAAAAGCAATGAGATCATTCAAACCACCACGAAATGAATGGAAATGTAAGAGCGTGAGAGCACTCTCTCTCTGAAAAAATGCAATTTGAAAATGCCTCTGTGTTTACTCATTCAAAAAACTGTGGCTAGTCTGAATGCATATACCCATATTACCAAAATGAAAACAGGACAAATATTCCAGGGAGCTGTGCTAATGTAAATAGAAACATCTTCCTTTAAACTGCCATATTTTCCTTTAAACTGAGATAACAGCACATATAGAATCTGAAATAACAGGGCATTCTTTATGAAAAATGCATGAGCTAAAATCCATTGCAAGAAAACTAGAAAAACATCTTACCTCCTTTTCCATAAAGTCAAACTCTGCTGCACAGGTATACAATAAAGTATCAAAATCTTTGTAACTAAAGAATTTTGATGTTAGTAAGTTGCCAATATGAGCCTAGTAAGAAATAAAGTGAGGAAACATTAAATTAAGCTAAATATTGTTATAATGCACATTAATGTTAATAGTAACTAAAAATAGTTCTCACCATATTATAGAGCCAACTGTTCCTATATTTGACTTTTTTTGTTGTTGCTTATTAAGAAAAGTGCCATTCCCTCCAACTTCAGTTGCCCCTTCTTTTGCTGACAAATGATAGCTCTACCACCACCCCACCTTCCACTCCCATCAATGTACTAATGGCTTCTTTCTGGGTTTTCCTGTCCCTGTGTTAAACCTGATAAAAGATACTATATAGTTCTCTTCTGCTGAGGCCTACCAGGAAGTATGAACTCAAGAACTCAGACAGACTTCAGTCCATCATATAGGAACCAAGGCTACAGAGTAAAGAAGGGTGAACATAAGTTCTGAATTCTGGAAATGAGATTTAAAAGATTATTTGAGGTAAGTAAAATGGGTAGGCATTGGGGTAAAAGGTACCTTTTGACTGATAACCAACTCTGGTAATTCTTTACATATTAACCAATTGCTCTCACAACTGCCACATTCACCGTAAGTCCCATAAAAACAAGATAAGGGAGGTGGAATTATTTTCACTTTATAAATGAGAAAACTAAGGCTCAATGACATTTAACATTTGCCAAGCATTTAAGTTTGTTATTGTTAAAAAAGCAAACATGAAAGAAGAGAAGTCATATCTAAGACACAACAAACTTTAAATTTTACATGACATCTATATGAAGAAGTTAGAATAGAGTGAGAGTAGAAACTAAAGTGTGGTAGGAATGTGATAAAGCATTTCAAAACACTTTGTCTTTCTTGGAGAAGAAATATATGCTGATAAGTTTAAGAAATCAATAGGGAGAATATATAGCACCTAAACCAGCAAAAGAAAACAAATCCCAAATAATTAATGGTATAATGATAATTGCCATATACACAAAGAGCTTAATTTCACCCAATTAAAGGACAGATGCTCAAAATGGGATTAAGGACACAAATCTAATATTATGTCTTCTAAAAAGGATATATTTAAAAGTAGAAAAATTGAAAACAGAACAATAGAAGAAGATAAACCAGATAAATATGAAACAAATCTAGGCTGGCAATTATAATATCGCATAAAACTAAATTCAAACAAAAATATGTGAAAAGAGACAATGAATAATATTATGAGCTGGTAAAATGAGCAGCAAAGCAAAATTATACATATCATGAACATATTTGGAAATAACCATATAATCAAAATATATTAAAAAACTGACAAAGCTGTAGGAAGAAATAGATAAGCTGATAGTATTCATTGGAAATATTAAGCACTGCTTCCTAGAATAGAAAAAGCAGAGGAAAATTAACATAAATTTGAATAATTAATAGGGTCACAAACTGTATAGAAACAAACTTCATGAAGAGATTATACACATTTTTCATCAGTTCAATAAAATTTTTAAAATGTTCTTATATCATTTTAAATTATTCCAAAAATTGATATAACTATTTTCTGATCATAAATGTAATAAAATTAGAATGGCTTTAAAAACCCTTCTGGTTAGAAACCAAGAAACATAAACCAGTAACATTTACCAGAAAATAAAAACAGTGACAACCTACATTTCCCTCAGGTTTGATCTCATTCATATGGGAATCACAAAAGTTGATTTCATAGAAGTAGAATAGTAGATACCAGAGGCTGGGTAGAGCAGGAAAGAGGAGGAAGACGAGAAAGTTTGTTCAAAGGATATATAATTACAGTTACACAAAGCATAGTTAGAAGGAATAAACTCAAGAAATTCAGTGCTCTTATAACAGAAATGATTATTATGTGAGATGATGTATAATATATGTACATATATAAATATATATAAATTATACTCACATATATAATGAATAGCTAAACCTTGTTACTTTGATTACATATACATTTCAAAATGTCAAGTTGTATACAATAAATATACACAATGTTATTTGTCAAATTAGAAAAATAAGAACTTTAAAAAATTTTAAAGATAACAGAAAACATAAAATAGCATTTCCCATATACACACACATACAATAATTTCAGTACTTTTTTTTTTTATGGTTTTGTTTTCAGGGCTAAGGATTGAACTCAGGACCTCTTGCAGGCTAGGCAAGTGCTCGAGCACTGAGCTAAATCCCCAACCCCGATTTCAGTAATTTTTAAATCTAACTATATCAAATGATTTTTTAAAACACATAATCCATTTGATGACATATATGTAACAGGCAAAGTTCATCTAAACTATCAAAGTTCACGCTACATGAAATTGATAATCTAAAAATATTGGATTTGAAGTAAAAAATCTACTCAGAAAGAAAAGCCCAGGACCTAACAGCTTTCAGTGTTGAATTTTTCCTAAGATATAGGGAGGAAATATCAGTTCTATAAAAATTCTCTCTAAAAATATGGATATTGAACATTTTTCCAGAATTTTAGGAGGCTATTATTACTCTGAAACCAAAACCAGACACAATCATTACAAGAAAAAAATGATTACTAATATTCCTCATGAACACAAGACAAATATTCATAAAAATATAAGCCAAGCAAATCCAGCAATACATGAGAATAGTACATTGTGAGCAGGTGAGGTTTATTCCAGGAATACTAGGCAAGCTCAACATTCAAATTTCAATGAATGTGGGATTTTCATATATAGAAGATGGGAAAAAAACAGGCAAAAACCCTCCCTCAAACAACTATAAAACTGGACAAAATTACCACAACCAACCATACCAGATTCTAGAAATCAACCAAAAGGAAACAACACATACAGAAGTATTCACTGATTTTAAAAACACTAATGAACTTTGGGTAGGAACTGTAGGATTCTGTGGCATTCCTACCTAGGCTACTCCACCCACCATCAGTTCTACCACCATCTCCCCAGCTCAGGCAGTCAATGGTCCTATCAGGCAAAGACAGCCAGGAAAGGCAGAACCATCATTACTAGAAGAGGCTGAATTGATTTGGGTAGAGAGCAAAAACACCTGTGCTCTGAGGTATTACCTATAAAAGCAGCAAAACTCAGAAGAAAAATAAAAGACAAAAAGCCCCTTTTTCTGTCAGAGCCTAAGGTTGCACCCAATGAGGTGAACACAGTCAGAAATGCTACGATGAGAATCTGGAAATGAGACAAACCATCAAGATTACAGACAAGTAAAAAATTAGTGAATGGGATGCCATAAAGCTAAAAAAGCTTTTGCATCGCCAAGGAAATAATCAAATTAGTCAAGAGGTTTCCTACAGAATTGGAGAGAATCATGGGCTGTGATTCCTCTGACAGGGGCCTCGTATCCAGAATCTACAAAATCCTCAAAAATTTCAACTACAAAAACACAAACAACCCAATCAATAAATGGGCCAAAGAGCTAAACAAAAACTTCTCAACAGAGGACATTGATCAAGCCAATGCATACATGAGAAAGTGCTCTAAATCACTAGTAATAAGAGAAATGCAAATGAAAACCATATTAAGATGTCACCTCACGCCAGTCAGATTGGTAAAAATGAAGAAAAGAAACAATAAAAGATGCTGGAGAGGTTGTGGAGAGATAGGTACACTAGCACACTGTTGGTGGAACTGCAGATTGGTACAGCCCCTCTGGAAAGCAGTGTGAAGAATCCTCAAAAAACTAGGGATGAGCCCACCATATGATCCTGCTATTCCTCTCCTGGGTGTTTTTCCAGGGGATTTAGAATCAACACACTACAGTGACACAGCAATATCTATGTTCATAGCAGCTCAATTTACAATAGCTAAATCATGGAAACAACCCAGTTGTCCCTCACTAGATGAATGGATCCAAAAACTGTGGTACATATATACCATGGAGTTCTACTCAGCAATTAGAAACAATGCTATTGCAGCCTTTGAAGGTAAATGGATGACTATGGAAGAAATTATGCTGAGTGAAATAAGCACAACCCAGAGAACCAAGGGTCAAATGACTTCATTCATTTTTGGAGACTGGAGCTAGACCCTGGCCATTGAGAAAGGAGGTCTATTATGTTTTAAATCCGGATAAGATGTAATATCATACAACCTAAGGCATTTGTAGAGATGTATTGCGGGGGGGATAAGGGTGGGTAATTGGGGGGCTCTTGGGAGTAAATCTCATTTTCAGAATTTATATATATTATCTTATTTCATTAGAAGCTTGTTTGATTGTTCAACAAATAAATTTCTGAATAAAAAAAGATTACAGATAAGTTCTCATATCACTGAAGGACTAGAAAGCTGTACACATGTCCAAAGATCAAAGGGATCCCAAGCTCTCCAGAGTCCCTTGCGAGCAGGATGGAAAATGATGTGCACATTAAGGAAAAACCCAAGAAGGCATGGCAGGTAAGAAAAAATGGGGCAAAAATGATGTACAGAAAATAGTTATTTGGCCAAATAGGCCTGAATGTGATCCTTTGAAAAATTTGCTTGTAAGTTGGGCCGCTGGCTGACATGAGGGTACTTGGATTTTGTTCCCATCATTGCGACTGGTAAGAGTGGGTTACTGTACCTAAAGTGTATAAGCAATGTGGTTTATCATGAAAACGTACATTACTTCTACGAGTCTGGAATTTTGATAAGTGGTAGGCAAGGGTAGCAACATGTCCAGTCCCATTAAAATTCTTAGGCACTGATATCTAGAGTTCCCCTGGTAGACAATATGTCATGCATTTTTTCACAACTCATTGCTGGAAAAATTAACAGTCAGTATCCCAAGTTATCCTACTAGTAGAGAACTGTTAGAAGCTCATGCCTGGTTTCCTCCCCAACCTACAACTTCACCCTATGTGCCTTTTCTCTCACTATAATAAATAATTGTCATGAGTATGACTATATGCTGAGTCCTATTTATCTTCTTAGTAACTCATCAAACCAGGGAACACTGGAACATATTAAAAAAATGATCTGAACTCTGAATCTGCTCATCAACCCACAGATCCATCAGGAAAGAGCAGTAGATGTAAATAGCAACAATACCCCCAGAAAAAAGTCAGAATTCAGAGTTGCTACATTATTTTATCAAAATTATCCAGTTTTCTCAGTTTATCAGTTTCTATATTGCATGCCTGTAAACCCTGCTACTTAGGAGGCTGAGGGAGAAGATCATAAATTTGAGGCTACTCTAGATAACACAGTGAGACTCTGTCTCACAATAAAATTTTGAAAAAGAGCTATAGAGATATGTAAATATATGTGTGTGTGTGTGTGTGTGTGTGTGTGTGTGTATTTTTTTCCAATGGTAGTGGTAGAATGCTTATGTGGCATGTTCAAGCCTCTAAGTTTAATCCCCAGTACAAAAAAATTATAAATAAAAAATAAAATGCCCAGTTTTTTGAAAACTTAACAAGACATGCAAATAAATAGAAAAATCTGACACATATTCAGGGAAAAAGGCATCAATAAAAACTGACTAAGAGGGCTCAAATGTTACATTTAGCAGACAAAAACTTCAAAGTGGCAATTACAAGCTACAAATATGAGAACTTTTTAAAATCGCATTAAAATTTAATGAAAATATTATGCCAATGACTTGGCAAATATCAAATTTTAACAGGAAATAGAGACTTTAAAAAATGAAAACGCTTGGGGCTAGAGTGGGGGCTCAGTTGTTATGGTGCTTATGGGGCTTGCACAAGGACACAGGTTCAAACCCCACCACCATGCACACAATGAAGTGTCAGAGCAACAAAAACCAGATGAAAAACTAAATAAAAAAATTGATTTTCTCTCTGTCTCTCACAGTCCCTTTCTCTAAAAAACAAAAACGAAAACAAAAAAAACCCTCCAGAGTTAAAATGTGTAACTGAAAGGGAAGTATGACTATATGTACTCAACGGCAAGTATCAAAGGCAGAAAAATCAATAAGCTTAATGATAGGTTAACAGAAATAATACAACCTGAATAACAGAAATAAGAAAGAAAAGAATAGAAAAATATTTGAAAAAATAATGGCCAACATCTTCCCAGTTCAGATGAAAAAAATTGTACCTTACAGAAATTCAATACATCTGGAAGGATACAAAAAGACCCACATCTAGACATGTCACAGGCACCTTTTTTTTCTGGATTTGAATATCTTTTGCTATTTTTTGCTTCTATATTTTCTTTAACATTAAATTTTACTTCATAGTTTATTTATATGGAAAACTCTTTTGAATGGTTTAATTTCTAAAATATCTTATTTAAATTGTATGTTTGAATTCTGAAAAATGTTATTAATTTTGTCTTTAAAATATTCACACTTTGGGGCTGGAGCGGTGCCTCGGTGGTTACGGCGCTTGCCTAGCAAGCGTGAGTACACGAGTTCAAACTCCAGCACCACGTACACAACAAAGTGTCCGAGGAATGAAATTTACATGAAAAACTAAATTTAAAAAATTAAAAAAAAATATTCACACTTTGATTTGCAGGCCATTTGTACCTGAACATTATATACAACATTACATAATAAAATGACTTTCATTTTTTAAAAAAAATATACTGTTAGTCTGTTTCCTTTAAGAATCGCCCAATGCTTTAACTTTTTAACGTGAAAAGGAAAAAAAAAATCTCAAAAGACACAGCAGAAAAACAACTCCTCATGTAGAGAGGAAGACAATATTGATTGATAGTACTTACTAACTTTTTAATATTTATAAGACAATATTTGTGGGCTTCTCAGAAAAAAATGGAGGTTAGGAGGTCTAAAAGAAAACAACTGTCAAACAATAATTTTATATCCAACAAAATGAGCCTTTAAAAATGAAGATAAATAAAAACATTACAAGAGAAACAAAACCAGACAGAATTCACTGCTACAGACCTGCTTGACCATAATTAGTACAGGAAATCCCAAAGGCTAAAAGAAAATGATGCTGGACAATAATTCACATCCATAGGAAGAAACCAAGAGCGATAAAAATGGCAAAAATGTGGATAAATGCAAAAGGCAATATAAACATTTTTGTTACTCTTTTAATTTGTATAAAACACAATATTGCATAATGCAATAATCATAACTCTGCTGCTGGCACTTACATACAGATGGCATATGTATAACAACAATAGCACAAAAGAGGGAAGAGGAAGTGGAGATAAAGTGACACAAACACTATGTATTCTACTTGAATTAAGTCAGTATTAGCCTGGAGTATATTGTTATAAAATATGAATTAAGATTCATATTACAATCCCTAGACCGACCATAAAAAAATAACTAATGAAGAGATATCTGCAACCATGTTCATTCATTGTAGCACTATTAACAGTTGCAGATATGGAAACAACTTGTCCATAGATGGATGAATGGATAAAGAAAAAGGCATATGTGTATAAATGTGTATGTTTATACATATATAAACAATGTTAATCAATGACAACAATTATAAAATAATAAAAAATAACAATAAGAACTAATAGTTAACAGGGTACTGAGCCCATGCTATACTGCACAAGCACTTTTTACTTAGGTAACTTCTGAGATCTCACAGGTAAAATGGGGCAATTAGGATTTAAACCGAGGTCTGTCCTGATACCAGAGCTCATTAACTTAAACACTGCACTTTGCTGGAAGAATAACTAGTTTACAAAGCAGAAATTTGGGAGCCTCTGGAATTCATAGCTAGTGGTCAGATTTGAGTAAAATCTGCAAACATTAACAGCTTGCAGCTCATCAGATTTCTACCAAGGGCAGTACTGATGGGTATAGCAGGGTTGGGAAATCAGGAATAAACTAAGAAATGGTTCACAACCTAAATGACAAGGAAGTGTGTCTAATTTTCCTTTTAGAGAAACGAGGGTAAAAAAAAAAAATGCTTGTTAAAAGCTGGACAGCCTTGCCACTGTCTTTCTTTGCCCTATGCCAAATATAGGAATTTATGAGTTAATGCTATTGATCAATGTTATATATTGCTAAATATATTAAAACTACAAGTAAGGACTGGAGCGGTAGCTCAGCGGCTATGATGCTTGCCTAGCATATGCCACTATGCGTGTTCAAACCCTAGCACCACGTACACAATGAAATCTCAGAGCAAGGAAGGCCACATGAGAAACTAAAAATAAAACTGATTCTATGTCTCTCTCTCTCTTAAAAAAAAAAAAACAACAAAACTACAATTAAATTGGAAATAACTGTATCTACAGCATGTGTTGCTGTTCCTAACACAACTAAAGGCTTTGACAGAAATGACAGTAGTTACAGTAACCTGAATCAATATCTTAACTGGTTTGTCTTCCCACAGTAAAGAAAGAGACCCCATAAACCTTGCACTTGAGCTGTTTCTCTTTCTTCCTGCTCACTCTCAGCAACCCTGGAACGACACAATCAACCCTTAAAGCTCCTTCACAAATGACTTCAGGATCCTTCCCGGATTCTCCTTTGTAATTCTACAGTGCTCTGAACTTACTCTTTTTTTTAAAAAATCATATCCTTCATTACTTGTTTCTTTTCCCCCTAGTATTTTATCATTTTTATTTTTTTAATTCAGAAATTTATTTGTTGAACAAACAAGCTTCTAATGAAATAGTATAATATATATATATAAATTTTGTTGAAAATTAGATTTATCCCCAAGAGACCGCCCCCCAATTACCCACCCTTATCCCTCCCCCCACCCTTCCCAATACATCTCTACAAATGCCTTAGGTTATATGATATTACACCTTATCCGGATTTAAAACATGATAATAGACCTCCTATTTCAATGGCCAGGGTCTAGCTCCAGCCTCCACAGATGAGTGAAGACATTCAACCCTTGGTTCTCTCAGCATAATTTCTTCCATCGCCATCCATTTACCTTCAAAGGCTGCAATAGCATCGTTTCTAATTGCTGAGTAAAACTCCATGGTATATATGTACCACAGTTTTTGGATCCATTCATCCAGAGAGGGACGTCTGGGTTGTTTCCATAATTTAGCTATTGTAAATTGAACTGCTATGAACATTGATTTCGCTGTGTCACTGTAGTATGCTGATTCTAAATCCCCTGGAAAAATACCCAGAAGAGGAATAGCAGGATCATATGGTGGGCTCATTCCTAGTTTTTTGAGGATTCTTCACACTGCTTTCCAGAGGGGCTGTACCAGTCATATCCTCATTATTTCTACTGCAATTACTGATGCCTCCTGTCTTAGGACCACTGGTTAAAACATCAAAATAAAATAGACTAATCAATCATGAATAGAAGAACCCCTAAGTATAAAACAAAAATATATCATTTTAATTTCTCTCCTAGACAAACATCAAAATGACACAAAACAACTTCTGTTAACAAACCTAACTTAGATTAAATTATCTACAATGGCTTATAAATAAAACACTCATAGCATTGACCAGAAAATTCAAAGTGGGTGTAGTGAGGATCTCTAGTTGAGGCTCTGAAGATGGCATCTTTATCTGTTACAAAAGCAGGTTGCAAAGAAGTCAGAGGAAATGGTTCTACAAACCTTAAAATTTGGGCCTTAATCTCTATAGTTTCCTTGCTTTAAATTTTTAAAATATTTATGATATACAAGATATAAAAATACAAAAGAACTGTGTCAAAATTAATTTTGGAGAATAAAAACTATATGCATAATCACATTTGTTATCCATCTATTAAGTAAATAAAAAAAAATAGGTGAATAGAGTATATCTAGGAATTAGGTTTAAACAGTGGCACTTTAATAACTCAAATAATTCATTCTCAGCCTCTTTGATTCTTTTTGTGACTTTCAAGTTGAAACAAAACGCACTTACATCATCTGCAATGCCAAAGATTCTAGATGTCAAATATTTGAGTATAATGGTTCCAAACAACCAAAGACATCCTTGGATAACCTACAAAATCAATCAATCAATCAATCAATCAATCATAACAAAAGAATCTCTGCTGCTTCAAATTCCATAGCCTACTGGAAAAAAGCTTTAAATGCTTATCTCCAAAAGAAAATGCTACAAAATACATCTCAGTTTTAAATAAAGCATGCTTCTCCAAAATGAAGAACTCTTAAGTACAATTGAAAATATATAGTTACAATCTTATCAAGAAAATTAATATATTTTACTGGAGATTTGTACAGTTCTCCTACTGACAATTACTTATATATGTGTCATACCTCAAAAGAAATGTGGGTAATAAACAAACTGGTATTCTTTACTTATCCCTGATTAATATTAACTTGACTCATGAAAAGGGCAATTTGGCACATTAATATTAAGTCCTAATATGTTACATAAATATACCTAATATATATATTTCCTTAAAAGAAAACATAAAACCAATACACTTTAAAGAAAAAAATCCATTAAAATATATTGATTCTTACCCATAAACTAAGTTCAGATACATTTATTTTCAGAAAATGTGGTTTCAATGACAACATGCCCTGAATAGAGAAAAAAAAAACCAGATAAGATTTATAAGTTTGAGGAACAAATGATTATTCTAAATAGATTCTCAAGCATCTAAAATTGAGTACACTGTTGATTTTTTGCATAGTATTACTACATGTTCATTTCTGTAGTCAGTAATTTTAAAACACAGCCTTATTTTAGATTAGATCAGTTAGTGACTATAAATTTGAAAAGAGAATCACCCATATATAAATTTCTAGGATTGATTTTTTTTTTTTTACATATCTGATTTACCTAAGAACCAAGACACATATAACAAATTCTGATTTTTTGGCAGCAGCATATAGGCATAAAGTTTTACTTAAGCTAAGAGTTACTGGCTTTTGGGATAAACTACAAATGTGATTTTAATTGATCAACTGAATACTTCTCTTTCAAATCTGAAGTCTTTCCAAGTACCTGGACTCCCAAACTATATTACCTTTAGAGAGCTAAAACTATTTAAAACTTGGCAAATATAGTTAAGATAAAAACAAAAATACCTGAACCCAAATTAAGTCTTTTCAGAAGTTTTCTGAACATTTGAGAATACAAAATGTGATACAATTCAAGTTTCAAAATCATTAAACACAAAAATGTATAAGCAAGTATGCATAAATATGTTAGATTCCAAAACTGTTAACATCATTTACATGCCACATAAGTATTCGTAAGTATGCTTAGTTCATACCTAAGACACATGTCAGTGTCAAGCTTCCAAGCAGGCTACCTGACATACTGTGGAAGCTCAACTGAACTTAAGAGAAAATTCTTACAGAATGAACTTAGATGAGATTGTATTCACATGCAATATTCAATTCAATGACTTCCCTGTACACAAGTACAAAATAGTAATGTATTTATTTTATTCTGAGTAATAAAATAGCAGGACTTGTCAACTTAGGTACAATACAGCAGTGAGTACACCGTCACTTTTCCTAATTATAGAGTATACTGATTTTAAGAACTAAATTTATTACTGCCAAAGCACACCAACTCAGATAACGATACTATTTTTGAAAACACAGCATTGCCACATGATAACTGTTCATTTCTGTGGTTAAATACATTCAAGTCACACACCTAAAAAGGGGCTCAGATTAGGGAAACGCATATTTTTTGGAAATGGGTTTTTACATAATTATTATTTATAAAATGGGAAAAGACAAAGGAGGCTCCAAATTTGTTAATGGTTCTAGTTTTTAAATAATTATTATTTTCAATATGAGATAATAACAATCTCAGAGAAGGCTTCAAATTGATTAATGGATTTTAGAATTCAAGAAAGTCAAAATAATCTAAGTAATTTAAATGATTACTGAAAAAGCAGAATGCATTCCAATCATAATAGTGCAACATGCTTGTCTTCAAGAAACTGGCCTATAGTAAAATGCAAGCAATTTTAGATATAAGGAATGATGTGTTTTCAAAACACTGTTAATAATGAAACCTACGGGGAAAAAAGGCACAACCCTCTTCGAAAGAGATAAATTTATATTTAGAGTGAAACTGAAAAAAGGAAAGGAAAAATAAAAACAAACTTGAATGAAATGACACCATTAAATGAAACTGACACCATTAAATTATAAAACAGCCATGTACTTAAGGAACACTTACCCAAATAATTACCAAAGAGGAAGCGTAATAAGACGTTAACAACATTGAGTTCCCGAACATCAAAACAAAACAAAGTGCAAGAGAAATCTGGAAAAATCCAAGAAAAAACATAATCAATGCATATAAAATAAAATCATTGCTTTTTTATTGTGAAAAATACACATACGCATGATAAAATTCAAACCATGCAAAGGGGAGTATATAATGAAAACCATACCCCCAGAGATAACCACCATCAATGGTTTCCTGGGCATCTTCCAGGCATCAAAATTAATAAATTAGAATTTACATTATATCTAAAAGTCAGAAATGATATCCTACCTATAAGTTACACTATATTTCTTGCTTTTAATCACAATATGTTTCAGAGATCTTTTCCAAATCAATCCAAGGCAATCTAATTTACAGTGTTTAAGAACTGAGAAAGATGGTGCACTCCTGTAATCCCAGCAGCTCTGGAGGCTGAGGCAGGATTGCAAATTCAAGGCCAGCCTCAGGAACTAAGAGAGGCCCTAAACAACTCAGAGAGAACCTGTCTCAAGATAAAAAATAACAAATAATTGGGAAAAGAATTCCACTCTATAGATGTACCATAACTTACTTAACTTGTCCTCTGACTACTGCTTTCTAGTTCTATTTGGTTTTTCCTATTAAAGCCTTGCTATGAAAAACATCCTTATGTGTACATTTTATGTACAAGTCAATACAATTGTGGGCAAATTACCAGAAGCAGAATTGATAAAGCAAGGATACACAAATTTAAAAATGTGAAAAACAAATAATTGACAAATTGCTCTATAAAATAACTCTACCAATTTACTGCCCACCAAGAGGATAAGAGAGTTCTTGTTGATACACACTCTGGCCCACACAGTACATTACTTCTTTAAAAAATTTCAATCTTATAAGGAAAAAAAAGTTACCGTTGTTTCACTTTCCTATTCCTTTTTTTTGGGGGGATTGAACCCAAGGACACTGTAACACTGATATGTATCTTTTTTTTTTTTTAAAGAGAGGACAGCGAGAGAGAGAGAGAGAGAGAGAGAGAGAGACAGAGAGAATCAATTTTTATTGAGTTTTTCACATGGCTTTCGTTGCTCTGACACTTAGTTGTGCACATGGGTCCTGGGGTTTGAACCCGTGTACTTACGCATGCCAGGCAAGCACAGTAACCGCCGAGCCACCGTTCCAGCCCCTAACACTGATATATATCTATACATGCCTGGAGTATTTTAAAAATTTTTTCTAAAATTTTCAGACAGGTTCTCAATGAGTAGATGAAGGTCTTGCTAAGTTGCTTAGGCTGTCCTTGAACTTGCAATTCTCTTGCATAAGTCTCTCCAGTTGCTGGGATTGCAGGCATGCACCACCATGCCAGCTTTTCCATTCTTGTAATAGAGGAAAAGATACAGCATTTTGTTTTCTTATTCCCTATTTATGCTGTTTTGTGTGTGTGTGTGTGTGTGTGTGTGTGTGTGTGTGAAGTGTTTATTCCTACTGCTACATGTGTTTCTCCAATCAATTTTGTAAACTTTAGGGAAGCAATATTACTTTGAATAAATACAGTTATGACCAAGATTCAGGCAAAACAATGGCAAGAAAACTGATGAGAAAATGTAAGGTAGTACTAAGAAAGGAAGGGCTAATGGTCTCAAGGATATTGGAGCTGAAGTTAGCACAACACACACTAACTTGCTTTTAAAAAATCCTGAAATTTCTCATCTTACTGTTATCAAAATTGCTACATAGGCTTTCAGTGAGATAAGTGTTTCAGAATCACTAAACCTGAAAAATCATTATAACATAACTCTGGCTTTGTTTTCAAAGTTATAAAATTTAAATCATAAGATCTCAGTTTAAATCTATTGTACTAGTTGGAGTTTCCAGATGCAAAGCTCCAAATGTTTCAGGGCTTGGACTAGAGAATAAGAAGTTCCAAAGAAGGGAGTTGAAGAGGCAGTGTCCTGCAGGAGGATGCTAATAACAAAGAAAAGAGCTCAGAAATGAAGCTCAGCATGCTTTAAAGACTTTGTCTTCTTAATTTCTTTTAGAACTGTTTTGCTGCGTTATGTGAGTCCCACCCACTTTGGTCATGATTCTAACAGTAGCACTGGAAAGCAGTGACACATTTGGAAGCTAGAACCAAAAGTTGGATTTAGGTTATATAGTAAGAAGAGAGGGAGAAAAGCTTTTAGCTTGAGTAACAGGAAGTGGAATTTTGTCCTTATTAATAAGAGGGAAAATATTTTGAGAGAAACAGCTCTTGTCAGAAAAAAAAATCAGAGGTTTGGTTTAGACAGGTTTTATGTGTAAAGTGTCAATTGATTTTTGTGTGTTAACTTTGTATCCTGATCTTTGCCAAACCAGGGAATAAAAAGCAACAAAAGGTATTATATTTGGAAAGGAAAAGATAAAATGATCTATGTTCACAAATAATAGAGTACTTAATTTGGAGAAAATTCTCAAAAATATTGTGAAAAATTTAGCAAAGTATAAGGATATAAAGTCAACATGCAAAAGTCAGTTGAACACTAACACTGAACAATCTAAAAAGAAAATTTAGAAAATAAACACTTTTAAAAATATTATTAAAAAAAGTAACATAGGGCTAGAGTGGAGGCTCATTGGTTAAAGTGCTTGCCTGGCATGCAGGAGGACCTGGATTCAAACAGCAGTATCACATAAAAAACTAAGTGTTAGAGAAACAAACGTCAGATGAAAAAGTAAATAAATTGATTCTTTCTTCCTCTCTATCTTAAAAAAAAAAAAAGAGTAAGATAATCAGTAATTAACTTGACCCAGGAGGTACAAAGTAAATGCAAAATGAAAGGTAAGAAAACACTGCTGAAATAAATTAAGAAGCCATAAATAATGGGAAGACATTCCATGTTAATGGATGAAAAGACAGTAGTGTTAAAGTGTTGGGGGTAATATTTGCAAATCATACATATGATAGGGGATCAATAACCGGAACATATACGGAACTCCTAAAATTCAATACAAAAAAACAAACTCAAAAATGAGCAAAGGACAGGGTGTAGGTGTGCATGCTTATAATCCCAGCAGCTTGGAAGGTTGAGGCAGGAGGACTGCAAGTTCAAAGCCAGCATCAGCAACATAGTGAGGTTCTAAGCTACTTAGTGAAACTCTGTCTCCAAATAAAAAATAAAAAGGGCTGGGGATGTGGCTCAGTTATAAAGTGCCTCTGGGTTCAATCACCGTAACAAACAAAAGAAAAAACAAACAAACAAACAAACAAACAAAAAAGCAAAGGGCAAGAAAAAACATTTCTCCAAAGAAAATATAAAAATTATCAAGAAGTACATAAAAAGATGCCCAATATAACTATCCACGGAATGAAAACCAAAACCAAACTGAGGGTATTGCACATAAAGAACTTAGAAGTTGTCAGTAGGTCCATAAAAGCTAAAGAAACTAACCAATCAACAATTCTTCTCATTTTAGACAGAGAAGTGAGATCATAGGGAAAACTAATGACCCCAAAGGGGAAAGACAGAGAGGTATATAAAATCACAATTCACTGGAGCAGGAACCCCTGAGCAGGACTTCTTTGGAAATCAGTACAGAGGCAGGAAAATCCAACTGTAACTGATGATTGTTGGACACTCAGTATAGACAACTCCAAATGTTAAAAACTATAGTGAACCCAGGCACAAGGAAGGGTATACATTTTTTATTGCTATTTCCAAGAGTTCTACTAGGTCTTCACAATGAATATCAGAGGAAATTTATGCTTAGGGCAGGGGGAGGGGGGAAGTTCCACTTTGAAATATGCGTGATCATTCCTTTTTTAGAAAGAGATTATAACAATTTTCTACAATCTCTTCCAGGTGATGGAAGCAGAGGAAATGCTTCCTAATTCATTCTATGAGGTCAATATTATCCTAATATTAAATTAGAAAATAATATTACAAGAAAACTATAAGCCAGTATCTTTCATGAACACAAATGCAAAAAAAAAAATCTTTTAACAAAATATCAGCAAATTGAATTGAAACATAAAAAGAAACATACACCACAACCAAATAAGATGTATCCCAGGTATGCACGGCTGGTTCAATATCTGAAGATAATTAACGTACTTCTTAATATTTTAAAAATATCAACAAACTAATTTTAAAATTATATGGTTATGCAAAAGACCCAGAAGAGCCAACTCAATAGGTAGAAAAAATTTGAGAAGACTGACACTACTTGATTTCAAAACTTATTAGTCAATGTCACATTGGTGAATGAACAGACAAAAGAACAAATAAACAGACATCAATAGAACAGAGTCTAGAAACAGACTTACATAAATGGGTCAATGAATCTTTGAGGAAGGAATGAAGATAATAAAATGGAGCAAAAATAGTATTTTCAACAAATAGTGCTGGAATAAGTGGACATCCACATACCAAATATACATACACACACACACACACACATGCACACGTGCACACACATACCCACACCCCAATCTAGGCACAGACCTTAAACCCTTCACAAAAATTAATTCAAAATGGACCACAGGGAGAAGAAGGAAGGGAAGAGGGTAGAGAGGGGAAAGGAGGGACATACGATGTGTACATGTGTGAAAGTGTAACAACAAACCTCTTCGATATGTAAAACTATAATGGATCAATAATTTTTTTAAAGTCAATAACAAGCATCAAAAATATCAAAAAACAAAACAGACTACAGATCTTAAATGTACACCGCAAAACTATAAAACTCCTAGAAGTTAACACAGGAAGAACCTAGATGATATTAGATGTGGTTATGAATTTTTAGATACACTACCAAAAATATAATCTAGGAAAGAAAGAATTAATAAAATGAACTGCAATAAAATTAAAAACTGTTATTCTGAGAAAGACAATGTCAAGAGAATGAGCAGGCAAGCCATAAACTAGAAGAAAATACTTGGAGAAGCCATATTTGATATAAGACTTTTATCAAAAATCTACAAAGAATTCTTAAAAGCTCAACAATAAAATCAACAACTCAATGATAAAATGGCCAAAGACCTTAACACATACCACACCAAATTACATATACAGACGGCAAATAAGCAAGCAAGCACAAACATCTATTAGAATGACTCAAATCCAAAGTCTAGCAACACCAAATGCTGGCAAGGATGTAGAACAGCAAAATCTCGCACTGATTGTTGGTGAGAAGGCAAAATGGTGTAACCACTTTGGAAGACAGTTTGGCAATTTCCTAAAAACTAAATATAGCGGGGCACTTGCCTGGCACACATGAGTACGTGAGTTCAAACCCCAGCACCATGTACACAGCAAAGTCTCGGAGCAATGAAAGAACATGAAATATTAATAAAAAATTTTTTTTCTGTTTCTCTCAGCATTCCTCTCTCTTTAAAAAAAAGAAAGGAAGGAAGGAAGGGAAAAAAAAACACTAAATAACTAAATATATGACTCTTTCATCACGCAACCCGTGGCAGCGCTGAATGAGAAATCTCTCTGTGAATGCAGGACACCAACAGTGGGAGAAGTGCCTTACTGTGAGGTGGATGAACAGCAAATTTCTCCCCAAATTCATTACTATACAAAGAAGGAAGTTTACTGACAGGGAACCAGAGCTGTGGACAAGTTGAAAGTTCTAGCAGCAGAGACCCAGCCGGTGGGAGGGGAATTTGTCCCAGAGTGAAAGAAGCTCCGCACAATTAAATTAACTCAGACACAGTAGTAAGCGCTCAGCGGTTCCTGGGCTCAGGCCCCATGTGCTCCAGAGCTGCTGTGGCAGCAGCAGGAACCCTGGGTCTGCTTTAATACAAATTAGAGACCCTAAACCTGATCGTGCAAAGAAGAGGGGCAGCACAGCCCTTTGGAAACCTCCTGGATGGTGGTATAGGACACCGCTTCATGAATAGTGAAACCCAAACCACCAGCTACAACAGAGTGGACTAGGGAGCTCAGTCTGGAGGAGCAGCTCCAAGTCCCTATTGTTCTGTCTATCGTGGGGGCTATGTAAGCCTGGTGGACCCTCCCTACTGGTCCAGTGACTGGCATTTAGAGGTTTCCCGCCCACCCCCTTACATGCCTGAACTGTGGGTGTAGTCTGTGACCAAGATTCTGTTCAATAGGACCTAATCAGCCAGGGAGGACTAAGACCACAGGTCCAACGGATATTGCCTGAAACTCTCAGGTGGGGCAGTGGCTAGTATTAGCCTTAGGGACCTATGAACTTAAGGGGCAGCCTGGACCCTGTGCCTTTCTTTCAGACCCTGAATTCTGTATACAGAAGTGATCCCATAGGTCCTGGGCTCTCCAAGTGGGACTGGGCTTCCATGCCCCCTAGTGGTTGTATTTGAGACCTCAACAAACACTGGTCTAGCTGGGCTGGTGTCTCCTTCACGCCTGCCCTCTGCTGGCTGGTGTTGTGACTGCCCCACACATCATGACTTAGGGCAATGGGGACCTCAAAACATCCAAGAGTGGGCCAATAACAGCCCAGGGGAGCTCAGTCCAGGCAGGCCATTCTCCTTGGAACAGCAAGAGTCCCTTACAGCTGTACCAGGATCCACAAGACTCACCCCAGGCAGCTCCTGGGTTCCCAGCTGAAGAGGGACAGGAGTTTCAGCAGGCACACACTAAATTGCCTAACAGTGCAAGTCGGGTGGCCCTGAAGTCTGTTCTCACAGGAAGCAGGGAAGGTGAATGTTTGCAATCCTTTTATAGGAGGAAAATACTGAGAGGACCACTGGGAATCTGTCAGCTGAGGTCACCAAAATTCATTCCCCTCAACAATCTCAAATGGAAAGTGACTAACCTAGAAGTCAGCTATGATCACATACCCCCATGGCACATTTTGACTTTGGCAGTAATAATTCAGAACCTTCCAAACTCTTTTCCTTTTCTTTTCTTTTTTTAAATTTTCCTGTTGTTGTTCTTGAAATTGGTGTTTCAAGAACATTTTTGTTTGTGTGGTTGTTTTTTATTCTGTGTTTTCTTGTGTTTGACTGCTGTATACCTATTGCTTGGGTTTGAACTGTGGCTGCCTGCAATATTGCAAACTACTCCTCAGTCTCCTTGGGCTGAAAAACCCCCAGTCTCTAATACCCTCTATTCCTGTTACTCTGTCAATTCCTAAACTGTATTGTGATCTCTCTCATTCTCCCTCAAAATCATCACTTCACTCTCTTCACATTTCTATCTTTTCCTTATTTATAGCAGAATAGCCTACATCATCTCTACTGCCTTGGAGCTCTATATCCTAATTCACAAGTTCCACACTACCTTCCTACCTCATTCTCTTTGCTCTCTAGATTCTTTTCCCTCTCCTACAGAGGTCCTGGTAAATTGAAGTGAAAGCCATACTTGAAAAAAAGGTGGTTGCTTGCTAACCAAGCATAGTTATGAAAGCTCTCAAGGAAGAAACTTGCTAATCCAATTGTTCTCATAAGTGCTAATCAACACTGTAATAGATACTACCTATTGTATGCATTGGCTGCACTTATTGACTTCTACCCCCTGTCCCCTGAGGTACTGAAATCCTAAAGATCTACAATACTTCACTGATTGGGGTGCCAGCCACTAAACTGTCCTACCCAAATTGTACCCCTGCCCAACTAAGCAAAGAGATAAGAAGCTCCAATACCATCAGTAAAGATGCCAAGATAATCATTTACTGTCGGACATAAAGCCAACTCCCCATAACTGAAAATGAGGAAAAAGGGGAACAATCCTCCACCTCCACCTCACAGCTTAACATCCAAGGACTCCACAGTTGGGGTCCTGGACAAAAGCCTAGAAAAATGTATCAAGAATATGATTAGTAATACAAGAAATGAAAGAAGATTTAAGGAAGGAGATAAGAGAGAAATTTCAGGAGATGAGAGACCACATAAATAAAGAGCTAGACATTCTGAAATGAGATGCAGCAGAACTCTTAGAATTGAAAAATACTGTCAAACAAATCAAAGCTCACTAGAAGAAACTAATGTCAGAGTAAACTCAATAGAAAACAGAATTTCAGCTCTTGAAGAACGAACATAAGATAATGAAGACAGGCTGATCAACGTTTAGTTCAAGGAGGACTCACAAAAAAAGAAAGTTATTGTGCATGATCAGAACTTCCAAGTAGTATTTGACAAAATGAGAATAAATAATGTGAGAGTAATTGGGATTGCAGAAAACACTGAACAACAAACAAGGGGCATTAAGAACTTTCTATGTGAAATTGCCAAGGAGAGCTTTCCCCATATCAGAATTGATACAGAAAATCAAATCCAAGACACCTATAGGACACCAAACAGACCTAACCAAATGAGAAATTCACTGAGAAACACCATTTATAAAATGAAAAACAGAAACCAAGGAAAGAATCCTAAAAGCAGCAAGAGAAAAACACCAAATCACATTCAGAGTCAGACCAATAAGGATTACTATGGATTTCTTAGATCAGAGAACAAAGCACAGAAGAGCATGGAACAATATTTTTAAATTTTGAAAGAAAAGAATTTGCAACCAAAGATGCTATACTCTGCAAAACTCAGCTTTAAATGTGATGGGGAAATCAAATACTTTAATGAAAAATTCAAGCTAGCAAGGTACATGAACACAAAGCCTGAGCTACAGAAAATTCTTAAGGACATATTTCATTCAGAGGAACATGCAATTAACTTCCAAGAATCCTTAAACAAAAGAAAGTCAATAATCACAAAACACACTAAAAGACAGCCAAGACTGCACAAAACACAGCAATGGTCACAATATCAGGGACCCAAATTCCCATATCTATTCTAACTCTGAATATAAATGGATTCAATGCCCCAATCAAAAGACATAGATTGGCTTACTGAAACAAAAAACAGAACCCAACATTATGCTGCCTTTAAGAGACACATATCACAATAAAAAATAGACACAGACTGAAAGTGAAAGATTAGCAAAATGTCTACCAGACTTCTGGCCTGAAAAAGCAAGCTGGCGCTGTGATCCTTATATTCGATAAAGTTTAATTTTGACCAAAAACTAGACAGAAAGGACAAAGAAAGTCACTATATCATAGTAAAAGGAACAATTCACCAAGAAGACATAATGATAGCTAATATTTATGCCCCCAATTACAACTCTCCCAAATATATAGAAAAAGTACTCAAGGACATTAAACCCTTCATCAATCTCAACACAATAATATGGGGGGACTTTCATACACCATTATGAACAAGAGACAGATCATCAAAGAAAAAAATCAACAAAGATATCTCTAACCTAAACAACTCTAAAAATCAATTGGATTAACAGACATTTAAAGAATATTCCATCCCAAATCGGCTGAGTTTACCTTCTTCTCAGCAGCTCACGGATCCTTTTCCAAAACAGACCACATCCAAATACACAAATCTAACCTTAACAAATATAAAAATGTACATATAGTTTCATGTAACTTCTCAGACCAAAATAGTACGATTTTAGCAATTAACAGCAAGAAAAACAACAGAAACTACTGAAATATTTGGAAACTGAATAATACCCACTTAAATGAAGAATAGATAAAAGAGGTAATGAGAAGAGAAATCAATAAATTCTTGGAAACAAATCAGAATGATGAATCAATGTACTGAAATCTCTGGGATAGTATAAAAGCATTCTTAAGAGGTAAATTTATAGCACTGAGTGTCTTCATCCAAAATCCAGAAAAGGCCCCAAAAAACAGACTTAAGCTCCAACTCAAATCCCTACAAAAAGAGGAAAAATCCAGCTCTAAACCTAATAGAACAGGAAATAACTAAAATCACAGATGAAATAAATGAAATTGAGAACCAAAAAAAAAAAAAATTACAAATTGTCAACAAAACAAAGACTTGGTTCTTTGAAAAAAATAAATAAGATCAATAGTCCCCTTGCCAACTTCACCAAAGGGAAGAATGAAGTAAAGTAAATCAACAAAAACAAAGACGAAAACAGAGATATCACCACTGACTGAATCAAAATCCAGATTATCAGAACTTATTTTGAAAAATTATACTCTGCCAAGTTTGATAAACTGGAAGAAATGGACAAATATCTTGCCACATACGACATTCCTAAATTAACAAGGGAGGACACTGAAATTCTAAACCAACCAATTTCAGAAAGTGAAATCAAAACAGCAATCAAAGGCCTTCCAAAAAAGAAAAGCCCAGGACCAAATGGATTCACGACAGAATTCTATCAGACCTTTAGAGAAGCGTTAACACTGATCTTCTTCAAGGTTTTCCACAAAATTGAAAGGGCTGGAACCCGCCCAAACACTCTGTATGAAGCAAATATAAAACTCGGATACCAAAACACAACAAAGACATATCAAGAAAACCTTGATAGACCAATTTCCCTGATGAACATACACGCAAAAATCCTTAATAAAATTATAGCTAACTGGATCCAAAAATACATAAAAAAGATAATATGTCATGATCAAGTGGGCTTCATTTCAGTAAAGCAGGGCTGGTTCAACATACACAAATCAATAAATGTAATTCACCACTTAAACAGAATTAAAAATAAAAATCACATAATCATCCCAATTGATGCAGAAAAGGACTTGGTAAAGTTCAGCACCCATTTATGTTCAAAACTCTGGAGAAGATAGGGATCAAAGGAAGATACTTTAATTTTATACGGTCCATTTACTACAGACCTATAGCCAACATTATGTTTAATGGAGAAAGAATGAAAGCATTTCCACTGAATTCAGATAAAGACATTGATGTCCACTCTCACCACTCCTATTGAATATAGTCCTTGAAACTCTAGCCAGAGCTATTAGACAAGTGAAGGAAATCAAAGGAACTAGAATAGGAAAAAAGGAAGTCAAGCTGTCTCTATTTGTTGCTGACATCATCCTATACCTAGAAGACCCAATAAGCTCGACCAGAGACTTCTAGAGCTTATAAATGATTTCAGCAAAAGGGCTGGTTATAAGATTAATACTCATAAATCATTAGCTTTCCTAAACTCCAGCAACAATTCCCCTGAAGAAGAAATCAGGAAGTCTGTCCCGTTCACAATTTACTCAAAAAGAATAAAATACTTGGGCATCAATCTAACAAAGAATATTAAGGACCTCTACAATAAAAGCTATCAAACATTAAACAGAAATTGCAGAAGACCTGAGTACATGGAAAAACATTTCATGTTCTTTGTTAGGCAGAATCAATATGATCAAAATGGCATTTCTACCAAAATCCCTATACAGATTCAATGCAAACCCATTAAGATATCAATGTCATTCGTCACGGAAAAAGAAAAAGCAATTCTTAAATTCATGTGGAAGAAAAGAAGAACCAGAATAGTCAAAACATTACTATCCAAGAAAGAGGAAGAGGATTTATCACAATTCCTTACCTGAAATTATATTATACGGCTATAGTAACAAAAACAGTGTGGTATTGATATCATACCAGAAATGAAGACCAATGGAACAGAACAGAAGATACCAAGATGAATCCTCAAATCTTTAACCATCTGATATGTGATAAAGGGGGCAAAAGCACAGTGTGGAAGAAGGACAGCCTGTTCAACAAATGGTGCTGGACAAACAGGACAGCCATATGCAGACAAGTGAAATTGGATCCTTACCTCTCACCCTGCACAAGAATCAAATCAAAATGGTTCAAGGATCTGGAAATTAAACCAGCAACTATACAAATCCTTGAAGAAAAAGTAGGATCAACACTACACGACATAGAGGTTGTCACTGCCTTCCTTAACAAGACTCCCATAGTGCAAGCATTAAAGCCAAGAATAAATGAATGGGATGCCATTAAACTAAAAAGCTTCTGCACAGCTAAAGAATTAGTCAAGACTGTCAAAAGAGTTCCAGAGAATGGGAAAAAATCTTTGCCTGCTACACCTCCAACGGAGGGCTAATATCCAGAATATACAAAGAACTCAAAAAATTGAATATCAAAAACACAAATCATCCAATCAGTAAATGGGCTAGGGAGCTGAACAGAATTTTCTCAATGGATGAAGTCCAAAAAGCCCATAATTATATGAGAAAATGCTCTACATCACTAGCAATCAGAGAAATGCAAATCAAAACTTCACTGAGATTCCACTTCACTCCTGTTAGAGTGGCAAAAGTGAAGAATACAAACAATGACAGATGCCAGAGGGGTTGTGGGAAGAGAGGAACACTTTCACACTGTTGGTGGGACTGTGAGCTTGTACAGCTATTCTAGAAAGCAGTGAGGAGATGCCTCAAAAAACTAGGCCTCGAACCACCTTATGACCCAGAGCTATCCCACTCCTGGGTATTTTCCCAAAAGAGTCAGAATCGGCTATTACAGACATACAGCTTCATCAATGTTTTTAGCAGCTCAATTTACTATAGGTAAATTATGAAACCAATCCACATGCCCCTCACTGGCAAGTGGATTCAAAAACTGTGGTATATATATCCAATGGAATTCTACTCTGCTATCAGAGAGAAAGATATCATGGCATTTGCTGCCAAATGGATGGAGATGGACAAAATTATGCTGAGTGAAATATCCCAAACTCAGAGACTCAAGGGCCAAATGTTTTCTCTCATATGTGGAAGCTAGAATATAATTGGAAACAGACTGAAAGTTGGCTAAGCTAATAACAATCTCAACATGGGTGAATTATTACATGAGCAGAGGGAACCTTGCCTATGTCATTGGGGGATGAAGGGAGGAGAGCAGGGAGTGGGGGAGGAAATAGGAGGGACATCAAGGCAGCTGGAGGGAGGGAATAGGGGGTTTATCAACTCAGTGGGGAAACATCAACTTCCATGAGAAGCCCAACTAACACAGGGATAAAGTAGCAGGAAACATGGGATTGGGGGGAATCCAAAGTGGGGAGAACATGAACTGGCATCAGCCTTGGCTTGCTCTGTCATTATGCATGTGTTCATGATTGTGTGGCAATGAATCCCTCCTAAATGTAAGACTATGTTGAATGAATTAAAAAAAAAAAAAACTAAATGTACTCTTAACAAACAATCCAATAATCACTGTCCTTTGTATTTACCTAAATGAATCAAAACTTTATGTATACATAAAAATTTGCAGGCAAATGTTTACAGCGGCTTTATTCATAACTGCCAAAACTTGGAATTAACCAAAATGTCCTTGAGGAGGTGAATGGATAAACAGTGATGCATCCACATAAACAAAATGCTATTCAGCATCATAAAGAAATGAGCTATCAAGACATGAAAAGACTTGGAGGAAACTTAATTGCATTTTACTAAATGAACGAAGCCAATATGATAGATACTCTGTGAATCCAAATATATGGCATTATGCGAACAGCAAAAATAAGGAGACAAGAGACCAGTTATTACCAATAATAATGGATGAGAAGAATAAATAGGCAGAGCACAGAGGATTTCTAGACTATGAAACTCTTGTGCACCATAGTATAATAGCGGATACATTATCTATCTATCTAATCTATCAAAACACATAGAAGTCTAACACCAAAGAAAACCTTAATATAAACTACAAGTTTTGCGTGATAACCATGTGTCAACATAGGTTCATCAACTTAAACAAATGTGCCATTCTTGTGCAGGATATCAATAGTTGGGAAGATAATATATAATTGAACTTTCTGTTCAATATTATTGTAAACCTATAAATAAAATATTTTAATTAAAAAACAAAAACCACAATGTGATGTCACCTCATACCCATTAGAATGGCCATAAATAGATAATAAATAAATAAATAGAAGAATGGAGACACTGGAATCCATTTGTAGTGTTGGTAGGAATGTAATATGGTAGAGTTGCTGTGGAAAATGGTTTCACAGTTCTCAAAAAAAACTTAAAGATTTAACACAAGCTCAATTTAGCATTTCTACTTTTAGGTACATATCAAAAAGAAATGAAAGCAATATCTTAGAGAGATATATTACAGTCATGTTCACTGCAGCATTATTCAGTGCAGCTAAAACTTGGAAGCAACTCAAGTGTCTATGGGCAAATGAACAGATAAGTAAAATGTGGTATTGATATGAACAATTGGAACAATATTCAGCCTTGAGGAGGGAAATTCTGCAATGTGCTATGACAGGGAAGAAACTTGAGAACATTATACTAAGTGAAATAAGCCAGTAACAAAAAGACAAATACTGTATAATTCCACTTACATGATAAATATAAGACAGTCAAAATCATAGAAACAGAAAGTAGAATGGTTAATTTCCTGGGGTTGAGCAGATGGGAGAATATGGAGTTAGTGTTAAATTGGTAAAGCTTCAGTTTTGCAAGATGAAAAGATTTCTGGATATATACTGTAGTGATATTTGCAAAACAATATGAATATACTTAATTCCAATGAACTATATACTTAAAAATGCTTAAGACAGTAAATTCTGTTACATGTGTTTTACTACAATTTAAAAGAAAACAAAGAATAATTCTTTCTGGAGACAATTCTATTTTTTTTCTCTATGTAGTTATAAGAATTTAAGAACCATGAAGTAATAATGAAGGAAGACAGAATAGTTAGTAAACTACATGATAAAGCACACAACATTTATCTAATAAGGTCTTTGCCATGAATCAAATCTGTATAATTTCAGGTTTTTATAATTATAACTTTGAATCAAAGCACTCAGCCTTAGTTTTCTATGTGACTGTGCAACTCTCAAAATTTAACATTTATTCTGATTTGTAAAAAAAAAAATTATTTTGGAAGAAAATTAGCCAAGTATATAAAAATTACTGCCTAATCCATTTACAAAAAGAGATGCAAAGATCCTATAAGTAACAAATCAAATTCAGCAATATATTTTTTAAAAAAGTGTGTAGCCCAGAAAAGCAAGGGTTTTTTTAATGTTAGAAAATCGTTAATATCAATTCATCACAGTAACAGACTAAGGAGGGAAAAAAATACACAGCTTCATCTAAGCAGATGCAGAAATTTATTAAGTTCTTTCTTAACTGTTCTCATTCCAATCTTTGCTCAGTCCCCTTTTCTCAATAAGACCCGGCCTGACCAGTTCACTTGATAGCTGGATTTTATACTTCCTGGAGATGGCACTACCCATGTGTCCGATCCTGGTTTGTTTTTACTTTAATCCTTATCATCTTCCAAAATGCCAATTCACCCTTTCAGCACACTATTTATGCTGTCTCCTCCTGCTCCCTCTCACTACTAGAAGACCACCACGCTAGTCACTGCTTGTCCCACAAGCTTGGTGGTAGATGCCTAGGGTAGGGAATCAACACTCTATCTCATTATACCGGACAGCTCCACAGATAATATACTACTGTTGCACCTTTCTTTCATGAATTTCTTTTACTGTTAATGTACAAATTAGGTACAACTTCAGATACTATGACCCAAATTAAAATTGTCTGGTTAGTCTATTTAAAACAAAGTCTGTCAACTATATTATAGTGTTTGAATGACAACTGTCTTAGTTATAGAATTATGTTACAAGTTTCAATAATAAACAAATCAAATATTAGAAGTTAATCTTAAGATCGAAATAAATGAAAAACCATTAAAAATCATTACCATGTGTATATAAATGATCTTCCGTAATTTATATATATCAATATATCCCACAACATATACTGCAAATAATGATGCAATCTGAAAGTTAAAAAGAAATTAAGTTAAAAATAAAAGTAACATACATATAAACAGCTATAAAATGCAGAAAAACATCTTTATTGTTGCCTTAAATTTCTATTTAAATTTATTTATATTTATATAGAAGTAAGATTTTAATTTTCCTTTTTTCTGCCAATTTTATTAAATATGATCAATATATTAATATGGCAAATTTTGCTTGATTTTCCCTTATATATATTTCAGTTACGCATATAAGTTTTATTAAAAATGATCAATATATTAATATGACAAATTTTGTTTGACTTTTTTCTCAGGTACAGCTCTGGTAACCATATGAATTATTTATAGATTATCCAAAACAACACCCATTGCCATATCAAGCTATCATCAACATGTATAATTTAAAAGTACTCTGAACCATCAAAAATATGAAAAAGTAATTTATAACATAACCTACTTAATACATAATTGGAGAAGGTACATCAAGCTCAAATATAAGTAATGTTTGCATAAAAATACTTTAAATTCTGGTTTTTAGTCACTCTTTACAAGTATCTTTATTAATGTTGCTGCATTAGTATAATTATTCAAACATTACTTATAATCAAATTTATCAAATTTCAAATTAAAAGGAGTACTTTCACTACAAAGGTATTTTTAACTTCCCATTTTGAAGAAAATTATATATTATTTATCAAGAATTCTGAGTATTAGAATTATTTTGGTGGATTGATTAATTTAAATGATGATACTGTAGCTTTTATAAAGAGGTACTATGTCAGACAATGCCTCTCCACCCTTCTCCATGGAGAAAAACATTCAAATTAAATTCCATGCCTCTCCTACTACATAAACATAGCACGGACAAACTGGAAAACCACTAAATATTTAAAAACATAAGTTGAGTTCTACTAAGTATTTTTCATCTCCAAATAATCTACAACAAATGTTCCCATTAGTAAAAATAAATAACAACAACAAAAAAACAGTACCAGCACCACCAAACCAAAATCCAAACCAGAATACCTCTTTATCTAGTTATCCATAGTGAAAAACACATTGCTTAAGGATGACAGACATGAAATAATAACTGTGTGCTATTATTCAGCACTAAGACACACAGAAAGGCATGTCACCACCACCCTCCAAAAAGCAGACCATCTCCATTGACTGGAAGTCCCTTTTTACCCCAGGGACTAAGCAATCCACAGCACAGCTCCTTGGCAGAATCATAAAGAGAGAATCTCAGGGAAATTTAAACCAAAAACTAATATAAAATGTCATCAAAATAAAAAAGACAAAGAAGTCTAAAAGATAAAATCAAAGAAGTAAGTACAAATCAGGACTATTTTTTAAAAATAATGATGAAAGCATCTGGCTAAGGAATGGGTATTTTGTTGAGTCTTATATATATTACCTCATCTGATCCTAAGTACAACCCAAGTACAACCTAAGTTCAATGGGTTCTTTTATTTTCTTTATTTTAGAAGTGAGAAAACTGAAACCAAGAAAACTTAAGTTTTTTTTTTTCAAAGTCAAGAAGCTAAAAACAGTTAGGACTTACATCCACTTCTGACTTCATTACTGAAGCAAGAGATTCTAAAGAATATTAAAAAGCAACCCAACAACTGATTTGTACAAATATGGCCTGCATAATAAAAAAAAATAGCAGGTGGGAGAAAAATGAATATACAATGTACGCTCTATCTCAACAGGCTACCTTGCTTTATATCTCTCTATTTGAAAAGGAGGCATGAGTACATGGAAAGGTGCAAATTGGTAGAGGAAATTATAAAACATGAACTCATTAGCTATTTATCCTGTTATTCTATGTACAGTTGGCCTACATGTAAGGATATATGACACTATTCATAAAAATGACACATTTTACTTAGAAGAAATACTACAGTTTACTTAAGAGAAATACTTAAAAGTTATAGCACTAATTCTCTTTTAAATACACAAATATTGGGTAACAAAGATAAGCATTTTATAAAATGAGTTCATACATACATTCTGCTAGTAAGTAAAAAACTAATATTAATACACAAATCTTACATATTTTCTTACTCTGAACTTTCTTTAAAAGCACTAACTATAAAAGTTTTAGGGCTCAGAATCACATAGCAGCTCAGGTATAATGTTTTACAAATGAGTTAACATAATCAAACACACTAAGCTTAAGTAAGTTTAAAAATGTAATCACCTTACCTGAGTAAGAAGTACAAACTGAGCAAACTGCCAAGGAAGCATGAAAAACACATTGGAAACGCAGAGTGCAATCAAGCTTCCTCTATAAAGTTTTGTAGCCCTTGAAAACATAAAACAAATATTAGTCAGCTTAGCCACAAAAGTCTAGCATGGCTCAAAACTGCTGCAAATTAGAATCTCAAACATGATATTTTATTACATAAACTGAACATAAAATGAACCAAAGAGTTAGAAACTATACTCCCTGACACTCCATTACAATTTTCTGAGAAAAGTAAATGTCCATTTACACAAAACCCTGTCACAGAAAGAAATGACCAGGTTAGTACAGTCACTGAATATTTTTCCTAATTATATTTTGGTGAATTCATAATCAGACACTTAACTGTTGATTCAATAGATTCATTAGTGAAAGACTGACAGAAAGTGACATATTCTAAGTCCTAAATAATACGTAAACAAGTGCTGCGAGAATTCAGAATCAGAGCTGAGTAGCTGAGGGAGGTTTTGTAAAGATGTGGGATAAGAGTTGGTTTTGTACAAGTAGAACACAAAAAAATGAAGTGGTGGCAAAGGCAGAGGCAGGGGAGGGCAACTGTGGAGCCATCTTTAGAAGATCTGCATTGATACTGACTCATAATTTAGGAACATTTTAGGAGGGTGAGGTGAATCATCTTTTCTCCTAAATCTGAGCCAGTGCAAAGCCCCTAAACATATCCAACATTCTTTGCAGAAGTAAAATGTGCACATTAATATACCCAGGGTAAGCAGCTTAGTCAGAATAAATCAACCCTCCTCAGGATAAACTCGCCTGGGGCACTGAGCACCACCATGGAATGCCTTTCTTCACTCTTCAAATATCCCTTCCTCAAAAGACAACCCTTCTGCTCTTCTAACCCAACTCAAGTTATTTTTAAACTCAAGGTAACCTATTAATAAATTACAAAATCAAATACATGAAACTCAGCTTTTTTTTTTTTTTTACAAATGGAGTTAGAGGGAAACAGAATAGATATGACTGCATCCTACCCAAAAAGTTTGAAAGTCTCTAACAGCATTTCTAAACAGCTATTTTTCTCTCCCTTTTATTTTTTTCAATGATGTTGGGCACAAAACCCAGGGCCCTGCACATGCAAGGCAAGCATTCCACCACCGATCTTTGGATACCAAACATGATTTCTATTTTATGGGTAACAAGGGACAGAAAAGATTTCAGAGTAGAATTTAATACTACTCTGGCACTTGGTACAGAATGCACTGCAGGGAGATAAGAACAAATAGAAACCAAAGAAATTCTAACCAGCGATGGTATGATCAATAAGGCACTGACACAAGACAAGAGGGATGAAAACATAAATCACGAATAATCAAGAAAAAGCTAAGCCTGTGCTGGTTATTAGGTAGCTTTTATAAAAATGAACTTCTAAAATACTTAAAAATTCAAAACTGGACATAAACAATTTTTAAAAATAATCTAGGCAACAGGCACAGTGGTGAGAATTACTATAATCCCAGAGGACTTGAGAGGCAAAGACAGGAGGATCACAAGTTGAAAGCCTGCCTCAGCAACTTGGCAAGGCCCTAAGCAACTTAATGAGACCCTGCCTCAAAATAAAAAATAAAAAAGGGCTGGGAATGATGTTCAGTACTTAAGTATCCTTGGTTTCAATCCCTGGTACCAAAATAAATAAATAAATATATAAATGAATAATATAAAATATACAGCTAACTTTACTAATAAATGATTTCTAGTATTAAGGAATAGTTTCTTTTCCAGTTTTATCACATCCCCTCAGCACTGCAGCATATATCAACACAGCTCAGCTGCTTCTCAGCTTTCCCAAGCCACTCACACATATTTCCCTCTAATAGTTCAAGATCTTTACTACAGATAGAAACCAAGAAAGCTAGAGGAAATGGATATCCTTCCAAAGAAGACAGGAGACAATAATAAAGATGAAATACAAGATATAGATGACCAGCAGAGAAAGAAAGGCAAAAAGTCTACCACAGCTCCAGGAAGGAGGATGTGGTTTCCCAGTTATAAAGACTACACTTTCCCAAAATGCAGCTATCACTTCAGGAACATGAAGGTAGCCACTGCACTTAGAGACAAACTCACTGGAGTTCAATATTGGACAGTCAGAAACTCAGAAATTTGGGTGCAGTGACTAGGGAAGAGGGATTACATTCGAGCCACAGCACCTCATCAGCACGGAGAGGGTAAAAGTGCAGACACAATAAGGTCACATCTGCCCCAGAGAGCTGTGAGATTGGAAAGAAACCCTATACTTAGCAGAATCTGGGGCTCCTCTACTGAATGAGGTTGGCACCATGTTTCTCTGATGGCCACAAGCAGAAGGGACAGTAACCATTTTGAGCAGGCTCTCTGGGCTGTAGGGAATCAGGAGTTCTGAGCAAGCAACTTCATGATTCTGCCCAGAGCCTATGGTGAACCAAATGGAACAATTGCTGAAGAGGCTCAGAAGATATTTAGCCCAAGGGGATTCGGGTTGGAGAATTGAAAAAGAGCCCAGTTTGCCTCCTTCTGCCTTGAGTTAGGTAGCTCATGTGACAAGCCAAAGGTGTTCAGCAGTCAGTAGAGAATGCCCAGAGACTGAGCTCAGGAAATCTGGAGGGGCTGTATCTTTGGCCAGCACAGGGGGTCTTGGATTACACTCAACCCCCTGGACTAGAATCCTAGGAAGAGTCTTGACTCTTGGATCCTGGGTAGAGACCAGCAAAGGCCAACCAGCAAAGTCAGAATAGACCCAAGCCCTGCCATTCAGACCTCCACTTTTAGAAATCTGCAAAGACCCCACCTTGAGATTACATTGTTCCAGACTGAGGGACTGTGCTAACAAAGGTGGACAGCAAACATTTGCTCCCAATGCATATTTTGACTACTTTAGTGGAAATAGTTCCAATTTTCCATTAAGAATCTTTTTTTCCTTTGTTTTCTGTTTGTGGATGTGTTTTTGTGGTGTAAACTGGTTCATGTACATATATCATACACATATTTGCTTTTTATTTTGTTTTTATTTTCTATTTTTTCTTCTTCTTTTTCTTCTTCTTTTTTTTTTCCTGTCTTTACCATCTCATCAAATGTAAATACTTTCCCCTGCCTTGCCTTTAAAAGATTTGAGTTTTTAATCGGTATATTTTGCTTGGGTTTTGCAGGGCTTTTCCATTAGTCTTTGAAGTTCCTCCTTCTCTTTTTCCCTCGGGTAACAACCAAATTCTATTGCTCTCTTTTTACTCCTCCTTTCCTTTGTTACCTCTATTTTTTTCTCTCCTCCTATCTTACAACTATCACATCCAACACCTCTTCTACATTCTTTCCATTCACTCTTCAAAATTATAAGTTCTTTTCTACCTTCTTTTCACATTTCTTTCCTCTTAATTGCCTGTATTCTATCTAACTTCTAACAATAATCAGTCTATATAATTTTGGCCAACATTAATGCTGTTATAATCATTATGGCTCTGGATGCCAAAGTTGATACTTTTGTTTGCTTTTAAGCCAGATATAACTGATAGCTATTTATTATTTTAGCCAAAGGCATTTGCTGATTCTACCATTTCCCTCTTTTATTGCAGTCATAGTAGGAACCAAGTATTCAGTTGAGGGCTGTATACTGTTTGCATTGGTTGTTGGTACTGTTTGTTTCCCCATATTCCATGTGGTGTTGGGAACCTACAGGGACACTAAAAGTTCACAGATTAGGGATTCTGCTTGCTGCTGAACTTAACTCTCCCTGACAGTACCCCAACTCAAAGAAGGGAAGAGACAAAAATAAGTAATTAAACAAACCCAAAACATTAACAAGGACAAGGGAGGAACCATCATAGAGAGGACTCAGGTCCCATCCCTTGACATCTACCGATATATCAAATCCAGAGAGAAACCTCAGAACTAATAAGAAAATCACACATAAAAGGACACACACAAAATAAGAGGAAGAGGAATACACTTCAATTAATGCACATAATCAAGACCCTCAAAAATATGAGGAAATGGGTAGACAAATCTTCTCCCCAAACCCACAATCCTCCAACAAAAGATCCCCCTGAAGGTGAAGTGGGTGAAAACCCAGAGAAAGATTATAAAAAATTGATTATCAAATTACTCAAAGAACTAAAAGAAAATTTAAGGAAGGAATTCAGACATCAATTATAGGAGATGAAAGACTATTCACAATAACCTCAAAAAGATAATAAAATAAAATACTTGGGACTTAATCTAACCTAAGAGGTAAAAGAGCTCTATAATAAAAACTATAGAACACTGAAGAAAGAAACTGAGGAAGCCATTAGAAGATGGAAAGATATCCCATGTTCTTGGATAGGCAGAAGTAATATTAAAATGCCCATACTACCAAAAGCATTTTCCAGAGTTAATGCCATCCCCATCAAAATACCAATATCATTCTTCACAGAACTAGAAAAACCAATTCTGAAATTCATTTGTAAAAATAAGAGACCCAGAATAGCCAAAGCAATAATAAGCCAGAAAAGCGAAGCAGGATGCATCTCAATACCTGATCTGAAATTGTACTACAGAGCTGTTGTTTTAGTGAAAATTTTTGTTGCTGTGCCTAAGACCTGCTCCATTCCTTATGGTTCAAGGTGAGGCTGAACATCATGGCAGAAGACAAGGCTCCAGAGACAGAGAGAGAAACTCTATGCAAGATACAAAATATATACATCAAAGGTATGCTCCCAATGACCCCTTTTCTCCAGCCACACCCTATCTGCCCACAGTTGCCAGTTAATCCCTATTAGGGGATTAACTCACTGATTGGGTCCCATTACCCAATCATTTCACTTCAGCCTCTGCACTGTCACACAGGAGATTTTAGCGAACACATTTCATCCAAACCATAACAGCTATAGTAACAAAAACAGCATAATATTGGTATCAAAAAAGACGCAAAGACCAATGGAATAGAATAGAAGACACAGAGACAAATCCACAAACCTACAGCCTTTTGATATTTGACAAAGGAGGCAAAAACACTACTTGGTGAAAGGATAGCCTTTTCAACAAACAGTGCTGTGAAAACTGGTTAGCTTTATGTAGAAAAATGAAATTGGGAACTTATCTATCACCCTGCACAAAATTCAAATCAAAATGGATCAAAGACTTAGGAATCAGACAAGGAACTTTATAACTGCTAGAAGAAAACACTCCATCATATATGAGCTGGCACTGACTTCCCTAACAAGACCCACAACGTACAAGAAACAAATCCAAGAATCAATAAGTGGGATTCCATTAAACTAAAAAGCTTCTGCATAGCTAAGGAAATGATTAAGACTGTGAAGAGAAAGCCTACAGAATGAGAGAAAATAGCTACTCCGATAGGGGACTAATATCCAGAATATAAAAAGAACTCAAAAAATTCAACACCAAAAAACCCCAAATAATCCAATCACCAAATGGGCTAACGGTCTAAATAGAAATTTCAACAGAAGAAACACAAATAGCTAATAAATCTGAAAAAAAATGTTCAATATCTCTAGCAACATGGGAAGTGCAATTAAAACTACATTAAGATTTCATCTCATTCCAGATAGAATGGCAAAGATCAAAATTACAAACAATAAATTCTGGCAAGGTTATAGGGAAAAAGGAACATTTCTGCATTGTTGGTTGGACTGGAGACTGGTGTGCCTACTTTGGAACGCAGTATGGAGATTCTTCAAAAAACTAAGGATGGAACAACCATATGACCCAGCTATCCCACTAAGGGGGATCATCACAAATGACCTACAATTGATATATTACAGTATGACACAGCCACATTAATATTTACTTTGGCACAATTCACAATAGCTAAATTATTGAATCAAACCAGATGCCCATCACTAGATGAGTGAATTGAGAAACTGTGGCACATAACATACAATGGAGTTCTACTTAGCTATTAGAAAGCATGAAATTATGGCATTAGCTGGCAAATGGATAGAAATGGATAATATCATGCTAAGCAAAATAAGCAAAACTCTGAAACTCAAAAGTCATATTTTCTTTCATTTGTGGAACCCAGGTGCACAAAATTTATTTTTCTCTTGCCCCCTAACCTATTCCTCCCTTCTTTCCCTACCTTCCTTCCACTCTTTACTGACCCCCATCCCCGGCTTTCTCTACTAGTTTTTCTTTAGTTCTTCTATTGATTTGTATTGGAATGGTTCTTAATGAAATCTTATCTTCCTCTCCCTTTCTTTTATTTTACTCTGTGGTGTGCATGTATAAAATATGTAGCAACAAATCCAGTTATTATATAAAACTTTAATGTGCCAATAAAAAATAAATTTCGAAAAAAACCCTATAATAACATAGATGTGGAAAAATGCTTCAGCAATGGTCAACTGGACTCTTACAGCACAACATTTCCACAACATTTCTTCCAGAAATGTCTGAGAAGAGACTCTCTCTCAAGGCATCCCAAAACCAACAAGGTGGAGTTAAAGGTTATTACTTCACACAGGTTCACTTTATCTGAAGGTGCTACAAAAGCTTTAAATCCAACAACAAATGAGGATTTAAGAGACAGCAATAAAGCTGGAGTTGCACAGACTTAAAAAGCTGATAATACAGAGCTCATCACCCATCACAACCTATGAAAGTGCTGTTTGAAGATTTGAGATAGGGGACTGGAAGCTATGTACCAGCACTATGCCTGCAGGGGTCATCACAAAGGGAAATGATCGCCCAAAGACTTGAGGATATTAGACTTCAACAAAGTTCTTCTGAATTCAGTAGATCACTGAAGGGTGTTCTTAGTCCCAGCTTCAGATTTTTATCATGCTCTTCTATTTTTCCACAAGTTCCATTTGGTTTTATTTACCCTCTATAACAAGGCAATGGATACTGAAACTCTGTATGTATCAACAGAAAGGTAAAATGTTCTCCCCTACTCTCTTTGGTATTTAAACCTGTTAGGTCTTTAGGCTAAGACAGGGAAAGTCTAATTCAACCCAGAATTTCTAGAAGGAATTTTCCTAGAGTATCTCTGATCCAATGAGGAGATTTCCTTCTAATCCTACTATAGGACTCTCAGGCATACTAAACAAATGCAGGAAGACAAATTATATAGTTAATATGCTTGATTATAATGATGAGTGTGAGTTGTTCATGGTTTCAAAGGACTGTATCTTACAGAATAAAGCATAGCATGAATAGCTTCCCCTCTTTCTGCCCACTTCTGGGAGATTGTACTGGCAACAGAAAAAGATTTGGGTAAGTGAAGAAGATGTGAAAGCTCTCCTTAAGCAGTCACTGAGGACCACTAAGAAAAAGGGAAGAGTACTAGATGGTAGAGGGAAGAAATGTCTTCAGTACTAAGGATTTGCAAGTAATATTCTTAAAGGATTTGTACTAATTCAACGTAACAAGTCATCTTCATTAATTTATTATGCTGGGAGCTGGAGCGGTGCTTGCCTGGCATGTGAGAGGATCCAGGTTCAAACTCGAGCACCAAGTATGAAACAAAGTGTAAAAGCAAAGAAAGTTACATGTAAAACTAAATAAAGTTGATTCCCCCTCTCTCTCTCTTTAAAAAAATATATTATGCTGGGTTTTTTATTAAGGGAACTTAAAAAAAATTAGGTTAGATTATTTAAAGGGGAAAAGCCCAGAAAACCTAAGGAGAAGTGAACATTACCTGAGAATATGAGTCACAAGCAACATCTGAAGTACAAGGAATGGATATGAGAAGCTTTCACGGAGAGGTGGTGTCCACATCACACGAGTACACTGAAAAAAGAACATTCAGAGTGTATGAGGTACTTGCTAAATTTGTTAAGACACAGAAGTGAAAACTGCTATTTATAAATGCAAAGAGAAGTAAATTTCACACAATTGAAATGATATATTATAAAACAAGTTATTAGACTTTTCACAAACAGCAGTACTGGGAAGTAAGAATCCTTACTTAGAAAGACACACAAGGATTAAGACCATGTGAAGTGTATCTATCACATTTTTCTTCTCCATTTATTGATTGATGGACACACTGGCGGATTCCATATCTTGGTTACTCTGAATAGCTGCAATGTACACGGAAATGCAGGTGTCTCTGTGATATAATGATTTATTTCCTTTGGATATATATCCAGTAGTGGGCTTTCTGGAAGTAGGGTAACTACTGGTTACAACAATACATGATATATTCCAAAATAACCAGAAGTTTCCAGCACAAAGAAATGATTAATGTTTGAGGGAATGGAAGTGTTAATTATCCATACTGTGATCTCTAAATACCATTTTCCACTAAGAGGATCAGGATTCCTAGGAAAACAGCTGATTCTGTATCTAGGGATAACTACAAGGCTATACTAAGAGGAGGAGTTCAAAAACTGAAGTACACACAAAAGCACTAAGAACAGTATCCCCAAAAGATTAAGAACCTAGGAATTAATCTAACCAAAGAAGTGCAAGACACAACACAATGGTCAGAGAAATTAAAGCAAAAATGAAGAGATATATCCACGTTTGCAGATTGAAAGATTCAATATATTTAGGATGTCAATTCTTCCTAAATAATCTAGAGTCATAGTACCAAAGTTAAAATCCCAACAGGTTGTGTTTGTGTTGGGGAATGAAGCAGTAACAACAAGTTGATTCTAAGATTTATATGAAAATACACAGGACCTGAATAGTTATGGTTATACCAAATAACAACAACAGTGAAGACTTTACTATCAGATATCTATAAAGTTACACTATTTATTGTGATACCAGCTTATAGATAAGCCGACAAATGAAACAGAATTGAGTCTAGAAACAAACTCAGAAATATACAGTCACCTTTTTTTTTTATAACAAATGCACTATTAAAAAGACTGGTCTTTTTAACAAACAGTTATTAGGTTAATTGCTTACAATAATAAAATAAAATAAATAAATAAGTGCTAGAGATGTATCTCAGTAGTACAGCACCATTTTAGCATGTGGGAATCACCGAGTTCAATTTCCAGCATCACAAAATAAATAAATGAATAATAACAATTAGGAAACTGCTATTTGTAATGGCCAATCCAGTAACTAACTCAGGCCAGGATCATCACAGAATACTATAATCATTTGGTAAAATGTTATAAGGGAACATTCAGATATTGCATGATGTATCAACCCATAACTCACTTATCAATGTCAAAAGGAAAAGAAGCATATTTATAATAGATAAATCTTAACAGCAACCACCTTAACCATGTGACCAAATAATTCAATAATGGAACAAACTAGTCTTATATGCCTCCAAATGCACTACAATGAAAAGAACACAACCTCATCTATATCATATTCTTTACAAAAATATCTAATCTGAATCCATTAATGATAAAATAAGACAAATCTAATTTGTGGGGCCTCTTTAAAATAATGGGCCTGGACTCCTCAAAAAGGTCATTCCCTTGGAAAAGAAAATGGTAGAGGAAATGTTTTAGATACACTGTTCCAGATAAAATGACAACCACCTGCAATGTGTAAGCCTTAATCAAATACTGTATTCAAAACACAAACATAAAGGAATTTACTGGGAAATCTGTGGAAATATAAATGTGGACTATATTAAGATATTACTGTATAATTATCAGTATTAAATTTCCTGAATATATGATAAAGGTAAGTTATGATTATGTAGGACAATGGCCTTGCTTTCAGGCAATAGATACTGAGGTGTTTGGGGGTGAGATGTCATGATGTCTGTGGCTCATTTTCACATGGATCAGAAAAATGTTTGTGCATGTAGGGGTATGCATAAGAGAGAAAGCAGATATGGCAAAATATGAAAACTGGAAAATGATAGTGAAGATACATATCACATGATCTCACATATACATGGAATCCAAAAACACCAAACTGATTGAAACAAAGGATAAAATGGCAGTTAACAGGGGCTGGAAATAAGGGGAAAGGTGAGGAATGGGGAAAGCAGAGAAATGGACCAAAGAGTACAAAGTTCAAATCAGACCAGACAAAAAAGTTTTAGTGATCTATTGTATTACAGGGATGAAATTAATAATAATACACTATATGTTTAAAAATTGCTGAAAAAAATAGATATTTAACATTCTTATCACAAAAAGTTGGTAAGGTGAGGAGTATGCTTATTAATTTGAATCTTTCTGTACTCCATAAATACAATTATTTGTCAATTAAAATAAATAAAAATTTGAAATAAATAAAATTTTAAAAGAATCATCTCCCAGCCTGAATAGTACTTCCATTTTTATGTATATTGCGATATTATTCACTACTTATCTGTTATAGGAATTTTATAAGGATTATTAAGATTTTTGTCAAAGTGTTTTGAGAATTCTTTTGCAAATTTACATAAGTGACATAAGAAGCTTGATAAGCAAAAACATCTGTGTAATTTTTATCATGGAATAGATAACCTCAATGTGATTAATCATTATTTTGGGCAACTTACAGCCCCTTTACGGCATTTTTGCTTTTCATTTTTGATGGCTTTAAATTGTTTTAAATAATGTGATTAATACATTTGTGCTGCATATTCCTTAGTTTAAGACAAAAGTTCTTCTTCATAAAGCACTCTCAAGGAAAAGAAAAGATTTAAACGTTCCACATACTCTCTTATATCCAGTACAGGGCAAACTAAATAATGGATTAGAACTTAAAAGCAAATAACAATTTACAACTATTTTGGGGTCACCTAAGCAGTTCACTGAAGTGATTAACGGTTCTTCTAAAACAGTAAGGTGCCCATCATTTAAAAAATCAGGAAAAAAATATGGTCTGAAAATATCATAATCTGAAAGCCAAAATACATACAAATTTATAAGAGTTTTCAATTACTTGAGCACTCACCAACACTATATCAAAAACTGAAGTTCATGCTCTTACTTTTTAAAATTTGATATTCCATAAAAAGTTCACTTTTATACCTTAAAACTATAGTTACATCTAAATAAAATCATTTACTTGGTTATTTCAATAAGACTAAAATTCTAATTCTAATCCCATTTAGGCTTACCTTTTCCTAAGTGAGGTCTAAGCATGTTCAAATAAACCCAAGTTAGTTGAAAAGTAGCAAAAAACAAACAAAAAAATCCTATCAAAAAATATTGGCTAAATAGTTTGAATACCACTGTTAAAACCTGAAAATATTTCATAAGAAATAATGTTCATGCTACATGAGCATTAAAATTATAAGAAAAATATAAGGAATTAACAACGCATAGTTAAGACATGGAACATAACACAACAAAACTTTGTGCTTAACCAACAGTGGTCTTTCTAATTGCATCTTGGCTCCAGAATGCTAAACAATCCCTTTCTTCCCAAATCTTATTGTTAACACACAATGCTTCTTTCTTCTATTATTAAGCCATTATATCCCATTTCTTAGGTCATTTTTAAAAAATCTTTGCTTCAAAATGTTCCACAGTGCATGCTATCACAATGTACAGCATCCCCAAATCAATCAATCTCTCTCTCTTTCTCTTTTTGGCTCAAAACTCATACTAATTAACTGATGCACAACAATCATTTGTCAGATGTCCTCTCACATATACAAGGCCACTCCAGCTTCACATGTCTGTGATTCAAGGGAAATCAGTGCATTAGTTGAATATCCGTTAGTAAAGTTCATCCTCAACTCTACATTGGCTCTGCATATGATAAAATGAAATATTCCTCAAAGGATACTTAAAAGTACATTATTCCTAAAATATGCACTTTCATCATTTTAAAATTCTGAAGAGCTTTATAACATGCATAGATTCAAATATTTCATTGTGTACAAACTAAGAAAGTCACTTGACACAAAAGCAAGCGTTTTTTTTTTGTTGTTGTTGTTGTTGCTTCCCTACTCATACAAATTGACCGTGAAAGAAATCTGGACAGAGATAGATTTAGTAGAAATTTGTTTACAACCATGATTAATTTAGAGGAAGGAATTCATTGGCACTTTGAATTTATATTTGATTTAATTTGAACTAAACTTTAATATTAGTAATAAGTAGAAATAACAATTCAAGTTAACAACTACATAGCAGTTACCAAGTTCCAAACATTGTTTTAGGTACTTTACACAGGTGAATTCATTTAACCACTACAATAATCCTCCTAAGAAGTAGGAACATCATTATGTCAAGTGACAACAAGGAAAAGAAGGCACGGAGAAATGAAATGACTTGCTCAGAGAGCACAGCTGCTAAATAAGAGCAAGGATTTGAGCCCAGGCAGCCTGATCTAGAATCTTCGTACTTAACAATGCTATTCTATTCAGAAAGCCCACAGACACTTGCAAATGTATAGATAAAATAAAATATTCTTCAGAGGATACCTAAAAGTACATTATTTCTAAAATGTGAGCTTTCATCATTTTAAAATTATGTGAAGAACTGTCATAGACCCACTATTTTCTCAAACCAGCACTAATAATACCATGTAAGAGACACAATGGTCATGAAAAGTTAACAAAATGAATGTTAGCACTTAATTTTTGATCCAAATAAGAGCAAACACTTAAAGAATGTTATTATAGAAATTAAGTTTAAAGAATAAAATTGTATTTCCAGAGATGATTCTACAAATACGTTCTGACTACCTACCTCTCCATGATTGAAAAAGAAGCATAACACTGTAACCAGGCCTCCTAATCGGCTGCCACTGGAAAAGAGGATAACAAAATGTAACTTAAATATCAGAAATCCAGGGCAAGCTAGTAAAACCTTAAAATAATATAACATGATGCTCTTCCAGTACTGCAATTGTTGTGTCCAAAGTAGAATTTTCTTATCTTTATTTACAAAATAATTTATTTTCTCCACATTATCAGTCAAAATACATGTCATTTTTTAAAAAAAAAAATCACTTGCCATCTTCAAAATGCGCACACTCAAAAAAGCAAATAAACTGAAAAGGAATAGAAAATTATTACAGTCATGCTACTGTGCATCTTCAGTTTGATTCTTCTTTTTTTTTTTTTTTACCCCCTCAGAATCACATTTCTTCATGTCCTTCAACATTTCTTAAACTATTTTCCTTGGAATACATGATATACATTACGGAAAGGGAAGGCAGACAGTACAGAAAACACTCTAAGAGTCATAAAGTTGGAAACCACCATACTGTTTACCTGCTCTTAGAAATTCACAAAGCATGTCCACACTTTGAAGACTTAAATTCACTATTTCCCAAACCCCATACTCAAATTAATTTTCTACAGAACACATCTAGGAAGCACTAATTTCCAGATGACAGTTTTATCTTCCACTTGCTTTTAGAAAAGTGGAATTGAGCCAGGTGCAGTGTCACACACCTGTAATCCCAGCAGGTTAGGCAGGCTGAGGCGGAGGACTGTGAATTTGAAGCCAGCCTCAGCAACTTAGTGAGATTGTGGATGGTGTCTCAGAAAAAGGGGAGGGGGTAGGGATGTGGCTCAGTGGGTAAGTAGTGCCCCCAGGTTCAATTCCTGGTACCAAAAAAGGAAAAAAAAAAAAGGCAAGAAGGGGAAATCGAATACAAATGTTAAAGTACAACAATCAACTAAGAAGCCACAATGGTAAAGTCAGTTGGTTCTAACAACCAAATCTTCATTTGTTATGGTTTAGATATGAGTTGTCCTCCAAAAGTTCATATAAGAGACAAGGCAAGAAAGTTCAGAGGTGAAATGATTGGGTTATGAGAACCTTAACCTAATCAGTGAATTAATCCATTGTTCAAGATTAACTGGGTGACAACTGCAAGCAGACAGGATGTGGCCAGAGAAGGGGCGATCACTGCAATGTGCCTTTGTTTATTTTGTCCCTGGTAAGCCTGAGTGAGAGCTCACTCTCTTCTTCCTGATTGTCATGCCCAGAGCTGAATTCCTCCACCATACACTTCTGCCTTGACGTTCTGCCTCTTAGGCCCAGAGCAATGGAGTCAGTCATCCATGGACTGAGACTTCTGAAACCATGAACCCCTAATAAACTTTTCCTCCTCAAATTGGTTCTTGTTGGTTCTTTTGGTCATGGGGATGAAAAAGCTGACTGAAACATTTGCTCAAGAAAGTGTGAAATATGTTCCCTACTTTCCTCCAATCCTGGGGAGAGAAATCAAGGTTGCTTTTAGTTTTGCTCCATCATTTGTTCACCTTTACTCTAGAGGTTTTCTTACTCAATTCAGCTCATGTTGCCTTTTCATTGTTCTACACTAATATCCTTCTTTCTTTCTGTTTATCTACAAATACATGTATAATACACACAGGTCAGAGAGGTAACAAAGAACCTGAAAGTGTGAAAAGTTGTAGGCCACTGTATTTACTACTGGGGATATAAAAATGACAAAAAGTGAAGGACATCTTCCCCCTTTCCCCTCAGGCAGGCAGACAGGGTTGGGATACCCCACAGATGGCCTGCTATCCTTAGGGAAGGAAGAAGAGAAATACTGCATATTTAGTGGCAGGCAGTAAGTGGAGTTTCCATTTTCCCTACAGGGCAGGGGGCACGGCCATTTGCTACTAAAAGGAAAATTGGCAACATTAAAGATCTGAAAGCTGAGGACATATGAAATACCATCTGCCTTTAAGGAAAAAGGGGAAACAAAAGTGTTGCTTTATCTTTCAGGGAGCAACTGAGCTAGAGACTTTACATAGGGCCCCTAATTTTAGGATTATGTGATTTCTTTCTACCAGTTATCAGACTGGACAGGCACAAGCAACATGTAAAGGGGCAAACAAATGGAGAATATTGAACATAGAGTGGCTGGCTGAGCTCACATAAAACAAAGAAGAGGGACATATGAAAGAGATAGGAAGTAGTTCAGGCAAGGGCACATGGCAGGCCCCACTTCACCTGCGTAGCACCTGATGCACTCACACTCTTTCTCAATGTTATTTTTTTACTTCCCTGCCTACTGGTTTGGAGCATAATTTTACTGCTCCATTATATTTTGATAATACATATTTCTCTTCTCTTAACTGCCTATTTACAACCTTGTCTAGTTTTCTATTGGATTGTTGCTTTCTTTTTAAAGATGAGGGTTATCAAATCACTGGCTGACATACACATGACAACACATTTTGGCATAATTTATGTTGTATTCTTTAAAAAAGAAATTTTTAAATTTTATGCAGTTAATACATCAATATTTCCCTTTATTTTATACTACCTGCTTTGTGAAGGTCTTTCCCATCTCAAAGATATAGCTTCCTAAAATTTCTTCTAGCATTATCACATTTTTCCACTTAAGATTCATCATCTGAGGATGCCTACTTTGTTCTCTTTAAGTACTCAATTGTGCTCGTGCCATTTATCAGATAAACACTCCTTTTCCCAGAAAAATGAAATATGGCCTTTATCATATACCAATGTTTTACAATACCAGACAGAATCTGTTCTGTTGTAATCAGGACCTAATTCTCTCTCTCTTTTTTCTTTTGTATTACACACTATTTTTTATTACTGCAGCATTATGGTTATTTTAACACACAATTAACAAAATATCCCCATCCGAACCACTCACATTTTTTAAAATATACTTTTAAGTAATTCTCTCCAACTTATTCTTTTTTTTTTTTTTTAAAGAGAGGGACAGTGAGAGAAAGAGAAAAAGAGAAAAATTTTTATTTAGTTTTTCATGCAACTTTGGTTGCTCTAGAGACTTTGTTGTGTAGGTGTTGCGGGGGTTTGAACTCTCGTACTTGCACATGCCGGGCACCCACCGTAACTGCCGAGCCACCGCTCCAGCCGCACCAACTTACTCTTATCTTAGAATCATCTTAACCAGTTCCCTCTTTTTAGAAAAAGAAAACAAATAACAAAAGAGAAAAACCTTGTGAATTTCTGACCAGAATGACATTAAATTTATATATAATTTGGAAAGGATTTTCATAATGAAGGTAATTTTGTCCATTTGTTTGCACAGTATGTCTCTCTTCACTTATTAACTTTTAATTATATTTCCTTAAATAAAATTTTGTGAACAAGCAATATATGAGGAAAGTATCTAAAGTTAAAACTTACAGAAATAGAGAAAGAAATTTAAAAACCTGGCCATAGTTGAGTACTGTAACACCTTTCGGCAGGTCATGCAATTAAAGGAAACACTGAGGATTTGAAGGAGATAATCAAGAAGTTCAATATTGTGAACATATATAGAATTCTGACTATACAGAGAATATGTTATTTTTTTAGTGTTCCTAGAGTACTCAGCTACAAAGACACCTCATTCTCTGCCTATACTTCAAAATCTAAACCACAAAAAGATAAAGAAAAAAATACATTTGGGGAACTTAATATAAAATTCCCTGGAAAAAACAGGAACCAAAACTGAAATTTTGTGACTTCCATTTTTCAAAAGGCAGGGTACTATTTGGAAGAGCTACAAATCCAATTTTCTAACCAAATTTCAGGATGAGGCTTGTACAAGAAAACCTACTCTCTCCCTCAAATGCTAAACAGCCAGTGTGTGGGTCTCTGATGTTGGACATTTTACCAAAAACAGGTTCTAACCCAGCAGAGTCCATGAATATCAACTCAGTTTTGCTTAACTAACAAGGGGGAAAGATTTTCCGGTATATATAAACATGTATCCATACACATGTACAAAGCTAGGGACAGGGAAAACAAAATTTACTTATCTAAAGGGATATCCTGAGTTGCAATCATTACAAAATGACATAAATTGCAAAAAATCAAAAATAGTGTCCTTTATATTGAATTCCCCCAATCTTGATCCTAAAGATTACCACATTTCTCTTTTGCTAAACATAAAAGATGAATTAATCAGAATATTTTTAAATGCTTTAATTTTTTTTTTCCATTACACTTGATCAGTCAATATTTCAGCATTCCTTAGTGGTTAAAAAAAAAACTCTTTTGTAATATCATCATCAAAACTGTCAGGGGAAAAAAGCCCCTATTATGTAATTTTTGAAACATTTCTAAGCTTACCAAATATTTACCACATTTACTCACACTTCATCTTCTGAGCCTCAATTTCCTTAGCTATATCAAATGAAGAAATATTAAAAATAACTTTTAAAATGTAAATATTTTTAAAAATTGAAACATTTAAAATTTTTATTTATTTTATTCAGAAATTTACTTGTTGAACAATCAAACAAGCTTCTAACAAAATAAAATAATATATATAAATTCTGAAAATTAGATTTACCCCCAAGAGCCCACCCCCAAATACCTACCTTTATCCCTCCCCCACCCCCTTCTTCCCAATACATCTCTATAAATGCCTTAGGTTGTATGACATTACACCTTATCCGGATTTAAAACATGATAATAGACCTCCTTTCTCAATGGCCATGGTCTAGCTCCAGCCTCCACAGATGAGTGAAGACATTTGACCCTTGGTTCTCTGGGTTATGCTGACTTCACTCAGCACAATTTCTTCCATAGCCATCCATTTACCTTCAAAGGCTGCAATATCATTGTTTCTAATTGCTGAGTAAAACTCCCTGGTATATATGTACTACAGTTTTTGGATCCATTCATCCAGAGAGGGACATCTGGGTTATTTCCATAATTTAGCTATTGTAAATTGAGCTGCTATGAACATAGATATTGCTATGTCACTATAATGAGCTGATTCTAAATCCCCTGGAAAAATACCGAAGAGAGAAATAGCAGGATCAAAATGGTGAGGTCATCCCTAGTTTTTTGAGGATTCTCCACACTGCTTTCCAGAGGGGCTGTATCAGTCTGCAGTTCCACCAACAGTATGCTAGTGTGCCTATCTCTCCACAACCCCTCCAGCATCTTTTGTTTCTTTTTTTCATTTTTGCCAAACTGACTGGTGTGAGGTGACATCTTAATGTAGTTTTCATTTGCATTTCTCTGATTACTAGTGATTTAGAGCACTTTCTTGTGTATGTGCTGGCCTGATCAATGTCCTCTATTGAGAAGTTTCTATGTAACTCTTTGGCCCATTTATTGATTGGGTTGTTTTGTGTTTTTGTAGTTGAGATTTTTGAGGATTTTGTAGATTCTGGATATGAAGCCCCTGTCAGAGGAATCACAGCCCATGATTGTCTCCAATTCTGTAGGAAACCTCTTGACTATTCTGATTATTTCCTTGGCAATGCAAAAGCTTTTTAGATTTATGGCATCCCATTCACTGATTTTTTACTTTACTTCCTTCACTTTAGGAGACATGTTGAGAAAGTCTTTGCCAAGTATTTTTAAATCTTGAAAATTCTTTTCAGTTCTGAAAATTAATAATTCCATGATTCTCTTCTTTCCTACCCCTACTAATTTGTAAAGACTCAATTCAATCATTAAGGGTTATTTTATTCTTTAAAGAGAGAGGGACAATGAGAGAGAGAAAGAGAAATAGAGAGAGACAGAATCAATTTTATTCAATTTTTCATGTGGCTTTCGTTGCTCTGAGACTTCATTTTGTACGTGGTGCTGGGGTTTGAACTTGCATACGTGGGCATGCCAGACAAGAGCCGTAATCACTGGGCTACCACTCCAGTCCCTCAATCATTAAGTTTCAATGGGCTTCATTATTCACTGCAATTTTGGGCTCGCTTTATTGATTTATTTATTATTGGTTCAACATAGTCTTACACATTGGAGGAAATCGTTATTACATATCATGTATACATAGGTATTGCCAAGGTAAGTTAAGCCTGATCCTTGTCCAGGATCACTCCCACTTCACCCATTCCCCAATCCCTGTCTCCTCTGTAATTCCCCCATGTTATAGACAGAAATGAATATGTGCATGTATATTAGTTTTTAAAATTTCTGGACTTATATGCCTGCCTGAATGTAGTTTGACTTCTCATGGGAGTCAAGTATATTCAACCTTATTGATAATGTTCCTTTTTTCCTCCCTTCCCCCTTTTCCTCCCTTCCCCCACCTTCATAGATATGGTTCCCCCAGCTTATGTGATACTTCAAATTTGGTAGATTTATTAATTAAACTTTGCTAACTTTCATCCTATCTTAGATTTTACTCTAGCTTCCACATATGAGAGAAAACATTTGACCCTTAAGTCCCTGTGTTTGGAATATTTCACTGAACATGAATTTTTCTATTTCCCTTTTTTTTGCAAAAACCATGATGTTCCTTCTAATAGCAGAGTAGAACTCCACAATACATGTATGTGAGACTGTGTGTATACACACACACACACATACATACATACATACATACATACCAGTATTTGGATCCATCCATCCAGAAAGGGGCATCTGGGTTGATTCCATAGTTTAGTTATTATAAATTGAGCTGCTATAAACACTGATGTAGGTTGTCTTTATAGTATGCCAATTCTAACTCTTCTGGGAAAATACCCAGATTTGGGATAGCTGGGTCATATCATGGTTCATCCCTAATTTCTTGAGGAGTCTCCACACTGGTCTCCAGAGTAGCTGTACCAGTTTGCAGTCCCACCAATAGTTTTTCAGTATTCCTTTCTCCCCATAACCTCTCCAGCATCTGTTATTGTTCTCATTCTTCATTTCTGCCATTCTGACTGGGGTGAAGTAGAATCTCAGTACATTTTCTTTTTTCTTTTAAGAAAGAAGGACAGTGAGAGAGAGAGAAAGAGAGAGAAGCAATTTTTATTTAGTTTTTTGTGTGACTTCTGTTGCTCCTACACTTTGTTGTGTACATGGTGCTGGGGTTCAAACTGGCATACTCTCACATGCTAAGCAAGGGCCATAAATGCTGAGACACTGCTCCAGCCCACTCAGTGCAGTTTTTATCTATATTTTTCTGATTGTTAGTGATGTAGAACACTTTCTTATATATTTATTGGCTTTTTGAACTTCCTCTGTTGAGAAGTTTATCTCTTTAGTTCCATAGCCTATTTACTGATTGGATTGTTTGTGAATCTGGTATTAAGTTTTTAGGTTCTTTGTATATTCTGGATATTAGTCCCCTGTCAGAGGTGGAGCAGGAAATGATTTTCTCCCATTCTCTAGGTTCTCTTTTGACATTCGTAACTAATTCTTTAGTTGTGCAGAAGCTTTGTAGTTTAATGGCATCCCACTTATTCTTGGCTTGAATTCTTGTGATATGGGAGATTTGTTAAGAAAGAAGATGCCTACACTGATGTGGTAGAAATGCTGATTCTATTTTTTCTACTAATAATTGTATGGTTGCTGGTTTAATTCCTAATTCTTTGATCCATTTCGATTTGATTTCTGTGCAGAGTGAGAGATAAGGATCTAATTTCAATTGTCTGCATATGGCTGTCCAGTTTGCCCAGCAACATTTGTTGAACAGGCTGTCTTTCTTTCCTCCATGCTATATTTTTGTCCTCTTTGTCAAACAGCAGATGGTTAATGACTTGTGGGTTTGTCTAAGTGTCTTCTATTCTAATCGATTGGTCTTCATGTCCATTTTGATACCAGTACACTGTTTTGTTAACAGAGCCCTGTAGAATATTTTCAGATCAGGTATTGTGATAATACCTGCATCATTTTTTGTTTGTTTGCTTGCGTTTTGTTAGTAATGCTTTGGTTATTATGGGTTTCCTGTTGTTCCAAATGAATTTGAGAATTTTTTTAATATCCATTAATAATGTCATTGGCATCATGATGGGGATCGCATTCAATTTGTATAGAGCTTTTGGCAGAATGGCCATTTTAATGATATTGATTCTGCCTAACCAAGAACAAGGTATGTTTTTCCATCTTCTCAGGTCTTCTTCAATTTCTTTTTTCAGTGTTCGATAGATTTCATTGTAGAGGTCTTTTACTTCCTTCATCAGATTAATGCCCAAGTATTTTATTCTTTTTGAAGTTATTATGAATGGGAAGGATTTATGGGTGCTGATCGTGTATCCTGCCATTTTGCTAAATTCATTTATAAGTTCTAGAAGTCCTCTGTTAGGGTTTTTGGGCTTTCTAGGTATAAGATCATATCATAGGCAAAGAGAGATAGCTTGACTTCCTCTTTTCTTATTCAAATTCTTTTGATTTTCTTCTCTTGTCTGAGCTTGAAGACTATATTGAGTAACAGTGATGAGAGCAGACAGCCTTGTCTTGTTCACCAATGTAGTGGGAATAGTTTCAGTCTTTCTCCATTAAGTATAATGTTGGCTGTGGGTTTATTGTAAAATGGCTCTTACAAAATTAAGGTATGTTCTTTTGATCTCTATCTTCTCCAGAGTTTTGAGCATAAATGGGTGTTGGATTTTGTCAAAGGCCTTTTCTGCATCAAATGAAATGAGCACATGGTTTTTTGTCTTTAATTTTGTTTATGTGGTGAATCACATTTATTGATTTGCACATGTTGAACCAGTCCTGCATTCCTGGAATGAAGCCCACTTGATCGTGATGTATTATCTTTTTGATGTGTTTTTGGATGTGTTTTGCCAGAATTTTATTAAGGATTTCTGTGTTTATGTTTATCAAAACAATTGGTCTGCAGTTTTCTTTTCTGATGTGTCTTTGTTGGGTTTTGGTATCAGAGTTATGGTTGCCTCATAAAAAGTATTTGGGATGGTTCCATCCCTTTCAATTTCATGGCATAGCTTAATAAGGAGAGCTGTTAGTTCTTCTATAATGGTCTGGTAGAACTCTGCTGAGAATCCGTCAAGTTTTGGGTTTTCTTTTTTGGAAGGACTTTAATTGCTGTTTGAATTTTATTACCTGAGATTGGTCTGTTTAGATTTTCAACGTCCTCGTGTGTCAATCCGGAAATGTTGGATGGGGCTAGGTATTTATGTTGGACATATTATCAAACTTGCAAGAGTATAGTTTCTCAAAACAGGTTCTGACAATCCTCTGGATTTCGGATGAATCAGTGGTGATGTCTTCCTTTTTGTTTCTGATTTTGTTGTTTTGCTTCAATTCATTCTTTGTTTTGATGAGGTTGGCTAGAGGTCTGTCAGATTTATTTTTTACAAAGAACCAACTCTTTGTTTGGTTGATTCTTTATAATTTTTTGTTCTCAATTTCTTTGATTTTTGGCTCTGATTGTGGATATTTCCTGCCTTCTATTGAATTTGGTATTAGATTGTTCCTCTTTTGTAGGGATTTGAGGTGGTGTATAAGTTTATTTATTTGGCCTCTCTCATCATTTTTGATGAAGTGACAGTGCTATAAATTTACCTCTTAAGAATGCTTTCATACTGTTTGGGCTCTATAAAAGAATGATGAAACATACAAAATTCAACAACTGAGGAGGGGTAAAAAGCAATCCTAGTTAATTTAAAACTATGTTAAATAAGTCACTAAGTTGTCTTCTTGTGTAACTATGTTAGAATAAAGAAAATGAAAGAATAATTTGGAAATAACATATTATTTGAATAACTGAATTTCCAATATCATGTTTGAGAAGGCTTTGATCCTTTGCTAGCCTAATGAAGAAATGCCAGATAGCCCTGGTTTACAGATGAAAACCTTCCCCCTTACCTAGGGTGAGAATTCACTGATGCACTAAGGAATGACAGAATAAAGATGAGGGAAGAAAATGAAAATTAAGAAGCATGAATAATGTTCTCCTTGTGATCTTCTCCAGTCTATTACAAGCAACTAATCACTGCCTTTAATTTAACTCTTTGATGACATTAAGAAAAAAGTCTTTTCTGGGACATTTGTTGTCCCAATAGTAACTGGCAGCATAGAATACCTGCAGGGAACTTTACAAAAAGAAAGAAAGGGTTTTATTCTAAAATGAAATTTTTAAAAAAAGAAAGAAAAGCCACTTTTATTAATGTGACTGTGAACTCCCCAAATCATCATGGTAGCTGACATGGCACTTAGTACTGGGCCTTACCAAAGCAATTTAAATGATATCTGAGGTAAACAAACACATAAATATCATTCATTCAAACACTGCTGCTTTCACTGTTTTGGAATCCAGGCATCAAACACTCTATGCCTCATGTCACTGTTGCCCTTGGTCACTGATCCAGATATAGGCTCCCATTCACAGTCAGCACCCTGTCGTCAGTGAAGCCTCTGTCTTCCAACCTTATAACTGCTCAACTCCCAAGCAGTTCTTTCCTTTGTGCCCTCCAGTGGCTTCACTCCATGGAGATCCAACAACTGATCTGACATTCCTCAACCTCTTCCAGATCCTTCCTTCTCTTCCTGCTGGAAATATCACTGTTTTCTGAGAAAAAAAGCTCCTTAAAATCTTCTCCCAATTCCACTGCCTAATAGCTCAAAGTTTATCACTTCCCTCCATCCCACTACCACACACTAGCCCAGGCTGACCTTCTCTTCCACCTACCTAAACAACATCCCTCACAGCCTCCCTGATTCTAGGCCTGCTCACTCCACAGTACATTTTCTAAAATCTTTAAAAGTAAATGAATCTAACCATACTACCATCCATACCACCCTTCACCATTATCCCTTTTCTCTCAGGGTCAAAATCAAATACCAAAATTTCTCCAAAAAGCCTTGCAGGAGGTAGCCCTACTACAACTCCGGAGTCATTTCATTATTCGTGCTCCTACTCAAGCTCTGCACTCCAGCTGCCCTGACTTTGTTTTAGTTATTCAAGTGAAAAAAATCACATGGACTCAGTGTATAAACAGCATGGTGAGGGACAAGGCTGGTGGGGGAGCCTAGGCAATCCTAATGAGATGATGCTGAGGTGTCTTCAAGTGACAGTGACACACAGAGAGAAGCAGAAGACTCCAGAGATGTCCTGAAGAAAGGAAAAGGATTTGAGGAGTACTTGGATTGCAGAGGTAGGGACAAGGGAAGCCACAGATATCTCTCAGTGATGAGATAAAGGTATCAGTCTGGAGAAAAGAATCATTTGCTAGGATGGTGAAGACATAATGAGGGGCAGGTTTTAAAGAAAAGATGCCAGTATTTTCAACCAATAACTTTCATCAATTTATGCATACTAAATAGAAATACTTACCTTTTAAATATTTATATACAACTGTTGGACCAAATAAGATTGATTATGGATGTGACAGCAAACCAAGTTAATAAAATATTCAAAAAACAGTAGCTGGAAAAGTTTGAAATGGTGTAATTCACAGAATATTTAAAACACGTTTTTAGTCCAAAATCCAGCCTATATAAACAGCAGAAGCTTGAATTTTTTTAAAGTAAGGTACAAACAAGAAAATATGAGAAAACAGTGGAAATAAAATAGGCATAAAAGAAATACAATTCTTCCTTCTTAAAATAGATGAGGGATAGTAGGGGATTAAAGAATTGAAATAAAAAGCTGTTCTATTTTGTCACAAAGTCTAAAAAGAAATTGAGTACTTGATAGGTACCTTGGGTTGGATGATGTGAAGAGAGAGCAGGAAAATTAGTTATAATGACAATTCACTTTAGTTGTAAAGCAAAATTTAAAAAGGACTTTGCCATACAGACTAATTTTCCAGGCCTTCTGAACAACTGTGCCACCTCTAGAAATAAAGTAGTATCAAAAAATTTCTCTCTGGTATAAAAGGAGCCACTATGAACCTCCAATGACCAAAGAAAATAACAGAGAAAAACAGAAAATCAGAAGATGAACACATTATTTTCTATGACTGGTAGGTCCATAGAAGAAAAGGCATTTTCCACTGACGAGCTATATCTTTGAAAGCATGGACAGACTTTTCTCAGGAAAGCTGAGAAGCAAAAAAAGCTCAGAGCACTGAGCAGAGACAGAGGAGGGTAAATATTCAAATGGGGAGGAAGAGACCAGTGGCAGATCAGAGGAGCCACAGGGATACTAAGCAGCAGACTTGCAGAAACTGATATAAAAGATCTTTAGAAAGTTTCTTGAAAAACTTCTCTCTGTGCAAGAAAGGGAATGGAGAGGAAGAAGAGGGAATCTGAACCCTGCTTCAGGACTGTGCACTAAGGCCCTAACATATGTAGATGTACGAGGCGTTGTCCAAGTATCACTTTACCACATAGGTAGGGGGAATCTTGAGCACCTCCTGAACTCTCAGTCTGCTGGCCACAGACACAGGCGGCTGAGGTTTGTAAAAGGAGTCACAAGATAAAAGAGATATGATTTTCCCCCATAAAGTATTTACATTCTGATCATTCTATATTAAAGCCTGCCATTCAGGAAGTCCTGTCTGCCTTACAATCTTCCACCCAACTCTTAAAAACTTCCTCATTGCAAATATAAATGTCAAGCTAAGGATCACCAGGCTGTAGGGAAGCTTTCAATGTGAAAACTTAAAAAAAAAAACAAAAACAGAAATTAACACAAATTAAATGGGCACTAAGGTAACAAGAGAAAATGAAGAAGGAAGAAGAAATGTTCAAACTAATGATTCTTTAAGAAAATTGGAATTCTCACAAGAACAATAAATCCTAACAGACAAGAAAAAGGAGGAAAAACCCCATAGAAAATTAGGTTTTAATCCAAAAATTCCAATGTCCAGACAATAGGATTTTGAGAAAAACAGGAAAAAAATGGAGAAGGAAAATATCATGTAAGAAAAATAATAAGAGAATTAGTATTCCTCCAAAATGAAGAATGTATAAGCCCAGGAGGGGTAGAGCCTGAAGTATCCAAGGAAAAGGAAGAAGAATCTATCACACCATGAATTTTCAGGGCAATAATGATAAAAATCTGAATCGGAAAATTGCCAAAGAAAAAAACCGGGCCACAAACAAAAGGAACTGGTGGCATAACAGCATTAGACTTTTTAAAAGTTAAGATGAATCTTTGAAGACAATAAAACAGTCCTCAAAAGTAGGAAGAAAAATAAAATTCTGTAGAACAGCAGAAAATCATGGCCTGCGACTCCTCCAACAGGGGGCAAATATCCAGAATATACAAAGACCTCAAAAAAAAAAAAATACCAAAACCACAAACAACTCAATCAATAAATGGGCTATGGAACTAAACAGAAACTTAACAAAGGATGTTCAAAAAGCCAATAAATATATGAAAAAGTGTTCTACATCACTAGAAATCAGAAAAATGCAAATTAAAACTGCACTGAGACTTCATCTCATCCAGTTAGAATGGCAAAGATGAAGAACACGAATAGTAACAGATGCTAGAGAGGTTCTGGGGAGAAAGGAACACTGTTGGTAGGACTGTAAACTGGTACAATCACTCTGGAGAGCAGTGTGGAGACTCCTCAAAAAAATTAGGGATGGAACCACCTATGACCCAGCTGTCCGACTCTTGGGTATTTTCCCAGAAGAGCTAGAATCAGCATATTACAGTGACACGGCTACATCATTGTTTATAGCAGCTCAATTTACAACAGCTAAATTATGGAATCAACCCAGATGCCCTTTACTGGAAGAATGGATTCAAAAATTGTAGTGTTCTATTCAGCTACTAAAAATAACGATATCATGACTTTTTTAAGTAAATGGATGGAAATGAAAAAAATCATGCTGAGTGAAATAAGCCAAACACAGAGACTTAAGGGACAAATGTTTTCTCTCATGTGTAGAAGCTTGAGTAAAACCTAAGATAGTCAAGTTTATTTACTAGACCCAACAAATTTGATATATCACATAATCTGGGGGAACTATAGCTATGGAGGGTGGGAGGAGGGCAGAGGGAGGAAAAAAGAGAGATTGGGGAGGGAGGGAAAAGAGGGGTTATCAATACTAGAGGGTACACTTGACTCCACTGAGAAGTCAAATAATATTCACACATTTAAAACTAGAAATTTCAAAAATTAATACATATGTATATGGACATTCATATCTGCAATAAGGCAGAATTACAGTGAAGACAATAGAATAGGGAGTGAGTGAAGGGGGGAAAGATCCTGGATAAGAACTGGGTTCAAGTTACATTGTCATTACATATGTATGTATGAATGTGTAGCAACAAATCCCTTCAATATGTTAGACTATGTAGAAATAATAAAAAATTCTATAACTAGGCAAACCAGTAATAAGTGTAAAAATGAAATAAAGAAATTCTCAAACATGCAACTTAAGGGTGTTTTAAAATGACCTCTGCTCGTACTCTTGCTTGGGAACTACCTCTTCCTTGGGAGAGTGGGGAACCTCCAAAATGAAAACAGAAATGAAAAAGAAGCCAAAATGGGGTTCCCAACAGCAATGAATCAAACACAAAAGAGAAATAGGAAATTCTCAGGATAGTGATGAACAAAAGTCCCAGAGTACAGAGTGTATAGCAAGTCTAGAGAAGGATTGATCAGTCTAGCCTGCAAACACAACTAAGGAAATGAAATAATGAATTCTATACATAAGGCAAAGTAAACTATGAGTGTTTAATTGTTGAACTGTAGAGGAAATAATCACTATATATAAAACTAAGGAAAACCAAATATTAGGCAATTATTAACTACAGGAAAAATGTTAAGTTACCAAATAATTATTTTCACTACTTAACTTAGTAGTGAGCAATATTTATATAGTCATACAGTGTTAACTGTGACTACTAATTTACATGTTAGAATTGTTGAGGCTTCAAAGATTTGAAAGTGGTTTTCTCTGGACAATGGGATGGGTGGGGTGGGGAAACATGGGGCAAGAGACTATTGTGTTTTATCATAAAAAGTAAAAAAGTATCAAAAGATATGTGTTCACACAAAATAGTAAAAATTAATTTTTAAAATGTACTACATAGAGGATGGAGAAGTGGCTCAGTAGTACTGTACTTGCCTGGCATGTGTGAGGTGCCAGGTTTAATTCCCAGCACCTCATACACAAATAAATTAAAGAAAAATAAAAACCAATTTTAAAAAATGGCCCTCTCTCAAAAAACAAAACAAAAAAACTATTACAGATAGAGCATATGTAAATCTGAAATTCAAAATGCTTCAAAAAAATCTGACTTTTTTAGGACCAACATGATGCTGCAACCAAGACTGTTAGTTCAATGTACATAAACTTTGTTGCATGCCCAAAATTATTAAAAATACTGTATAAGACTGTATTTAGACTATGTGACATGAGACATAAATGAATTTCATATTTAGACTTCAGTTCTATTCCTGAGATATCTCATTTTACACACACACAAATATTCCAAAATCCCCAACATGTCTAGACCCAAGCATTTTGGAAGGGATATTCAATCTTTAAGAAGTATTATATCCAGTTATACAGCACATTAACAGAAAGAAAACTGTACAATAAACTTATTTGAAGGACTGTTCATGTTTGTCAGACTAATGACTACATGGAATGAAATCATAAAAATGCTCCAGGAAATATTAAAACACATATTCTTACTCATTTACCAAAAGAAATAAAATGGTAAATTTCATTCACTTCAGCTCAAAAACCATTGGAAGAGAAAATTTCCAAGAAACAGACTGATCCAAATCATCCAAAATTAAAGTTATGGGCACAATTTTATATAGAAGATGATGAATTGGGTGGAAATGTGTAATCACAAAAATAAACACTTAAAGACACAGAAAATGCCACATATGTTACCTTTCCATTTTAGTTAAAATGTCAATAAATTGATTCTAGAAAAATTACAATGATTGTAAAATTGTGTGTAATATTTTAAAAGGAGATCAAAATCTAATCCAGATAAATGGCAATATTAGAAAGAGTAAACCTCTGGGTATCAAACCAAAATAGATAATGTATAATCCAGTACTGACATAAGAACACCAAAATTCTGGGAACTTAGAATCCTCAGGAAATAAACTAATATAGAGAAGAGAATGGAAAACCTAGATCCTTATAAGTTCCACTTATCGGAAATGGAATAGTTTCTTCTTCATTATTCAGTGTCTTTAAATACAAATTAATTAAAGCTGCAGATAATTTAATTTCCACACATAGAATGTTCAACATATAGTCAAACAGGCAGACAGTAGAGAACAAATTCTAGAGCCCCTACCTATGTTCAAACTCTATTTGCAACTAAGGAGCTCTGTGACCCTGGAAAAGTCACGGAATCCTTATGCCTCAGCTTGTTCATCTATAAAATGGTTTTTGTACCTGATAGAGTTATCATAGTTAAGATTAAGTGAGTTTATATGATCATATTGAGGTTAGACTAGAGGCTTCCAAATAATGTATTAAACATATATTTCTTCAATACAAAAACAGTCTTCAGTAAAGATCAGAATACACAGAGGGAAAACTTCAAAATGGAGTCCACTGGAAAATATTTCCTGAATTGGTAAATGCTAGTAAAGTTTATATGATAGATAATAGTCAATTTTACTTTGCCTTTTATATATGGCAACCATGAGCTAAGTTTTTCCTTCATTAATTAATAAATTCATTCACTTTACTCTATGAAAAAGTATATTCTGAAGGCAGGTATTCTTCCAGTTGCTTCGCAAACATTATTTCGTACTTAGAAAAGGTAACTTCTAAACTCATTTAGGTCTTTTCCCTCCTACCCAATCACCAAAAATTGTTCTATAATCTTCCATTTCCATTAACCTAATAAAACACTTCAATTCCCTGTTATAATTCTAAATGATATTTGCTACAATATATTTTCTTTTATATCAAAAGGTAAACCAAAGAACTGGCAGTCACTCTAAGTTCTTCTCACATCTTATTTAAACTATATAAAAACTCAACATTAACAAGTTCCACTAATTTAGGTAATTTAATTTCTACACATAGAACATTCAATATATATTCACACAGACAGACAGCAGAGAACATACTCTAGAGTCACATAGCTTTTCTGTACTCCAACCTTAATCACAAAAGCCTAGCACTGCCAGGTATCTAAGGCTCCTAAAGTGGACCAAGAATACCAAAAGATACGAACAAGGAAGCTAGAGGATGCCAAGATTATCCAAACAGGAAAAAATCATTAATATCCTCAGAGAGAAATGAATCCATGAAACAAAAATAAGTACTACTTTTTAAAAAAGGAATGTTCAGAGAACAAATAATTCTTGGAAATTAAAAGCATTACCAAAAAAAAAAAAAAAAGAAAAAGAAAAAGAAGGAAATGCAATAGTAGTGTTGGAAAAATTAGTTATGTTAGATAAAATTTTCTAGAATACAGAACAAAGGTAAAGAGATTAAAAATAGAAAAATATGTAAAAACTAAAAAATTGGGAAATGAAATCTTCAAATAATGCAATTTCTAAAAGAGTAAACACAATGAAATAAGAACTAATTAAAGATTCTCAGATATTAAGGACATATTTACAAGACTGAAACAACTGATCAAATATCCAAGATAAACAAAAGCACAGATCTATACCAAAGCATACTATTGGGAGATTTCAGAACAAGAAAAGATTCTATAACATTCCAGAAAGAAGGAGGACAGAAAAGGTCACATACAAAGGCTTAGGAATTAGAATAACAGGAATAACAGTAATGTCAGAATAGCATCGCCTAAAGTGAGACAACAAAAAAGAACACCTTCCAAATCCTCAAGGAAAGAATTTTCAAATGCAGAGATGAATATTCAGCCAAATAATCAAAGTGAAGATGAAATAAACATATGTTCACATATACAAAGATACACAAATACTTGCTTCTTATCTATCCACTGTCAAGAACTACTAAAAGTTCTCTACTAAAGTGAGAAAGAAACCAAGAGAGAGTAGTAAAATAGGATATGGCACAGGAGTCCAAGAAAAGAGAGCAGCAAATGAAATCCCGATGGCTTGGATCCCTATGGTTTGGATCCTAAACGACCCCCAAAGGCTATGTGCTAACGGCCAGCCTGTGGCACTGTTGGGACATGGCACAAATTTTGGGACGTAAAGCTTCGTGGAAGGAAGTCAGGTCACTGAAAGAATGACTTGGAAGAGGATATTGGAACCCTGGAGCCTTCTTTCTCTGCTTGCCAGCACCATAAGATGAACAGTTTTGCTCCACTACATGCTCCTTGTTCTGCCTTGTCACAGGTCTAAAGCAATAGAATCAGCTGAACATGGACTGAAACCTCTAAAACTGTGAGCCAAAATAAATATTTTCTTTTTATCAGTTGTTTAATCTCAGATATTTTGTCATAGCAATGGAAAGCTGACTAATACAGATAATGAAAAAAAATGCCAAGAGAATGAATGTGCACAAACCACAAAAACAGACATTGCAGGAAAAAGTACTGACCCATGCCCATGATCATCCCCAGGTTTTATTTAACTTGAAGTAAATGTATGGGTGAGCCTGGACCAGATTTTCATCTTTATCCTACTTAGTATCATGCATGCCTCATTGCTAGCATCAGCTAAAGACACTCATTTCACTCAAAGAAGTTGTTCTTTATTCATGAGCTCCCCAGAGCCAGGCTAGTAGTGAATGTAATAACAGGAGCAGCTCTTGCCTTGTTGATACTCTTGCTGACCTACACTATCAACTGAATCTTATTACTATTCCAAGACTGGCTCATGACTTTGCCATTGATGTCCTGAGGAGCTGAGCTCCTGGTTAAAAAACCCTATGTGCAATTTCTCAGATCTTGCCAGTGGCAAACCTAAGGACAGCTGGCCTTATCACACCAGGATTGGTGCATAGGCAGTGCACTGTAGTCCTTTAAAGAGTTGCAGTCCAGAACTTAGGCCCCTCTGGCTAGCCATGCTCCTGGCCTGGCACCTTTATTCCTAGGTGTCTTTATCTGAGGCCTTGGACAGAGGTCCTATTCAGACATCTCCGTGAGAGTGCGCAAAGAGCCTTTAATATATTTTTTCCACTCTCAGACTTAATACTGATACTTTTCTACTACTAGTCCTGCCTCTAAAACCCTGTCCCCACTTCAAGATCCATAAGACTGCCAAAGTCTTTTTTAGGGCTCCCTTAGCAGTGAGATAATCCTCTAGTTGTGACCCTTAACTGGAGTAGTGGGATACACAGGTAGATTCAGTAATTTCTCTAAACCCCTGGCAACCCAGCTCCCTCTCAGAGTTCAGCTGAGCTCATAATTCCCAGATGGTTCCCTCAGCGAACCTCAATGCTATGACCCACAAACCCTGTTCCACTACCTTGTTTTGGGAATTATCAGGTAAACATTGCAATAATGCCCTTTCCTTACATAGCTGTTTTGTGTTTGATATTCGATTCAAAATTAAACAGTATGATACATTTAGAGATACATATGTATGTGGAAGAATTATAATGAAAACCAAGCAAAAGACTATCCCAAAAACTAGGATATCATTTCCTCTGAGGGAAGGGAAGATAATGCACAAAAGAAGAATTTTATAAGTATAAAAGCTTCAGAAAATTTGTAATTTCTCTATCTAAATGATGGACTCATAGTGTTCATTTTACCAATCTTTCAAAACGTATATGCAGGGGTTGGAGAGGTGGCTCAGCAGTAGAGCACTTGCCTGGCATGCATGAGGACCCAAGTTCAATTCCCAGCACCACATATACAGCTAAGTGGAGGGAAAACAACAACCAGATGAAAAAAAAATGTTTTTTAAATTAACTTACTCTTACTCTCACTCTTTAAAAAAAAAATGTACACGCAAAATAAAGATTTTATACTATTCCACGATACCTGTGGAATAGTATAAACACATTCATTCACACATTAAAAGTTTTTTAAAGGAGAATATAGAGTGGTAGATAATGGGCTTAAATTATAAAAATGCATAAAACATAATGCAAGGAATTCTATACAGTTGTTTCTTATAAGACCCTCAAGATAAGCTGAAGGAAGAATTTAAAAGTGAAGTTCTGTAGAAGTATTCTACGGAGTATAACAAAAACAAGTCCAAGCAGTGACTGGAAACATATTGATCAATAGATACACATTGCTCTAACCCAACATGTGTAATCAATCCCACATATTGCCCACTCTTTTCTCCAGAAGACCTGCTCAGATGTTTCTTAATCTAGAAGGAATCAAATATAAGACCCTAAAAACCAAATGATGGTGTTTTGTGGATGCCCCCAGATACAGCTCTAAATGAGAATAGGCTCAAAATTCTAACAAAAGTTCTAAAAATCATATTGAAACTTAGGTGCTTCCATGATTCTACCCTTTTTCTTTTGTCCTCTTAGATAAACTACAGCACTTCTCTGATAGTTTTATGCATCTTTTGCCATCTTACGTTTAAAAAACAAACCAAGCAACCATGGCATACTTGCCAGGTAATCACCTCCAAGGACCTAGATGTGAAAAGAGGCTGGCACCACTTGTCCTCTGAAGGGAGTTTAAGGATGAATACATTCAAAGGAAGATGGGGATGAACCAAAATAGAAAGCCTGAAGGACAGCAACAACTAAAAATAACAACAACCAGTGAGGAGAAACTCTCAACACGAACAGAGGAATGAGCCTTACACCAAAACCTTCTTCCAATGAACATTCCTTAATTCATGACAAATTCCATCCTATCTTGATTTTCTACTAATAGAAATATTCACCATCTAAAAATGTTAGCCACCTTTCAATTCCGAAGCCACACTAAATAACAAAAACCAACTATCTAGGGAGTAGGAATAACATACACATCTCTATCAGACAATTAAGCAAACAAATGGGACAGGAGGTAGAGAACGATGATGGATAAACAGATGTAGAAAGAGCAGATGCTGTAGTTTAGATCTTCAATGTAGTCAAAAGGCCCATGCATTCCAGTATTGGTCCTCAACTCAGTGCTACTGAAAGAAAGGTGGTGGAACTTTTAAGAGGTGGGGCCTAGTGAGAGATTTTGCCACTGAGGGAATGCCCTTGAAGGAGATTATGGAACTACACCCCTTCCTGTTTTTTTCACTCCCCAGTTGCCATGAAGTGTGTAGCTTGCTCCACCACGCACTTCTGCTTATCACAGGCCCAAAAGGAAGTAGTCTACCCAACCACAAACTGGAACCTCCAACACTGTGAACAAAAATAAACCATCTCAGGTATTTGTTATAGTAACTGAAAGCTAAAACAATAGGCCTCCTTGATTAAGAGGGTTTCCTAATTCTCAGTTTCAGTTTTCATGAGGCTTAAATACTTTGTTTCCTATCCTGGATTCCACAAACCTTGTCTATTCCAGAGACAGACTGTATTGCATTCCCTTTTCTTCCCCCTCTCTTTTTCTCCTTTTCTTATGTATCAGAAATCGAACCCAGGGTGCTTAATCACTGAGCCACATTCCTGGCCCTATTTATTAATTTATTTAGAGACAGGGTCCTACTAAATTCCTTAGGGTATTCTCTTTTATATTACAGTGAATCAAAGCATGTCTGATGCACTATTTCTAAAAACAAAGAAATCATCCTGCTTAGAAATCCTGTTTTTATTTATATGAATTTTAATATTAGTAAAAGTGATAATAAACACAAAAGCTCACAGTAAAACACATACCAGTACACCATTGCCTAAAGTTAAAATATTAATAGCAAAGCATAACATCCAATCTATTCTTACCCAACAATGCCCAGTGACCTAGTTAGCAGTAACCCCAAATTCCAAAACATTACTAAAATCAAACTAAAGTGTCAAGAATAAAAGGTTCAGTATTACCTGTTTGATATCTTCCTCTGGGGTCCAGCAACAAAAGTTTTGCTACTTATTAATTAGAGAATTTAATTTCGTAGGCATATATGAATTTCCCCCAAAGAAACAATGGAGGAAGTCCTAACTAAAGATGGCCTACTGACACTGTCAGTCTGTGGCTTAGAAATATCAGAATATCTTATGAAGTAAATAACTAGAACTGTGAATTAAATATACAGCTCCAAAAAAATAACAGTGGACATTTTAAAGAAATGCTAAAATACTAAGAATTCCAGAAAAAGAATTACACCATGAGTAGGCTGTGTTTGCAAAACAAATCTCACTTCACCTCCTCTAGTCAAAGCTTGGCAGCCTGGTCTCATTCACCATGTGGCTGTTTTCTAGTTTCTCTTCTACTTCCATTTCTGGGGAAATGAACTGCTTATTTAGCTTCTGAAAACTTTTATCCACATTATTTAAAGGCACATATTGTTCTGGGACAAAAAAAAAAGTCACAATTGGTCTTTGTAAATTTCTAATCTTCTAGATAGATCTCAACTTTCATATCTCAATATATAACAATTTCTATAAAAAAAATTCTAACCACCATTTTAGATGTCCTCCTCTTTATTATTGACTCATATGTTAAGAAGTCTGAATGTTTATACAACTTATAATCAGAAAGTTGACTAAACTAAGAAAGGAATAAATCATTATGAGCTACCTGATAATATGAGACCCTGAAAACACTTAAAAAGTATTTTTAAAATTTTGCTCAATAAAATATATGCCAAGATCAGCATTCCAGTGCCATTTACACTTCTACCCTCAGTCAGCAAGGAAAGAGTTCCAGCTTCCTGAGAATACAAGTGTCTCCATTATGCAAAGGAACTCCAAACTCAGTTGGGGATGAGGAGTGCAGAAAAGATCTTTTGAGTTTAATGTGCTGTCATACTGAGAAGTCCTGGGAATCTCTGGAGTGGTTTGTTTGTTTGTTTGTTTGTTTGTTTTTAATGTTCCAATGAGTTAATTAGTGTCTAGGTAGTTTAAGGATGGAAACTGGTCATAGGAAAGACCATGGCAGGATTAGAGGGTTGGGACTTTTCATCCCTACCCCCAACCTCCAGGGATGGGAAAGGGGCTGAATGATAAAGTTGATCACCAATTGCCAATGAATTTAATCAATCATGCCTACATGATGAAGTTTCAGTAAGAACACAAAAGGCTAGGGTTCAGAGAGCTTCCAGATAGCTGACCACATGGCAGTTTCCCAAAAATGGTGCACCCAGAAAGGTTATAAAAGCACCACAACCCCTTCTCACATGCCTTACCCTCTCTTCATCAGTGTACTCTGCAATATCTTCATGATATACCAATAAATGTAAGTAGGTATATCACTCAATTCTGTGAGCCACTCAAGCAAATTCCCAAACCCAAAAATTCCTAATAATAGCATAACCGATCAGAGCACACACACACACAAAAAAAAGCTGGGGTTTGTGATTGGCATCAGAAGGTGAGGGAAATCTTGGGGACTTAGCCTTCAACTTGTAGAATATGACACTACCTCCAGGTGGACAGTTTTGAATTGAAGGACATAACTGGTATCCGCTACAGAACTTAATGGTTGTTAGTAAGAAAAAAGCCCCATGTCTTTGTGAAATCTTCTGCGTTGATTGTGTAGAGCAGAATCTAAGTTCCTTTTTTCTCTCTATTCTCAGAGATGCCTTTCTTTGGATAAGACTAAACAGAATAGGGTTAAGAAACAGCTCCCGAAAAGCAAAAGTGCACCTGGAAAAATGAAATGTGTGCTGCTACTGTAGACCACTGTGGGCACAAGAGCGGGTCAAAGACAGAGAGGCCAAAAGCAGTCAAGAGGCTGGAGATGAAAAAACAAGCTGCTGCATTGACACTGGGAGGAAAAACAGCGGTAGTCATTGGAAAAACCAAGCTCAAAAGCACCAGTCGCTCTCCATAGCACTTTACGCAGTAGTCCACAGACACCAACGCTACAGTAAGAAATGGGAGTACGTATATACACACACATACATCAAACCAAAGCTCATCTGCCACCTATCCTATTAGATGCAGCATACTTCTATTATTCACATTTGTATTCTTTTCTTTTTCTTGTATTAAAAAAAATAATACAGGAATCCATCCACTAAATTGCTTTTTAAAACCCTGTAATAGGTCATGCCCTGAAGTTTGACAAACACTGTGCTGGAGTATTCACTATGTGACTTTGGGGACAAATGAAAGTCAAGGGTTCTGTGTGACTGTAGCTCAGCCCAAATTCTATTCCTCAAATTTCTGATTTCCTTCACTTGTTTTGGGATAGGTTTCAAACCAGCCTGGCATAAACAGCCTTCATCAATCAGAACAAGCACATTTCAGTTTAATCACCCACAGCACCCCAAAACAGCATGCAAAAACAGAACATCCCAGTAAAATTGGCCTGCTTATTATCCACTTTCTACACCCCAGATTTCCCATGTTTGCATCTCCCCTAGGATGTCCTCCTCCTTAGAATTTATTTCCACCTATCCAAATCCATCTGATTTCCAAGGTCAAGCTAAAGTGACCCCTTTGTGCAGAACAAATTTCTCTTGCCTTTGAAATTCTAAAACTTCACCCTTTCTTACAGTCTCTCCATCTTCCATTCACACACCCTGCAGCCATCCTCATTTCATACCCTGCCCCACTCCCATGCAGTCAGAGTACAAACACAGTATTTAAAAAGAAACTACTTGATATGTACTTCACATGGTGACTAACAACTGAATACACATCTCCCATGCAAGGAAAAAACTGCCTATCAGAGACAGTTGAGGCTGAAAAACTCAAGCCACCAACGACCCCTCTACCAAACCAGAACCTTATATTTTCTTCAGCAAACACTGTACCTTCAGCCTGTGAAATAATGATTATAACAAGCATTATAAGAAAACAATATGAATGTTTAATAAATTTTTAAGATTCTTCTTTCAATTAAAAAAGTAACAATTTAGGACTACTATCATGTTTTATATTTTGACTTCTCTTATGTAAAATCTAATCTCCCAAATGTAATAAAGGTATCTGTGAGACAGATAGGCAGTATTCAGCAAAATGAACATATCCCACCAACTGGCCATCCCTTTGGTTCGTTATGATTTGGATAGACTGGCCTGCTATCCCTCAAGTCGGCATCATTCCCTGATTACCACTGTCATTTGATTATGTTATTTCTGTGTGTCTCCTTTCAAAAAAAATTTTTCACATCATCTTTTAATCATGCATTTTCATTTTGCTTTCCACAATTAAATAATTAAAAGAACTTTCTAAGACCTAAGTCAGAAATATTAGCATCAGTGTCTTAAATCTAAATTCAAATGTTTTAAATTGATCAAGTAATTGCCTCACTTGATAAATATTTATAAAGTAACAGCTATGTACTCAAATGCTGAGCCAGAAACAATAGATCTTTGCAATACTAAAATGAAAGTACCATGCTTCCAAAACAAAGAACATAATGGCATAATAGCAGATTCAAATTAATTATCCCAAGCTGAAAATCATACACACGTTTGTTATTTCTATATTATAAAGGATTAGTGACCAATAAGGAAGAAAATTCTAAAGATATTGTCAAGGTTAAATAGTTCAAACATATATACAATGTGATAAACTGTTAAAAGAAAAAGAAACATAAAACCCTTAAAAATTTATCATTTTTTTAGTTTTAGGAATGATGCTCAATTGTGAAGTGAAACAGCACAGATATATTAAATATCTATATAGAATATACATTTCTTTTAACATTAACAATGTCAGGGCCATTTATATTTGAAAATAAGTGATCTTTTCACATATATATATATTTTAAAGAGTGAGGACAATGAGAAAGAGAGAGACAGAAAGAATCAATTTTTATTGAGTTTTTCATGTGGCTTTGTTGTTCTGACACTTAGTTGTGTACGTGGGTGCTGGGGTTTGAACCCATGTACTTGCGCATGCCAGGCAAGCACTGTAACTGCCAATCCACCGCTCCAGCCCCCTTTTCATTTATATTTTATATACACAATACATATTGTTTAAGCTCAAATGCCTATGAATAGTAAAAATTTATCAAGTATTTCCACCATGTTCTGTTTAAGCCTCTGAAACTATTTTTAAGTGTGATGAGTCACACAAATGGTGAAATCATCCAAATATGAAATAATCTTATAACTACAAATATATATTTTAAGAATATTATAAAAATGAATTTTATCTATGATTACCATTAACTAATCAACTATTTTAACTATTATAAACACATACTAAAATATTCTTACCTTAAATATGTGCCATATATAAAGAACAACGCCATCATTAATCCATTTAAAATAAAAATTACAGCAACATAAAAGCAGGCAGGATCTCCCAATCCTTTAAAAATAAACAAAACATATGTTCTAACCATAAATTACTTTATGTGTTTGGCAATGTGAATTAAACTGCACTTATTTTGAAAATGGTTGCCAAATGAATTATACAGCTGCCTTGGTTCCCACATGAAAACATGATGTTAATGCAGACCAAAGATGGTAACAGTGTAGTAGCTATGGCAATTTAAAATCAGGGTTGCAAATCTTCTGATATACCTCCTACCCTCCCCATGTTTCCCAGGTGTGGAGTCTATATACTGCTTTTAGTTTTTGTTTATTTGTATGCTTCTGTGTAAATGTGTGTGTGTGGTATTGAAGATTAAATCCAGGTCCTCACACGTGCTACATCCCCAGCCCTTTTTTAAAATTTTATTTTGGAGCACTTGCTGAGCTACATAGATTAGTCTCAAACTTGAGAACGTCCTGCTTCAGCCTTCCAAATAGATGGGATCACAAGCATGCCCCAAAGTTCCCAGCTTAAGCCCTGGGTTTTTAGACTGGGTCAGGCTGCAAGAGAGTAAGGCAGAAGCAATACCAAGTGTCTTCTGAGGCTAGGGTGTAAGAGGTCATGAAGTGTCAGCTTGGAGTCTTCAGCTACCACAGGAAAAGCATGACTACTTTGAAATATCTTGCTATAAAATAAAGTTCTAAGCACCTGGAAGGCCAGATGTAGATGTCCTTGTTGATAGTCCTAACTGAGCTCAGTCACCCCAGCCCAGGATCCAGAACGTGAGTGAAGCAGCTTCCAGTTAAGTCTGCCTTTCCTAGCTGTTTCAGACAGCACAGCCCTTGACACCATGGAGACAAATCAACCCTGCTATAGCCTGGCCAAAATTCTGGATTGCAGAATCCGTAAGCATAATAAAATGGTTGCTACTTAGATCATTAAGTGTGGTGTAAGTTTATTATGATGCAACAAATAACCGGGCAATATTATAGAAAGAAACTTACCTTCACAACTTTCAATAGGACTGAGTCCTTCTCCTCTGGTAACTGTCCAACATATCTTGGTTTGGATACCAATCATCTCCATTACTTTGGTATAAATTCGGTACCAGCTGGCCAAGATTACCTATTTTTAAGCAAATAACATTATAAGAAATATTATTCTAGGTTAGGTAAAGCGGCACATATCAGTAATCTCAGCTACTTAGGAGGCTGAGGCAAGAGGAACACCAGTTTGAAGCCATCCTGGGGAAATTATTGAGACTCTGTCTCAAAAATGAAAGAAAAAGGGCCATGGGTATAGCTCAGTGACACAGGACTTGACTAGCACAGGCAAGGTCTTGGGTTCAATTCTCTAGTACCACAAAAACACAAAAAAAAATTATGTACCATACAATCTGATTTCTGAAAAGTCAACTTCTATATGGTCACAGAACATATTCGAAAGCAAAACTTTAATGAGAAAATACTGTAACTTGGTAGTTATCTATTTGTCTGTAACCTTCATCTTATTAATCAATCAATTAATTGATATGGAGGCTGTTGCTAAGACAGACAGACACAGGCTTTCCATCAGGGCGCTTTTTAGTGCAACACATGCTTAAGAAGGCACGAGGTAATGTGCTTCACAGGAGCCTCCAAGTCAAGGAGGAAGCAACACCTCAGCTAAGCCCCTAAGAATACTTGCTTAGGGATATGTCAAATAAAAGCAGGGAAGGCAATGAGAAGCCAAAAAATGTTCCTGATACCACTGCCTTCCTCCCTCACTGCCTGTGTGTGCACACCTTCTGCCCACTTCTTCCCAAGAAAGTATACTCAATTAAATGAAGTACCCAGAGAAACATTTTTTTTGCAATGATAAGTAAATTACGGTGCTTCCTTGATCTGCTCCTTACAAACTCACAGAACCTAGACATTTTTCATATTTTCTAAATAAGGCAATTACAATAATAGTTCCCATAGAACCTGTTAAGGTTCTCCCAAATCAATAATGATCTGTTTTCAAATTCCTTCCAGAGATACACATTTTCGTTTTTTAAAAAATAAATAAAATTTAGTATATTAAATTAGATATTAGATTTAGAATCAGCATTTAATACAAAAAAAAAAGAAAAAAAATTGGAAAAAAGTACCCTACCTCAGGGTAAAGATTGAACCTTTTCAAAGTATTAATAATGAGAGGATATTCAGTCAGTTTATCATTCATAATCATCCATACTCCATTCAAAAATGAGGGTGCTTCCACAATAGTCTTGAAGTAAGAATAATATAGCCCCTGAAATAAGGATATGCTCCAGTTATAAAAAAAACATAGTTATTATGTCTCCTCTTAGCTTAAAATATATTTTAAATACACTGTCTCTGAAAAACACTACACCAAGTAATAGCCACAATTAGTTTTACAGGTTTCTGATAAATTCTTAGATTAAAAAAAATCCTACATATTTTAGAATAATCTTGTCTTAATTACAATAATTAAATACCAAATAGCTTCAAAAGTAGTTTCAACACTTGAAATATAACAGCATACTTCATCTAAGAAAAGTCCATGATCCACATTAATCTGTTAGAAAAACCTAGCTATGAACACAGCAAGTGGTTTATTATGAAATTTACATTTACCAAGAACCAAGAAAAAATGCTTCCTCCTGTTTATCTGAATTCCCAAAGAATATGCTATCTTTCCTCCAGATTTACATGCAAAAATAAATAAACACTGAGAAAGCTGCATAATACCACAAATTAATTTCAGTCAGATGACAAATAATTTTTATAGATCATTTTCCTTTTTATCAGCTCTGCATAACATAAGAACTCTGCATGTCTGGGAATGGGAAGGGTCTTGTTTTGACGAAAGAAAAAACAGCTTACTTTGACTTGTTACTTTAGAAAAGTAGCACAGGAAGAATGGTACATGGGATAAAAAAAGTATTAGAAAGTATGTGAAAGTACTAGAAGACTAGGAGGGAATCTAAGTGGCAGTATAAGGGCAGACAGATAAACATAAAATACAAACACCATGTCCTACAGTTTCACCTAGTACTAGTCTGTGAGTCAGTATCATCAGCTATCGAACCCAAAATTGAGTTTTGCCTACCCGGATAGTCACTGAAAAAGAAAAATGGTCTTAATAAGTATGATGCTTTAGCTCTGTATTTGTAAAATGAAATTTCCTATTGTATTTAATTAAATAGCATCTCCCAAAACTTCATGTCCACCAGAACTTGGGAATATGACTTTACTTGGAAATAAGGTCTTTAAAGATGTAATCAAATTAAGATAAGGTCATAATAGTTCAAGGTGGACTCTAAACTGTATACAACCAGGATCTGTTTAAGATGAGGGAGGTTTACACAAACAGACAGGAAAAATGGGACTTGATGAAGACAGAGGCAGACATTGGAGTTATGCATCAACAAGCCAAGGATACCAAAACTCCCACCAACCACTAGGTGCCAGGAGACAAGCAAAGATTCTCCCCTATGGCCCTCAGAGAAAAGGTGTCCATGCCAACACCTTAATCTCCCAACTGTACAGAACTATCAAAAAATTAAATTATGTTCTTTTAAGCCATCTACTTTGCTGTACTTTGTTATGGCAGCCCTATAAAAATAATATATCTACCTTGTTTTGTAGGTTTGATTTTGAAATCATATGAATGTTTATTTAATTGTAAAACAAAAAAATTTAAATCCCTAAGAACCAAAAAAAATAAATAAAAGAAAGGAATTAACTACAAGTAGAAAGAGGATTTCAAGTAGTGTTAAGATACAATAATTTGCCTGTATATCCCTAATGGAATATAGTTTAAGGTCAAAACAAATTGTAAGAAAATTTTAAACTATTTTCAGTAATCATATTTTCAATAATACCTTTGGTATTGTTATTCCTATTAAACATGTAATTTGAAATAAAGATTCTCAACCTAACCTATGCAAAAAAGTACAAATTTAATATCAAATAATTAAAAAGCAGGACTGGAGAGTTGGTTCAGCAGTCACCGCGCTTGCCTGGCATGTGCAAGGACGCAAGTTCGAACCCCAGCATCACGTACACAACAAAGTGTCAGAGCAACGAAAGCCACGTGAAAACTAAATAAAAGCTGATTCTTTCTTTTTCTCTCACTTTCCTTCTCCCTTAAAAAAAATTTAAAAAGCATCTAATCCTAAATTTGATTTAAAACATAAGATCATAAATTCACAATTTATTTTCATTAAAAAAAATGTTTCTTCTGTTTGCTAAAATGGCCTAGACAAAATGATCAATTATTAGCAATAAGCATCTGCTGCACCAAGATGTGATCCCTAAATACCAATTGCCACTAAAAGGAATTGGGGCTCCTTAAAAAATTGGCTGATGCCAGTTCTGGGGAGGAAACTTTTTGCAGTACTTAAAAAATAAAATGTAAGGAAGATATGGGACACTAGTAACTGTCACATTAAGGGCATACAAGGCCAAATGCAAGGGTTTTGACCTGCTACAGATTGCAAAGTCCACAAAACATAAAATAATGGCATTCCAAAAGAAGGAACTCCAGTAGTTATGGCTAAATGATACTAGAAAATCAACTTTCTAAAAAGTGGTAAATAAAATGAAAGAATCATACATTTTCCCACCTTTCCACCATAAAGTGTACCTCCAAGAGAAACCAAATAAGTACTACAAGCAAGTTCTTCTTTACAGAATTATAGGCGGTAAGTTCAAGAAAAAAGTAATAGAACAGATCATCAATATTTGTCAATCCTAACGAGAAAACAGACCTAGAACGATGGCTGGGTTCTAAGAAGGGATAAGCAAGACAATTCCTGAAACAACTGATCAAATTTAATATCTCAGGAATGAGAAACCAGGGATGGTACCAGGCATGGTACAAAAAAAAAGTGCATAGCACCACCAAGGAAGCATTCCTGCTAAGAAAGAAGTCAAATCTTTAGCCATCAAGACTTTAATCCATCAATTCTCAGAAAAATCAGGACAGAAAAACACAATAAACACATGAATTATTATGAATAATTTGATAAGACAAATGATCTGAGTTCAAGAAATAAATGGTAGAAAAACAAAACAAAAAGTAAGAGGAAGAATTCATAGATTGAAATACTTGGAAGATACACCAAGCAAATGCAATATGTAGAAATTGTTTGGATTCTGATTCAAGCACACCAACTGTTAAAAAGTGCCAATCAGGTCTTGAAAATGCTGATTTATATTTGATGATATTAAGAAAATGTTCATTCATTTGTAATTGTACTGCAATCAACAAAAACAAAAATGTTGCGTTTTTTGCGATACTTATGAAAACCTTAACAGATGGAATTTCCTTTAAAAAGAGATAGGTGACTCTTATTCCCCACCCCACCCCAGTGCTGCAAACTGAATCCAGTGACTTGCACATGCTAGGCAAGCACTCTAGCCCTGAACCACACTCCTAACCCCTAAGGGTATGCACGCAAGGAAAATGACTGTTGTCAGTTGTTGAAGATGGGTAGGAGGGAGTTCTCCAATCTTTCGACTTTGAAATATCTTTTTGAAAATTTTCATGATAAAAAGCTTAAAATGTTTTAGACTCCTAAAGTACTACAATAAACTATCACATAAAAAACTAACCATTTCGGTGCGAAACGCCATCTCCCTTTCCAATGTTGAGAGGTGAGAAAAATGGCGATCATTTTCAAAGAGGTGTGTTATATGGCTCCTGGAAAAAGACAAAACAACGAAGTATTGAATCTTACCCTAAGTATTATTTGTAAAAGTAACTCTAAAAACCAAAAATAGTGTCTATAAACTTCTAGATAATTTTGTAATAAAAGTGAAATACAATATCTGTATTTGTTTTTCCCTCAGTATGTATTACATTTCTACTCAAATTTCTTTCCATAAAAAAACATTCAGCTAGATTTTAAACTTAAAAAAAAAACCCAGAACAATGGTATTTTAAGTGAAGCACAATAAAGAGTAAACTATGAATGTCACTGAGTTAGCATTTTAGAAATGTCTGATTAATGAAATCTATATTTCTCTCTATCCAGAAATTAAAAAACTTAATCTTCCTCTCAATATGAACACTATGTTAATGTTAAGCAAAGTAGTGTCTCAAATATAGTTTCTTTAATAATGGATCTCCTTTTTATTAAAAAATTGCATAACTCTGATCCTGACTTATCAATTAAGCTACTTTTTCAGAATACTGTGTTATAAGCAATAGATACTCCTTTAAATATATGGTTAAGAGCTTTGGTAAGTTAAAAACATTTTCATAAAATATATACCATTGGGGATAAAGCAATCTTACCAGTGCAACACCGCTGCAAAGGCAGCTGAAAGAAAAAAAGAAAATTATTATTTTAGCATAAGGAAATATTTTCACCTTATACCAAACACCCTTCAAAGATGAGCTTGCAAATTTTGAGATGTGGAAACATTGGACTAATCTTAGAGACTAGGGAAAGAATATTAACTCTTTGAAAGCACCGGGGCTAAGCTTAAAATAGCGGCAGAATGGATCAGAAGGGAATCAAGCACATATGTACAATTTTCATTCACTCACATATTTCAGCAAAATACATAAGGGTCTATCATTTGCCAAACACTACACAGGAAGCGTAAGATGGAAACTGCCATGAATAGAATTAGAAAAAAGAACAGAAGCAATAGGTAAGGGTAGCTCAAAATAAAGAAATAATGGTAGCTTGAGGGGACAAAATTGGAAGTGGAAATGAAGGAGAAATTATCACTTTTTATATACTATTTCAGTGATTGAATTTTTACAATAAGTCTTGCTCTTGTTTTTCAACAAATATAAAATTAAAGAAGAAAAGATGGAGAAAAAGGAAGAAATATAAGAGAAAAAACTAATAACATCAATCTCATATAAGAATCAATAGTTTACTTTCTGTTAATGTACAAAAAACATATTAAGAGGGGTACAGTGGAAGGGAAAAGGGCAGATCATGAACTAAAATTAATTTTTAATCCATGTATAAGTTTGTCAGGATGAACCCAACTACTATGTATAACTATAAAGCTCTAAGAAAACAAAAAAGTATGCAGGAAAATTAAAAAACAAAAAGGTGGATCCAGAAACTGCTATTCAAATTTCTTATATAACAAGATACATCTGATTGCAGTTTTCTAATTAATAACTATTAAAGAATCAAACTATAAAAATGCCCTTTAAAGTGAAAAATTAAATGGTTCATATTGTATTGCTTTCCTTTTTTTGAGAGATTTATTATAGAACAACCATACAAGTTTTTAACAAAATAATATAAAATGTGTATATATTCTGGATATTAGAATTACCCCCAGGAGTGCCCCGCCAATTACCCACCCTTATCACTCCCTTCCTTTTCCCACAATATCTCTAAAAAAGTATTATGCTGTATAACATTACACCTTATCTGGATTTAACACATGATACTAGACGACCTCTCTCAATGGCCAGGGTCTAGTTCCAGCCTCCACAGACGAGTGGAGACATTCGATCCTTGGTTCTCTGGGTTAAGCTATTTTACTCAACATAATTTCTTCCATAGCCATCCATTTACCTTCTGCAATATCATTGTTTCTAATTGCTGTGTAATATTCCATGGTATAAATGTACCACGTTTTTGGATCCATTCATCCAGTGAGGGACATCTGGGTTGTTTCCATAATCTAGCAAAAGTAAATTGAGCTGCTATGAACATAGATATTGCTATGTCACTGTAATGAGCTGATTCTAAATCCCCTGGAAAAATACCCAGGAGTGGAATAGCAGGATCGTATGGTGGGCTCATCCCTAGTTTTTTGAGGATTCTTCACACTGCTTTCCAGAGGGGCTGTCCCAGTCTGCAGCTCCACCAACAGTGCGTTAGTGTGCCTATCTCTTCACAGCCCTGCCAGCATCTATTATTGTTTATTTTCTTCATTTTTGCCATTCTGACTGGTGTGAAGTGATATCTTAATGTAGTTTTCATTTGCATTTCTCTGATTACTAGTGATTTAGAGCACTTTCTCATGTATTCATTGGCTTGATCAATGTCCTCTGGTGAGAAGTTTCTATTTAGCTCTTTGGCCCATTTATAAATTGGGTTGTTTGTGGTTTTGTAGTTGAGATTTTTGAGGATTTTGTAGATTCTGGTTAGGAGTCCCCTGTCAGAGGAATCATAGCCCATGATTCTCTCCATTTCTGTAGGAAATCTCTTGACTCTTTTGATTGTTTCCTTGGCAGTACAAAAGCATTTTAGCTTTATGGCATCCCATTCACTGATTTTTGACTTTACTTCCTTCACTTTTGGAGACATGTTGAGAAAGTCTTTGCCTACAAATGCTGAAGTGTTGGACCTAATTTGTCTTCCATCAGTTGCAAGGTAGCTGGTTTAATTCCTAGCTCCTTGATCCATTTTACTTTTAAAGTAGCATTTTTTTAATTTAAAAATCATTTGTCTTCAAGATATTAATGGTGACAAAAGACAGTTTTTCTTTCCAGTCAATTGAAATTGTAAATATTTAACTTGGTTTGTCACTTGAATTCTAAAAAAGATACTGGGTATTTTGAGTCACTGAAGTCTTAATTTTTTTTCTTTTTAAAGAAAACTAGATTTGTTGACAAACCTGTCATTTACTCCCTTTTTGGTTTCTATCTTTAAAAACTTCTCCTCACCATTAAAAAAAAAAAATTGGGCATTATTTTCTCAATGATTCACCTAATTTGTTAAATAACTCATTCTTCTTTCAATGAATATAAATGACACCATTTTCCTACTGAGAACTTGTCACACAGACTATGGTAATTCCTTTGAGCTTATAATTAGAAATTCATTTATATAGGACCTGGAGTGGTGGCTCAGAGGTTATAGTGCTTGCCTGGCACACACAAGGACCCTGGTTGGAACCCCAGAATCACATACACAATCTAGCGTCTGAGAAACAAGACCCAAATGAAAAAATAAAAGATTCTCTCATTCTCTCTCTCCCCTTCTATTCCTCTCTTTAAATATGTGTGTGTGTGTGTGTGTGTGTGTGTGTGTGTACATATTTATAAATTGAGGAAGAATCTACATTTAATATAGTCTTCATATCCATAGACATGGTATATTTCTTTAATTATTCAATTGCTTTTTAATATTAGCTGAATATTTAATCCAGGGTGAGTATCTCTTATCTACAAATGCTTAGAACCAGAAATATTTCAAAGTTTGGATGCTTCAGATTTTGGAAAACTTTCATACACATGATGACATACTTGGGGATGGGGCCCAAGTGAAAACATGAAATTTATTTAGGTTTCACATACATCTTACATGTGGACTGAAAGTAATTAATTGTACACAATAAGTACACCTGCATTTTAACTGGCCAGTATAGAGTTAGGTGTTCACTGTTCCATCTGTGACATCATGTCAGCACCCAAAATGGTTCAGATTTTTGGGATTTTGTATTTTGGATTAGAGATGCTCAAGCTATTCATATTTCTGACTTTTTATTATTTTTTCTGCTAATATCCATGAAGTCTTTTTTTATACACTACTGGATATAACTATTAATATATTTATTTTTGAAAAGTATTTATTTTGTAATTCAATGTTTGGCTTATTTTGTAAACTACTGACTTATACAATGATTTTAGTTTATCTTCAATTCTCCATTTTAAACAATAGTACTAGCAAGTGATTCTGCTTCTGATCTATAATTTTACTATTACTTTCTTATTCCCATTTGACAATCATAATAATAAGCTTCTAGAATACTACTAAATAATTGTGGTAAAGGGAATTGTTGACTTCTACTGACTTTAATAGGAACACATTTCATCCTGCCATTAAATTAGCCTTTGATGGAATGGTGGTTACCAGAGGCTGGGAGATAGGGGGAAAGGGTGGCCAGTGACAGCGGTTCTGGTGCTTGCCTGGCATGTGCAAGGATGCCAGTTCAACCCCAGCACCATGTACACAACAAAGCATCAGAGCAATGAAGACCACATTAAAAATAAGTTTTAAAAAAATTGATTCTGTCTTTCTCACTATCCCTCTCTCTTCAAAAAAAAAATGTATACTTCAAAATAGCTAAAAGATTTTTTAAATATTTTCACCACAAGGAAATGATAAATATTTGATATGTGTGTTCATGAGCCTGATTTAATCCACCATGTATACATGTAATGAAACATCACATTGTAAGTACATTCGATTATTTGTCAAGAATAAAATAATAAAATGGATGCACAACAACTCTGTACGGTGAACCTCACGAGTCATATTGAAAAAGAAAATTAAGTAAAAAATAAAAACTTTGAATGAAAAAAATAAATAAATAAATTAGCTTTTGACCTTGACAATTCTGGAGTGACAACTAGGATTCGCAAAGGTTATCTTCCTTCTACATCTTCAAAATACCTCATCTCCCAAGAGGAGGATGGAAGGCACAAAATGTCTTTGTTGCCTTTAATTCCTTTAATTTGTTCTCGTTAGCAATACTGCAAACAACAGACAGTCCTTGGAGTTCCTGGCATATGATTGGCATTTATTCAGTCTCCAGTATCCAGTTGAATCGCTCATATTTTGAATTTCTTTGTTCCTTTCAATTTAGTAATAATAACAGTAACATGTGAATGATTATTACATACCCAGCACTTTATAAGTGCTTTATGTGCACTAGCTCAATAAAACTTCACAACTATCTTATATAGTAGGTACAAATATTTCCCAGTATGAAGAGGAGGAGGTGAGGCATATAGTAAGCAGTTGTGCAATTTGCTCAAGGACACAGTAGGTAAACTGAAGAAGGGAGGTTAGACTCTACAGTGGAAAGCATGAGGCAATGGCCTAGGCTTCCTTACCATTAAAATATTTCTAATCCCTCTCCCCTCTTTATTTTAAAGATAAAAGAAAAAATGCTGCAATTCATCCCTTAATATAGATACTACATTTCATAGAGGCTGTTAGTTCTTACATAAATAAACTTTATTAAAAATTAAGGTACATTATATGTCATGTGAAAATGAAAGTCTCAGTAAAAATGCCATTTTGTGAGCATGTAATTTAAAAATAAAGATATAAAATGACAAAAACTCAGAAAGCATTTCTTGAGCTTGTCTTGCCCTCTTGCCTACAGAAAATAATATTCTAAATTACTTTCTCTAAATTCATTCTAATAATTATCAACTCTTTCTATATTTCGGGGGAAAGTAACAAAGTTGACAATTCACTTTTTCACTTTAACACCTATGGGAACTGAAGTAATTTAGTATGCTTTTGTTTAAAAATCAGAGCATTAAAATTTTTTTAAAAAACTAAATTTCAAACAAACTACAGAAAAAAAATTCCAAACCTATAAGAAAATGGAGTTCAAGTAAGAGGTTTATTTTATAATTCAAAGGACCACAATCCTTACTGCTGATAATTTTGAAAGTCTCTTCTAATTTGGCTGGAATTATATAAATTGCTTACACTCTAAATTAGATACTCTGGGATGTTGCATTTAACTCTTTCTGACTAAAGAAACAACAGATTACATGTCACATTACATCAATTTTCAATCTTTCGGGACTTGAAAGGGCTAGTTCCTGAAAATTACTCTTCTCCTGTTATTAGAATCTTCTTAAAAAAAAAAAAAGATTGCAACTCCCTGATGGAAGCAACATTTTACTGAACTTTACTACTGTACTTGTTAGCCAGAACACATAGTTGGGACTCACGTATTTGCTAATACCTACAGCTTAATATAACTGGGAGGAGGAGAGGATTAAATAATCCTAAATCATATCAACATAATAAAGACCTAAGTTGAATATACTTGATAGACACACTGTATGTAATCCGTTGTTGCTTTTGTAACATCCCCATTTACTTCCTGCAAATTAGACACCTCCTCTAAATGACCTCATTAAATGTCATGAAGTCATCCCCCACCAATCATTCTATTCCTTTTCCCTATCTAGCTTCCACATATGAGAGAAAATACTTGACCCTTGACTTTCTGAGTGTCTCAAGTTCCATCCATTTTCCTGCAAATGTCATAATTTCATTCTTTCTAATGGCTAGATAAAATGCCACTAGGTATATTTAAAATCACATCTTCTTTATCCATTCAGCATTTTACAGACAGCTCAGCTGATTCCACGGTTTGGCTACTGTTAATTGTGCTGCTATAAACATGGGTATGCATGTGTCTGACTCCTTAGAATAAAAACCAAGAAGTGGTGCAACTGGGTGGTATGGTAAATCCATTACCGTCTTTTGAGGAACCCCATATTGATTCTCATAGTGGTGATACTAATGTACAATTGTGAAAAACAAGCACTTGCTCAAACCCAAAGAATAGACTAAGAGACATGCGGTATAACAAAAGCAAGGCTTTTAACTGACAGTTTCACAAGATCAGGTATCTGGGTGAGAAGGTACACCCAGAGAAGATACAATTAGCATGTTACTCCCCAGGTTCTTCTCCCAGGTTTCTCTTTGGCCGAGAACTGTGGGTATAGCTTTTCCGAAAGTCACATATGCTTTACTGTCTCCTACTGGGTTAAACAAGTGTACCTTTCATTGTCACCACCTTCTTTTGTGCCAAGAAAGACTTATTGGGTTGAATGCATCTTGGCATGTACACAGTTTATCTTTGTTGATCAGGCTGGCCCCTTTCCCCTCATCTCCTGTTTGTAAAGGGGCTTTGAATTTGTCACATTCTGCTTCTAATTGCTTGTAACTTAAAACTCTGTTCTCCACTCCAGATGGTCTTCTTACATCCCAAGTAATTTTAAATTTAAGACTAAATACTATATTCTGAAAATGGGGCACTGGACTTTTATTTCTCACACAATCCAACCAAAGGTGCAAAAGTCATCTTTTTCTTTTTTTCCCCACATTCTCTCCAGCATCTATTATAACTTGTATTCTTGATGGGTACCATTCTACCTGCAGAAAGAAGAACTTAGTGTAGTTTTGATTTGCATTTCCCTAATTACTAATGATATTGAACATTTCTCATATTATTTATTGATTATTTGTATTTCTTCTTCCAAGAAGGGGCTGTTTAGTTCACTTGCCCATTTATTAACTTAGATGAAATTTATATTTATTTATTTTTATTGGTGCAGCAAAGTCTTACACAGTGAAGGGATTCGTTGTTACACATTCATACAAGCATGAATAATGACCATTTAATTTGAACCCAGGCTTTACCCAGGATTTCCATGCCCCCCCAACTTCCTGGTCTCTTACCTCCACTGCATTCCCTTCATTGCATATATTAACGAATGAATTTTTTGAATTTTCTAGTTTTAAAAATCTGTATGAGATATATTTAGCTTCTCAGGGGAGTAAAATATATCATATAGTATTTATAGCCACCCTTATCCCTCCCCATCCTCCCCCTATCCCTTCTCCCCCTTCATAATTAGACTTCCCCCAGATCATGTGTTGGAAAAACATGATCTGGGGGATTATTATATAATCTGGACTATCTTTCACCCTTTCCTTAGTTTTACTCTAGCTTCCAAATGAGAAAAAAATTCGACCTTTGAGTCTCTGAGTTTTGCTTATTTCACTCAGCATAACTTTTTCCATTTACATCCATTTACCCACAAAAGCCATGATTTCATTCAATAGCTGAGTAGAACTCCATTGTGTATATATGCCAGAGTTTTTGGATCCATTCATCCAGGGATGTACATCTGTGTTGATTCCACATTTTACCTATTGTCAATCGTGCTGCTATAAACACTGATGTAGTTGTATGTATCACTGTAATATGCTGATTCTTGCTCTTCTGGGAAAATAACCAAGAGTGAGACAGCTAGGTTATATGGTGGTTCCAACCCTGATTTTCTGAGGAGTCTCCATACTGCTTCCTAGAGTGGCTGTACTAGTCTGCAGTTCTATCAACAGTATACAAGTGTTCATTTCTCCTCACAACCTCTCCAGCAACTGTTGCAGTTTGCATCCTTCATCTTTGCCATTCTGACTGGGGTGAGGTAAAATCTTAGTTATGATATGCATTTCTCTGATTGCTAGAAATGTGGAACACTTTTTCATATATACTGGCCTTCTGTATTTCTTCTCTTGAGTAGTTTCTATTTAGTTCTCTAGTTCATTTATTGATTGGGTTGATGTGTATTTTGGTATTAAGCTTTTTAAATTCTTTGTATATTTTGGATGTTAGCCCCCTGTCAGAGAAGTAATTGGCTGTGATTTTCTCCCATTTTGTACGCTCTCTCTTTACGTTCTTGACTAATTCCTTTTCTTTGCAGCAGCTTTTCAGTTTAATGGCATCCCACTCATTGATTCTTATTTTTGTGCTATGGGAGTCTTATTAAGAAGTTAATACCTATACTTCTAGAGTGTTCATCATTTTTTTCCTCTAACAGTTGTATGGTAGCTGGTTTAGGAGTCCTTGACCCATTTTGATTTAATTTTTATGCAGGGTGAAGAGACAAGGATGAAATTTCATTTTTCTGCATATGGCTGACCAGTTTATGTAGCACCATCTGTTAAACAGGCTGTCTTTCCTCCAAACTTTATTTTTGCCCATATTGTCAAATATCAGATGGTTAAAAATGTGCGGATTTGTCTCAGAGTCTTCTATTTTACTCCACTGGTCTTCATGTCTGTTATGATGCCAATACGATGCAGTTTTTGTTGGTCATTCTGGGTTTCTTATTCTTCCAAATAAATTTGAGAATTTATTTTTCTATATCTGTGAAGAATGTTGTTGGTATCTTGAGATGGGGATTGTACTGAATCTGTACAGTGCTGTTGGCAGAACGGCTCTTTTAATTATGTTGATTCTGGCTATTCAACAACATGGGATGTCTTTCCATCTTCTCAGGTCATCTTTAATTACTTTCTTCAGTGTTCTATAATTTTCATTGTAGAGGTCCTTTTACTTTGTTTGTTAAATTTAATTCCCAAGTCTTTTTTAAAGGGTTATTGTGAATGTGATGAATTCCCATTTATTAATTTGGATTATTCTATTTCTTTGGTGTTAAGTTGTTTAAGTTCTTTATATATTCTGTATATTAATCCTCTCTCAAATATTTTCTTCCTTTCTGTAGGTTCTCTCTTCACATTCTTGTTTCCTTTGCTATGCGTAAGTATTTAATTTGATACCATCCCATTCATTAACTTTTGGCATTATTTCCTGAACTTCAGAGGTAAGCTGTTGCCTGTGCATATATGCAGGAGTGTTGACCCTAAGGTTTTTTCTAGGAGTTGCATAGTTTCTGGTACAATTTCTAAATCTTTAATCCATTTTCAATTGACTTGTATAAGGTGAAAAATAAGGATCTAGTCCATTCTTCTACATATGGATAGCCAGTTTTCCAACAGCATTTATTAAAGAGGCTATCTTTTCTCCAATGTATATATATTCTTAGCATCTTTGTCAAGGATCTGAGGGCCACATCTTGTGGGTTTGTCTCTATGCCTTCTGTTTTCTACCATTGGTCTATGTCTCTAGCTTTATGCCACTACCATGTAGTTTTTGTTACTACAGTTCTGTAGTATAATTTGAAGTCGGGTATTATGATGCCTCCAGCATTGCTTTTTGACTTAGAACTGCTTTGGCTATTCTGAGTCTTTTCAAAATGAACTTGAGGACTATTTTTCCTAATTCTGAATGTCACTGGTATTTTGATGGGGATTATAATGAATCTGTATATTGCTTTTGGTAATATGGCCATGTCAGCAATATTAATTTTGCCTTGAGGTTTTTCCAGCTTCCTGTGTCTTTGATTTCTTTCTCCATTGTAGACGTCTTTTACTCCTTTGGTTAGATTTATTTCTGTAGTTTGTCTTGTTTGTTTGTTTATTTAAGGCTATTGTGAATGGAATTTTATTCTTGATTTCTTTCAGCAGATTCATTGCTGGTATGCAGAAGAGCTATTGCTTTTTATATGTTGATTTTGTAACCTGCTACACTTTACTAAATTTCTTCATTAATTTATCAGTCTTCTGGTGAAGATTTTTCTACGTTCAAAATACAAGATTATATCATCTTCAAGTAATAGCAATTTGGCTTCTTCTTTTCCCATTCTTATTCCTTTTATTTCCTTCTCTTGCCAATTGCTGTAGCTAGAATTTCTAGTACTCTACAAAATAGGAGTGGTAAGAGTGGACCATTATCTTGTTCTAGATTTTAAAGGGAATGTTTTCAATTTTTCTGCTATCACTGAGATGCTGACTTTGGGTCTATCATGTATAACCTTTATGATATTGAAGTAGGTTCCTTCTACCCCTAGTTTCTTCAGCGTTTTTATTATGAACACATGCTCAGTTTTGTCAAAGCCTTTCTCTGCATCAACTGAGATGACTGTGATTTTTGTCTTTAATTCTATGTGAGTTATTGATTTGCATGTGTTAAACCATCCTTGCATTCCTGGGATAAAACCAACTTTGCCAGGAGGTACAAATTTTCTTAATATGTTGTTAATATGGTTTGTTAACATATTATTAGGGATTTTTGCATCTAAGTTAATCAGAATCTTGGTCTATATTTTTCTTTGAAGAGCAATGCGATTGGTTTTTCTTTAAGTCTCGTAGTGTTCATCTGGGAATCCAACTGGTCCTGCACTTTCCTTTGATAGGTTTTTTATTATTGCCTTTAAAATTGCTTCTATCTCATTGCTAGTTATTGGTCTGTTTAGCTTCATTTACTATGTCCTCTTGATTCAATTTTAGCAGGTCATCTGTGTCTACAAATGTATACATCTCTTATAAGTTTTCTAGTTTACTGGAGTATAAGTTTTCAAAATAATCCATAATGATGCTCTGTATTTCTGTGATGTTCATGGTGAGTTCTCCTTTTTTTCTCTAATTTTGTTGATTTGTGTCTCTTCTCTTTTGGTTAGCCTGGATAAAAGCTTATCAATCTAGTTTATCTTTTCAAAGAACCAACTCTTTGTTTCATTGATATTTTACACTTATTTAATTTTAAATTTCACTGACTTCAGCTCTAATCTTCATTATATCCATTCTTCTACTGATTAGAGAACTGGAAAATCTTTTTTTCAAGAGTCTTATGATCCATCATTAGGTTTTTATTTGGGATTTTTCTGATTTTCTTATGTAGGCAGTTACAGCTATAAAATTGTCTCTTAGAACCAACCAACTTCATAAAGTCCCACAGGATCTAGGTATGTTGTATCATTATTCTCATTTGATTTAAAAAATTTTTAAAATTTCTCCCGATTTCTTCTGTCACCATTCTTCATTCAAAAGTGTATTATTCAATCTCCATGTGTTTATATTGCTTCTGTAAGGTTTTTAGTTGATTTCTAATTTCACTCCATTATGATCAGATAAGATGCAATGAACTGCATCTTATTAAAAAATATTACTTATTTATTGACCTAAAATATGATCCTTTTGGAGAAGTTTCAAAGGGAAGCTGTGAAGAAAGCATATTCAGGCATTGTTGAAAGAAATATTCAATAGATATCTGTTCACTCCGTTTGATTTATAATATTTTTAGATTCCTTAAGTTTTTACCGAGTATATGTCTGGATAACCTATCTAATGGTGAGAGAGGTGCACTGAACTCACCCAGTATTATTTTACTGGGGTCAATTTGAGTCCTTAAGTAGTGTCTACTTTATGTAATTAGAAGCACCAATGTTTGAGACATAAACATTTGCAACAATTATATTTTCTTGGTGATTCTTCCCTTTACCACTATAAAATGTTCTTCTTTGTCTCTTCTCATTAATTTAGATTGTTCAATATGAAAGTATTTACTCCTGGATAGTTTCATCATGGCAACCTGAGGCAGAGATGAATGAAAAATCTCACCATGAATGAAGGATGCCAATGGTGGTAGAAGTGCCTTATTGTGAGGCGGGTGGACAGCAAAATTTCTCACCAAATTCTTTATGATCCGAGGAAGGAAGTTCAGCAACACAGAGCCATGGACAAGCTGAAAGTACGGGAAATCCCAAACAATAATTTTCAGGCAAAGATACTATATCCTGCAAAATTCAGCTTTAAATATGATGGGGAAATTAAAGACTTCAATAATAAATTCAAGCTGGCAAGGTACATGAACACAAAGCCTGAGCTACAAAAAATTCTCAAGGGCATACTTCATTCAGAGAAACACGCAAACAACTTTCAAAACCCTTAAACAAAAGAAACTAAAAGATATCCAGATATCAAGATGGCGCAAAACAGAGCAACAGTCACAAAACCAGGGACTCAGATTCCCATATCTATTCTAACTCTGAAAGTGAATGGACTCAGTGCCTGCATCAAAAAAAAAAAAAAAAACAGACTGGCTTACTGGATGGAAAAACAAAATTCAGTAATAGGCTGGCTACAGGAGACAAACCTCACAATCAAAAATTTAGACAGACTAAAGGTGAAAGGTTGGCAAAATGTCTACCAGGCTTGTTGTGTGAAAAAACAAGCTGGCATTGAGATCCTTATATCCGATAAAGTTAATTTTGACCAAAAATTAGTCAGAAAGGAAAAAAGGTCAAAATATCATAGTAAAAGAAATAATTCACCAAGACGACATAACAATACTTAGCATTTATGCCCCAAATTACAACCCTTACAAATACTGGAAAAAGAACTCAAAGGCATTACACCCATCATCGATCTCAACAAAATAATACTCAAGAGACTTGCATACACCATTATCAACAAGAGACAGATCATTGAAGGAAAAAACAACAACAAAGATATCTTAATCTAAACAACTCTATTAATCAATTGTACTAACAGACATTTACAGAATATTCCATCCCAATAGGTGGAGTTTACCTGCTTCTCAGCAGCTCATGGATTCTTCTCCAAAACAGACCACCTAGTCCACAAAGCTGACCTTAACAAATATAGAAAAGTTGATATAGCCCCATGTAACCTGTCAGACCACAATGGTATGATTTTAGCAATTAGCAGCAAGAAAAACAACAGAAACAATTCAAATATTTGATAATTGAATAATACTGTCATAAACGAAGAATGGATAAAAGAGGTAATGAAAACAAATTAAGAAATTCTTGGAAACAAATGACAATGTTGAAACAACGTATTGGCATCTCTGGGATAGTATGAAAGCATTCTTAACAGGTAAATTTATAGCACTGAATACATACATCAAAAATCAGGAAAGAGCCCAAATAAACAGACTTATGCTCCAACTCAAATCCCTACAAAAAGGGGAACAATCCAATCCCAATCCAATCCCAACAATCTGAAAGATCAGAAATAACTATGATCAGAGCTGAAATCAATGAAATTGAAACAAAAAAACAACAATACAAATTATCAACAAAGTTTGTTCTTTGAAAAAATAAGATTGACAGAACCCTTGCCAACCTCACCAAAAGGAAGAACGAAGTGAACCAAATCAACAAAATTGAAGACAAAGACGGAGATGACGCCATTGACTCAATGAAAATCCAGAAGATTATCAGAACTTATTATGAAAACCTTATACTTCAAGTTTGATAATCTGGAGGAAATGGACAAATATCTTGCTACATACAACATTTCCAAATTAACACAGGATATTGAAATTCTAAACCAACCAATCTCAGCAAAATTGAAAAAGCAATCAAAGGCCTTCCAAAAAAGCAAAGCCCAGGACCTGAAGGATTCATGGAAAAATTCTAACCAGACGTTTACAGAAGAATGAACACCGATCTTCTACAAGATTTTCCATGAAATTGAAAGGGTTGGAACCCTCCCAAACACTTTTTATGAAGCAAACATAACCCTTATACCAAAACGCAAAAAGGACACATCAAGAAAACTACAGACCAAATTCCCTGATGAACATAGATGCAAACATCCTTAATAAAATTGTAGCTAACTGGAAACAAAAATACATCAAAAAGATAATACATCATGATCAAGTGGGCTTCATTTCAGTAAAACAGGGCTGGTTCAGCATACGCAAATCAATAAATGTAATTCACCACTTAAACAGAATTAAAAATAAAAATCACATAATCATCTCAATTGATGTAGAAAAGACTTTTGATAAAATTCAGCACCCATTTATGCTCAAAACTCTGGAGAAGATAGGGATCAAAGGAAGATACATTAATTTTGTAAGAGCCATTTATGACAGACACATGGCCAACATTATCCTCAATGAAGAAAGAGACTGAAAGCATTTCCACTGAAATCAGGAACAAGACAAGGACGTCCACTTTCACCACTCGTATTCAAAATAGTCCTTGAAACCCTAGCCATAGTTATCAGACAAGAGAAGGAAATCAAAGGAATTGGAATAGGAAAAGAAGAAGTCAACCTGTCTCTATTTGCTGAAGACCTATAGCTAGAAGACCCAAAAAGCTCAACCAGAAGACTCCTTGAGCTTATAAATGATTTCAGCAAAATGGTCGGTTATAAGATCAACACTCATAAATCATTAGCTATCCTATACTCCAGCAACAATTCCACTGAGGAAGAAATCAGGAAGTCTGTACCATTCACAATTTCCTCAAAAAAAAAAAAAAAAAACATAAAACACTTGGGCATCAATCTAACAAAAGGTATTATGGACCTCTACAACAAAAACTATCGAAAGTTAAAAAAATAAATTACAGAAGAACTAAATACATGGAAAAACATTCCATGTTCTTGATTAGACAGAATCAATATGATCAAAATGGACATTCTACCGAAAGCCCTATACAGAGTCAATGCAATCCGCATCAAGACATCAATGTCATTCTTCACGGACATAGAAAAAGCTATTCTTAAATTCAAATGAAATAAAAAAAAAAACCCAGAATAGCCAACACATTACTCAGCAAGAAAGAGGAAGCAGGAGGTATCAAAGTTCCTGACCTGAAATTATACTATAGGGCTATAGTAACAAAAATAGCATGGTATTAGTATCAAAACAGAAATGAAGACCAATGGTACAGAAAAGAAGATAATATGATAAACCCTCAAATCTTTAAGCATCCGATATTTAATAAAGGGGGCAAAAGCATAGCGTGGAAGAAGGATAGCCTGTTCAACAAATGGTGCTGGACAAACTGGACAGCTATATGCAGACAACTGACATTGGATCCTTACCTCTGCACAAGAATCAAATCAAAATGGTCAAGAATCTGAAAATTAAACCAGCCACTATACAATTGCTTGCAGAAAAAGTAGGATCAACACTACACAACATAGGTATCAGCACCACCTTCCTTAACAAGACTCCCATACCGCAAGCATTAAAGCCAAGAATAAAAGAATGAGATGGATGCCATTAAACTAAAAAGCTTCTGCATAGCTAAAGAATTAGTCAAGAGTGTCAAGAGAGAACCTACAGAATGGGAGACAATCTTTGCCTGCTACATGTGGGACAGAGGGCTAATATCCAAAATATATAAAGAACTCAAAAAACTGAACACCAAAAGCACAAAGAATCCAATCAATAAATTGGCTAGAGAGCTAAACAGAAATTTTTCAACAGAGGAAGTCCAAAAAAGCCCGTAAATATATGAGAAAATACTCTACATCACTAGCAATCAGAGAAATGCAAATCAAAACTTCACTGGGATTTCACCTCACTCCTGTCAGAGTGGCAAAAATGAAGAATATGAACAATGACAGCTGCTGGAAGCAGTTGTGGGAAGAGAGGAACACTTTCACACTATTGGTGGGACTGTGAGCTTGTACAGCTGCTCTGAAAGGCACTGTGGAGACTCCTCAAAAAACTATGGCTAGAACCACCTTATAATCTAGCTATCCCACTCCTAGATATTTTCCCAAAAGTGCTAGAATCAGCATATTACAGAGATATAGCTTCATCAATGTTTTTAGCAGCTCAATTTACTATTAGCTAAACTGTGGAACCAATCCAGATGCCCCTCACTGGCAAGTGGATTCAAAAACTGTGATATGTATATACAATGGAATTCTACTCTGCTGTTCAAGAGCACTATCATGGCATTTGCTGCCAAATGGATGGAGATGGAAAAAATTATGCTGAGTGAAATATCCCCAACTCAAAGACTCAAGGACCGAATGTTTTCTCTCATATATGGAAGCTAGAATACAATTGGAAACAGACTGAAAGTTGGCTAAGCTAATCACAGGGGTGAATTTTTACATGAGCAGGGGGAACCTCGCATATGATACTGGGGGATGAAGGGAGAGTTGCAGGGAAGAGTGGCTGGGAATAGGAGGGATATCAAGGCAGCTGGAGGGAAGGAGTGGGAAGGTTATCAAACTAGTGGGAAAACTTCGACTTCCATGAGAAGTCCAACTAAATGGGAGTAAAGTAGGGGAAACATGGGATTGGGGGGAACCCAAAGGGAGGAGATCATGAACTGGCAACAGCCTTGGCTTGCTCTGTCATTATGCAAGTGATCATGATTACGTGGCAATGATTCCCTCCTATATGTATGACAATGTTGAACAAATTAAAAAAAAAAAAAGCTCTGGGGTATACATACAATGGAGTTCTACTCAGCTATCAGAAATGGTATTGCATCCATTGAAGGTAAATGGATGGCAATGAAAGAAACCATGCTGAGTGAAGTTAGCCAAACCCCAAGAATCAAGGGTCAAACATTTTCCCTCATTTGTGGAGGCTGGAGCTAAACCAGGCTTGGGGAAAAGATAGATAAACTCATGGATTAGAAACATAGGACAAAACTAATATGTCAATATTTATGAGAAACATTTGAATATACCACACGAGATGCCTGAGTAAGCTACACTGAATGCCTTTACAAAAACAGAAATGTTTAATCCTATTGTCAAATATATCAAAGAATAGTAAGGGATGATAGGAAGAAAATAGAAGGGGAAATTTTGGAACTGAGATAAAGCAAGGTATATTCAAAGCATTTATAAGTATGTCACTGTATATCCTATAGTCATGAATATAAAAATGTTCTTCATAGGTATAAGAATTATACACTGTACTTGAGTTCAGTGACAAAATTTAGGAAAAATATAGGACCCCAACAGAGGCAAGGAGGTAGAGGGGTACAGGGAAGGGACACTGACCCAACTGTATTGTGTGCATTAGGAATATCTGACAACAAATCCCATCATTATGAACAACTATAATGCACTAATAAAAAATTACAAAATAAACACTTTGCTTTCTTACAAGTTTTTCAGAAAAAATAAAAAGAATTTTTTCTGCTTATTTTCAGTGTCAATTTGCATAGTATATCATTTCCATCCTTTTATTTTCAACATGTGACCATCTTTTCCTATCAAGTGAGTCTCTTGCAAACAATATATATATATATATATATATATATATATATATATATAGTTGAGTCTTATTTTTAAATCCATTCTGCCATATTTTATATTTTAAGTGGGGAACTGAGACCATTTATATTCAATATTATTATAGAAAGATAATTATTAATTCCTGTTAGTTTCATTTATTTCTAATATTTAATTAGGTGCTGTTTCTCATTTGCTTAGCAACTCTTATAATGAGATTTTGATCATTTGTGAACCACAGGGTTTTGTTTTTTTTTTCTGCATGAACTATTCTTTAGGTACTTTCTGTAGCAATGGCTTAGTTATGCATTTTCTAACTTTCTGCTTTTCTTGGGAGGTTTTTATTCTTCTTTGATTCTGAAGGATAGTGTTGCTGGATATAGCAATCTTGGTTCTTGGTTATTTTCTTTCAGGACTTGGAACACATCATTCCAAGCTCTCCTGGCTTTTAGAGTTTGTGCTAAGAAATTGAAAGTAATTCTGATTGGCTTGTCTCTAAATGTGACCTGATATTTTTCTCTTCGGGTATTTAAAATTCTATCCTCATTCTGTATGTTAGGCCTTTTAATTATAATGTATCACACAGAAGTTCTTTTTGATCTTATCTATTTGGGGTTCCAAATGCCTCCCGTATCTGGATCTCCATCTCATTCTGAAGGTTGGGAAATTTTTCTGTTATCATTTACCCAGAGGTTATCCATCCCATTACCCTGCATCTCACAACACTTTTCAATTCCAGTGGTTCTTAAATCTGGTCTCTTAATATTGTCCCAGAATTGTTGAGTACCGGGTTTCCTCATTCTTCTCTTTAATATTGTCTGAATTTTCAAGGCCACCCACTTTGTCTTTCAGCTCTGACATTCTGTCTTTGGCATGGTCCACTCTATTAGAAAGACTTTCAACTGAACATATTATTTGATTTATTGTATCTTTTATATCCAAGAATTGCTTAGCTCTTTTGCAATATCTTCATCTCACTGAATTTCTCCTATCCTGTACTGACTTCCTTACTTCACTCAGTTGTTTTACTATCTTCTCTTGAAAATCTTTGATTATTTTTATAATCATTCTTTTGAATTCTTTACCTGATAGTTCATACACTTCAATATCTTTGTAGTAGTTAGCTGTTGGTGAATCATAAACTTTAGAAAGCATTGCATTACCTTGAGTCTTCATATTCCTTGTGTTTGTGTTTTATGCATAGCTTTGGAAGGATTACTCTTCCACACTTATGTTTGGGCCTTTTTAGGGCACATCCTTTTCCTGTCTGTTCTAGAGTGATCTAGATTGAGATCTCCCATAGGTATGGTAGCCACATCCTTTGTGTAAATTGTTTTTGCTATAGGAATAGATGTTGATGAATGTCACCCTAGCTCTTCCTACTCTGCCTGGCTATTAGTTTGGGGGTTTGATTCTTCTATTAAAGTTATTGCTTTAGTTTGAGTATGGTTAATTTGCGTATGGAACACAATGTGCTGTCTTCTGGGTGGGTTTAGTTCATCAGCATTCTCTACCCTGTGAATTTACAGTGCTCCTATACATTCCTAGTACCTCACATAAAAGGGGATATAAACAATAGCAACAACCAAAGCAAACAATAAGCAGCATTAAAATAAATAACTGGTGCCTACTGTGGTATCTACAATACTACCACAAAAATAAGAATGGTTGGGTCAGCAATTGCCGACAAAAAAAATAATGGCTGTGAACTAGACCCGGCATTATATATCATTAACTATGCCCTTCACTAATACCTGCAACAACATGAATGGTGGGAACAGGAGTTATATAAATGAAATAGTTCTAAATGATGGTAAAAATACAGCTCATAAGAGAAAAAATATGATAGGAAGGTAAAAGAATATTCTAGATGTGAACAGAGAATACAGAAGAGTTGTGGCAAGTGATGACAATATAGAAATGAGGAGGAAAAGAAAAAAGAACAAAGTAAATTGACAGCAAGAAAGAAAACAAGAGAATTTGGCTGTTAGTGGAAGAAGGAAAGAGGGACAAACAAAAACAAAACAAAAAGTATTAACCCTCAAAGGAAAGGAAAAATAACTACTGTTAAAGAAAAAGCAAAAAATAAGAAAAAAATATACATATATATGTATATACAACCACAAACAGCTAATCAGCACAGCATGAATACACACATGCCAGAAGAAAAAAGAGAGAAAGAGAAGAAAAGAAAAAGAAAGATTCTTAATGAAAAATGAGAATTATCTCCACTGAGGTAGGTAGGCAAAACTGTCAACAAGGATGAATGTTCACTGCCTATGCCCAACTGTTCTTTCCAATTCTTTCTGGGCTAAAAACAGAAAGAGAACACATATATGTACACACACATGTGCAAGCAACAGCTCTGGGCTGTTAACTTCTTTCTCTTTTTATGTTGCTCAGTAACCTGCCAGCTGGAATGGCAGGTTGGTGAGCAACTGAACTGAAGCTGGCTGAAATAGCTCTCAGCTTCCCTCCTCACCAGTACAAGATAGGATGGAATGGGAAGTACTATGAACTGGAGTTTTTTTTCCCAGACAAACCAAATCAATGCACTGGCAAGAATCAGGCTGCTACAGAGTTCTAAGAGGGGAGTTCAGGAAGTGGGGGCTTAGGTCGAATCAAGCTTTAAGATTTTTGTTGAGTGATATCTGTTCTGGAGAGATTAGATCAATATACCCATGAGGCCAGCAAGATGCTAATCTTTGCTGGGAGTCTGGTACTCAGGAGCCTCTTAAGAATTCTACTTGCCTGACAGGAGAACCAGCCCTTCACAAATCTCATATACTCTGCTGCCCACAAATATGGTCTTTCCAGGCTTAGCCCCTGAGTCCCAAATTTCTGAGTCTCTAAGATACTGTGACTATCCGATATTGAATTTCAGTGAATTCACTCGTTCATCCACCTTGCTGAGAAGCAGTACTCCTACAGCTTGAATCCAAGCCACAGAGCAAGTGGAAATGCAGCCTTCCTCTAACCTGCCATCTTATCCTCAGGGATTTATAATAGATAACCTGAATAAAAATGCAACAAAACTGGTTTTAGACTTGGGTCCAACATGACAAAATAATTCCCATCACTAATACTGATGGCGTGGAATATGAAAATAATAATGTGTTAATATTTACTGAGAACCCACTTATTATACATACAATATGTTAGGCACGCAGTACTCTGTGAAAACCAGGTGGAGAGTTTAGTCAGACCTTCCAAACCAGTGGGCTTTGAAATGCTAAGAATAAGAGAGTCAGACTACCTAAGGCCAGTAACCTCTTGTGTCTTTGAAGAGACCATCCATTTACTCCATTGTGCTATACAAGTATACTCATTTCTCTATGTGCCATGATGTGAAGAGGACTGGGAAACCCTAAGCTAGTTAACAAAGAAACCAAGCAAGTTTCAGAGAGAATATCACACAGCAGAACTTATAGTCACTAATTAGAATCACCAAAGGCACTAAATAAAAGTACAGATACTTGAGTATTAATCCAGGGATAATTTTTAAATTCATAAGTGATTCGGATGTACAATCAAGATTGTTATCATTGTAAAAGAGAAAAGGTAGGACAAAGTTTGAGTAATTGTTTACAAGCTTTAATATGAGAATTGGCTCCATGCTATTCCAGGTATCCTGGAGTCCAGCAGTGATTGCATCACCTAGGAGCTGGTTGGAAATGCAGAACTTAGGTCCCATCCCACTCCTCCTGACTCCCAACCTATATTTTAACAAGATCCCTGAGGCAATCCATGGCCACTTCTAAAGGTGATGTCTCAAGGTGATGTCTCAACACGGATACCACACTGTAATCCCCTGGTAGCTTCATCCATATCCAGGTCTGATTCCGAGGCTGATTCTTACATGGAACTGGAGGTGAGTGAGAATACTGAACCATGCTAAGAGTGCATACCCAGGCCCCATTCTCAGATCCTGATTCTACAGATCTAGGGTTTGGAAACCAACATTTTTAACAAGCCCTCAGGTGATTTCATATAGTCCAAACTTTGAGAAGTGGTATAATTACAGCAGGAAATCCAATAAGAAGCATATGGGAATAATCCAGGTATAAGATGAGGAGGCCTAGGTAGCAATCACATGAGCCTAACCAGAAAAAGGCATATATAAATCAAAAGATATCTCTGAAGGAGAAACTGGCAAAGCTTGAACAAAAAAAAAAAAAAAGGATTAAGAAAGGCAAAGAACTAAAATTGTTTTCTAAAGTCCTCTGCTAAGAAAGTTATTCCTAAGAAGAAACACTCCTTAGGTTTTATATGCTTTATAACTAACTTAGGCTCTCAGAGTCTCATCTGCAGAAAGCATAAAATGAGGAGTTTTTGCTAAGTTTTCTCTACTTCTAGCACTTAATGACCTTGAAAAAATACCTATAGCTATACAAATACTGTGTGGACTACGTACTGTCCAAAATGACTGCACAGCGTTTTTCTATTTTCTAACTTCATTTTGATCTTACTGATCCCCAAACTAAAAACTATTGATAGGTTTGGCCCTTTTAACTTCTTTTCTCTTTTGAACTTGGGGGGGGGGGTCCAATTTTGAATAGGAAAATGAGTTCAATATTCTAGTAGAGAGACTGAGTCTCAACCAGAGAAGCATGATTGTTTTTAAAATTCAGTCATGAAGAAACTACTGTTCCTAGTAAGATCTAGAGGTTCATGATGATGATTTTTAAAATTGACTTAAGTTAATCAGAATCTCTGCCATATATTTGGCACTGAGCAAAAACACAGTGCTCTAAAACAGTTAAAAATTTTGGAAACTCTTAATTATAATGTCTAACATCTCTGTTATCAGTTAGTTTACAAAGCAATTTCACAAATCAATCAGAAATGATCCAGGAATCTTTTGAGGCAAATGTGGTTCTTATTTTCCCAAGAGGCCCAAGATCACATGACTGGAATGCAGCAAGGCCTGGAGGAGAGCCCAGGGTTTCTTTCAATTCAAGCTCAGGCAAGAAAATATTGAGCACATTTAACCAAAAGAGTGCACTGGCAATCGACACATGAAGATGTCTTAGATATCGGAACATCAAGGTCAAAATGGTTTCTTTTCAAATGAATATATGAAAACAGCAGAGAAAGGAAAGTCTATACCACAACCCTAAACAGAATATAATTAGTCTTCTAAAAAAGAGAAATACACAAAGTTGGTTTTCATATATTTTAAATTTTTATTTATGTATAAATATTAAAGTAAGCAATGCTTAATACAATTACCCAACATATGTATTTAAAGGCAATAAATTCTAACTTCCTTCAAAAGTCACAGCTTTACATTCTGTGAAAATATTTCTAAATTAACTGAAATTAATAATTTTCATAAAGTAAATTCCTTATTGGAAAAAAAAACACATTTCAGTATTTCAAGAACAAATAGCTGCATAAAATATACAACCAAAATAATGTGCTACCTTCTTAAATACTTCTGAGCATGCAGATAGAAGCTGCAAAACTTTAGGAAGCCTGGGAAAAGTGTAGAAGCTGTGCCTCATCACTAGAGGAAAAAAAATAGAGCACACACGATATACATCCAAGCCCATGACATTCAATGGCGATTTTAGCAAGTTCATTGTGCGATATACCATTCCATTTTAACATTATGAAATCACTCCAAATTTCAAACTGCTCTTGGATATTACAAAACCTCACTAATTTAATTTTGAAATTATAGCACTATTTTTGCTTTTTATTCTGCCTTTATAGCATTGCCTAATAACCATCCCAGTTTTTAAAAATCAGATTTTATTAGTTTTAAAAAGTTAATTATGACCAACAAAATGAAAACTAACAGGGTGATCACAAGGATACAAAATCAGAGGGATTCCCAAACTGAGCAGACATAGTTGCTTTTTAAGAGTCACCAGGTCTTAGAGAACATGAGGTCATCTTCCCATTAATGTGCCTTTGACTATTGTCTAGATCTGAAATCTACAGTTCAACAGATATAATTAACAAAGGGAAGAGATCTTAATTTCAGTATCAAACCTAACACAGAGAATTTATTAGCAATGATGTTGGTCCACTGACCTGGTCCTACTTTATTTCCCTGCAAGCAAAATTCTAGGCAGTAACCATTAAGTTCTAGAATTTTATGAAATTTCCATGAACCTCAAAGATGAGAAAAGAGTGAAAAACAAGGAGACCAGTGCACTGGCACATGACTTTAATTCCAGCTATTCAGAAGGCTGAAGCAGGAAAATTGCAAGTTCAGGCCAGTCTAGGCAACTTAGCAAGGCCCTGTCTTAAAATAAAATTTTTAAAAGAACTAAGAGCTTAGTTCAGTGGTAGACTGCTTCCCCAGCATGTGCCAGTTCCTAGGTTCAATCCCAATACAGGGGGGAAAAAAGTGAAAAAATATATATTATTTTAAAAATTAAACATAGGAGAAAACATCAGCACTATGCCAAATTATATCACAACCTTATGATTAGCATTAAAACCCAGAGAGAACTGATGGGTTGTAGCACTGAAAAGTTGTACATATTACAGAACCAGTGATTACTGACAGGAACTAGGAAAATGCATTTTGGGCAAATTTGAGTTAGTATAAAAATACAAATAAATTCTCACTCTTCTCAATTACAACAATCTTCCAAAATTAAAAATCTTTCTAGATAGCAAGTGTGCTAAAGTAATTGTCTGAATGATTTATAAACTGTGTTAAAGACCTTGTTGGTGCCACAGTACAATAGCAGATAAAAATCATCTTCATCCTTGATCAGTACCATAAACCATCCTGAACTTTGGTAAGTGATTTTGATAACAGATATTCTATTACATTAACAATCACTGCCATAGTAAACTAACATTGCAAAATAACACCCAAGCATTCATCATGTGATGGTAAGAGTGCTGAACACATCCCTGACAACTGGCTACTTTAGAAGGAAGTCAAACATGGGGAAAGATGCCAGCATGTGATGGTACACAAGCTGTTCATTCGAATGTGCCCCCAGGAAAGAAAAATAATAGCAATAATGCTGAGAAAATAAAAATAGTACAAAAAAGCACAAAAATATGCTACAATAGTTTTAGATTTATATATTCTGAAAATTAATTATTCTGCTTTTTAAATATATTCTTATTCAATGATTCTTGATTGAATTATGAAAGGTCATCCACAGAGAAATGATCTTCTTTATGAGATTAAACAGCAGGATAAAGGTGTGGACCTAAAATTGGGTGTAATTTTACTAACTGTAATGATTAGCAACCACCAGAAAGATTAACTAAAGAAAACTAGCAGGTTCTTCCTGAAAGAGTAGTTCTAATGGTTTAAGTAAAGTACAAGCTGATGATAAAAGATGAACTAGCAAAACAAGAATTTAGGACATTTAAATAGTGAAGTCTCAAACTACCCCATTAGAGCATAGGCACACAGATTTATAGTCTCTGTGAAATGTAGACATCTCAGTAACATAAAGTTTAGGAGACATTAATATATCTAACAAATTCATTAAGAGACATTAATACAATTAACATGATTGTTTAAAATGTTAAACTTTAGCAACATCCAAACATATGTATGTATATATTAAAATTTTACCTGCTTTCAGTATTGACATCATACATTGTCCAAAAATTAATCATGAATCGAGAATATAACTTTACATTTACACAAATTAAACTCATTACATGTTATTTATGAGTACTCATGAGCATCATATTCAGAAACCTTCATATTCAAAGCATTTTTCAATATAAAATAGGTTTAGGTAATTATAAATGTTCTTTAGAGTTAACCAGGAGTCTATTTTAGAAAGAAAAAAATTGTTTCAAGCATTGAATAAATTCTTTAAAAATCTCAAATTTCACCTTACTTGCTGGCCTCCAGGGAAATTATTAGTGGGATGTCTATGTATCAAACACCCCCTTGCAGCTAGTGCTCAGCTGTGACTGAAGTGTTTGTATGGAAGCAAGCACAAGAAGATGCTAGTGGTCCCTGGGTCTCAGGCTTCCCTAGTTTTTTGTTGTTGTTCCTTACACCGCCCACAACATGCTCCTTCCACTTATTCCTATATCTCTATGTATGATCCCTCATTCCTTATTTCCTTTGAAGGAAAAAACAAGAAAACTAACACTTATTGAGCATGAAATGTGGATGTTTCCCAGAACTGGACGTTGGGGCTTCATTTCTTCCCCTGTTACAATCTCACCCTAGATAGGATGGAATACAGTACCACAGTTAAGAGCATGAATTCAGAAGTCATACTATCTGGCTTCATTTCCTAGCCTTTCCATATAAAAGGCAAGACCTTTGGCAAATTACTAACACCTGTTTCTCAGATACTGTTTCCCCCCCAACCCCCCCTCCACCCCGTTAAAATAACTATGCTAATCACAAAGCCAGGTGATAACTGAGTTAATCTAAAGCAATGAGAACAAAAGCTGGCACAGAGTAAGCCATTTATCAGTATAAGATGCTTTTCATGGGACTATACATGAATTCAATTTCTGTAAGTTTGAATACTACTGATTGGCTGAAAACTCCTTATTCCATCTCCATTCTGACCTTTTCTCTTATGTTCCAACACCTCCTGACATTGCTCCTTGTGTTAGGGGACAGAGAAATGTGAATGGCGGAAACACAAGGTTAAGAGAAGAATTCTATAAAATGGGCCCGCTGTGCTGCCCCAAATGCTTTCTTTTCCAAAAAGCAATTTATCTGCAGCCCTGCCTGGCCTAAGTGAACAGGCTATGTCACTCAGCAAACTATCTGTTATCTGCAGGAGAAATGGAGGCCCAAAATAATGTCCATAAGCGAATCCAAGTTACCTTGAAGTTGGGAAGACTTCTGCGCCCAAATCCTCAAACTCAGGTAGATAAGAATAATTCCTCCTACCAGAAAATCTGAAAGACTGTATAGTTAAGAAAGTAATTAGAGAGACTAAAGTGGTGGCTCAAAGTTGATTCTCTCTCTCTCTCTCCCCCTGTCCCTCTATTTAAAAAAAAAAAAAGAAGAAGAATCACCCAGAAGAATCCAATCAGAACTGGTCAGCATGGACCAAGATGACCTAGAGTTGCCATGGCAGTAAGGACTTGAAAGTCTGATGCCCTGATGCTATCTTGCTGTCCTCAGTCAAAAGCCAAGAAGCAGACCTAAGCAGGACTCTCTGGAAACTTCTAGGGATTCTCAATAAAACTGGAGTTCAGGCAAGGCACATAGTCCCTCTCCTGAGAGGACCCACTCTCTCCCTTGAGAGTGTCTGCTTTGCCTTTTCCTATCCCTTCAACAAACTCATTCCTACTTCTCTGAGAAATATGTCTGAAATCTTTCTGACTGATCACCAGCATCAGGTTTGGAGGGGTTCTTCACACTGCCTAAGTCTGCCTAAAAAGCCACAGCTCCATAACATCTGGACATCTTGCTTTTTCCTCAAACCTACATATCCTCATCCACACCCCTAGTCTTTACTGTCTCCATGAATAACACTGCCATTCTTTCCCCAATTATAGCAGCCAAAAATCAAGAAGCTATTCATAATTCCTCCCTTTCCCTTACATCAAAACCAATTCATCATTAAGTCCTATCATTTCTACCTCCAAAATATACCTAAGATCTACCCACTCTTCTCCATCTCCACACACCTCCCTCTGTCTACACCAACAAATCCCACTGGGCTCCTGGAAAAGCCTCCTCTCTGGTCTCTCTGCTTGATGAGACCAAATATTGTCTAGACCCATTTCCCAGGGTGACATTTCTCATGTCACTTTTTTTTTCAACACCTCTCAATGGCTTTCCATTGCATTCAGAATAAAATTAAGCTCTTTTTTGTGATTGGTCCATGCACCACCTCCCTCTCTCCTTTCAACATGTTAAGGCTTGTCCTTCCTTAGCATTGCTGCTTGCTGGATCAACAATGCTCTTTCCCTCATCTCCATTCAGCTAACATCTTTCTTTCCTAGCGGTCTTGCCCTTTAGGGCACTTCCCCGGAGGCCTTTCCAGTGTGTGTTTTCTGGATTTGGGGTTCTGTTTATTTCCCCAAACTTAACTGCTTTTCTTTTTCCTCCAATGCCCTCACTACAATGAACAATTATTTTCATTCATTTACCTCCCCTTTCTAGAATGTAAGTTCCATAGAGGTAGGGGCTACTGAGTCTCATTGTCATTCTTATCTCCCAACACTAGCACCTGGTATTGTAGGCATTTGATAATGGGTGAATATGAATGAACCCACTATTTTACATATATTATATTCTTTACTATAACCAGTCAAAGCATTTCTATTTTTCTTTTTTCTTTTTTTAAAAGAGAACATGACATTGAGAGAGAGAGGGAGACAGTGAGAGAGAGAAAGAAACAATTTTATTTAGTGTTTTAATCTAGTCTTCATTACTCCAACACTTAGTTGTATATGTGGTACTGCAGTTTGAACCCAGGTCCTCACGCATGCCAGGCAAGTGCCATAATCACTGAGCCACAGCTCCAGCCCCCAGTCAAAGCATTTATGTTCCCATTTTAAAGAACAGGCAACTAAGAATGAGAAATATGAAGGGAGTATAGAAACAGCTTCTGTGTAGAAACAGGATTCAAATGGAGGTCAGTATTGAAATGCCTGTGCTGTTTTCAACGCACCTCACTGACCCCACCTATCCCAGCTCTCAACACCTTCACCCAACTCTGCCTCCATCCAGCTTTCTGCCTCTTGTGCCCCTAAGATATGATGCTCTGAAAAGTTGTAAATGATAAAATCAGTGGTTCTATCTGGGCAAGGTGGCACACGCCTGTAATCCTAGGGACTTAGGAGGCTAAGACATGAGGCTCACTAGTTCAAAGCCAGCCTCGGGAACTTACGAGGTCCTAAGCAACTTAGTGAGACCCTGTCTCAAAATAAAATATAAAAAAGGACTGAGGATGTGGCCCAGTGGTTAAGTGCCCCTGGGTTCAATTCCTGGTACCCCCCCAAAAAAATCTGTGGTTCTAAATGTGGCAATATTGCCTCCTGGGGTTCATTTTTCAATATCTGAGAGGCATTTCGATTGTCACCACTAAGAAGGTGTCACTGACACCTAGAAAGCAGAAGCCCAATGATGTCTAAATATCCTGCAGTGCATAGGACAACCCCTCATATCAAGACATTTCACCCAAAATGTCATACTGCTGAGGTTGTAAAGTCTTGCCAATAAGAGCCAGGTTAGAGCAGAAGTGCAATTGCCCTTGACCTCAGGAACTAAGCAAGTAATGTAAATTAATCAAAAGGACAGACATAAGGGGGTAGGAACACTGCTTTTATCACCTATCTTTTCCATACTTGGGTTATCTTTTTTATTATTTTGTAAATGGCATTTTACTGTAGTCTCTCATCACAGGCATACTTTGTGTGCATGCTAACATGTACATTTTTCACTTCTGAAACAAAGACCCTTTTCCAGCTACCTCTCTTTCTTTTAATAAGGGTCATCATGGGCATAAGAAACACACAGACATATCAGATGGCAAAGGGGAAACGACAGCCACAATTTGGGGGAAATAATGCGGATCAGAGGAAGCTATGGCACTGTCCAAGTCCCCACTGAAGGAGGGGTGTGGATTTACATAATTCTACCATAGTGCTGCCAGGCAGGAACACCAGTTCAGTGATGACAGTCTGCTTCAGGACAGGCAGGACATTAAACTTTAAAAGCCACTAATGTTTCTCTCCACCATCACATTCCAACCCCCAGATTAAAATTTAAGTGGTTTGATATATGCAGCATGGCTATCAGGATAATTTAGCATTTCAAGATGACTTTAGTACAAAGCTAAGATTGAAAAACACTGCTTTAGCGCAGGTCTCTCACTTTACATGTGTCCAAACCAAAGCTCAGAAAAGTTAAACAACTTGCTCAAGCAAGTTTAAAAAGGTACACAATCAGAAGAATAAATAAATAAAAGTTCTCAAAAAAGCAGTGTTTTCAAACCATAGATCATAACACTGTATCATGAAATCAACTTACTGGTTTATAAAGGGCATTAATTTTTTTTAAAGAATAGAAGAGAAAATCAGAGTATACTGCACATTATACGGTCAATTTTGTTACATGAAACTTTTGTTTTTAATACGTCCACATGTGTGCTGCTTATTCTCCATTCTCCTCTTTCTCTGGTTTGTTCCCAGCCCCTAGAAGTTCACACTATGCAATGTTTCAGCGGTGCTGGTTGGTTCTGCCAGTAAACAGCAATAGTGGAAGACCTGAGCGTGGGAGGAGAGTGTTTGATTAGCTCTTCTTGGATGACCTTACTCCCACAGTAAATTTCACTGGGTAGAGATTCTGATGAAACCCCACTTTCCCTTCAGGCTGGAAGATGGTTCCACTTTCCCATCATTGACAGTCCCTGGGAGCCTTAATATCCTTTATGGCATCCTTAAGCCTGTTCATATGTTTTTTAAATTGGTGCATTATGATTACACATAATAGCAGGATTCACTGTGGTAAATTTGTATATGCACAAAACATAATTTGATCAATTTCATTTCTCAGTACCTCCCCTTTTCCTTCCCTATTCGCACCCCTGATCTCCTTCCTCTACTGGTCTCAATGTTTCCAGTTAGATCACTGACATACATAAACGGACTGAAAAGTACTAGGTTGCACGTTTAATTTAACTGTTTACTGTGGGCTAAGAACCTTTGTCAATGTTCTTTCTATACCACTGCCTTCTCTGGCTGATAATAGGTATCTACAGGGTTAAAAACCTAAAAGTAAACATTTTGAGAACCCTTTTTACAACTGTTACCATTAAATAAGTAGTAAATAATGTTCAAATATAAGAAAAATATATTAAAACATATTTTTAACACTGCCCAACAATGGAAAGGGCCACCGTAGTAAGTGACTTATCAGTGCCTAGCACATATGGAAAAGAGCCCGAGGCAGCTTCTCTTACAAATCCATCCCTCTATCATAGAGCTCCCAGTTATAAAGTTTCTTCCTAAAGAGAAATCAATCCATTTTTGTCACAACTTAATATTTAGTTGTTGTACTTGATCACCTACAAATTAACTCTTGAGGAACAAAAGAACATGCAACGCCTCTTACAAAGAATTATTTTAAAGTTTCATTCTCAAATACTACACAGTCTCAGCTCAACACTCACTCATTCTGGAAAAGGAAAGAGGAATTGAGGCAGCTTTCAAAAACATCTAAACTGCTCCTTTCTGCAGGATCTGAGAGGCTTTCTGATCTGATGCTTTGGTAAGGTATGATGGTAGAGAACAATTAAATATAAAGTTAGTCTATAAGGACGCAGGGCCAGCGAGTGAACCAAGTACCCCAGGTGTCATTGTAGAGTCAGCAAGGACAGAAAACCTTTAGACTATGATGTGTTCATCTAAACTCCGTACATCTGATGACCTCTGACAGGGTACATCCAGGAATATGATCTGCCACTTTCACTGTACCTTTGCCCAGATGGAAAGTCAAGCAAAGTGTCACACCGTTACACTGACACACAATTGCATTTCAGTATGAACATTACCTAATCCAAATATAAGCTATCTAAGACTCAAAGAAAATACAATTATGAGAAAATAAAATGTGAAAAAAACAATAGGTCTTATATTAATATTCTTGTACCAATATTCTAAGCAGTTTTTTTTAATTGTCAATCCCAGAAGAACCAATGCCTTTCCACATTTTGCTACAAAGTGGTTACTATTTATACTGGCCATTCAAGAAAAATGCAACTTTATCCTGTAATGAGATCTCTCCAAACAGTATCATGTATTTGCTTTTACAACAGGAATTAAAATTTTTAAATGCTTTAAAAACAAAGTACTTTCCATGCCACACCCACCTCTTTTAGTTTTGCTCCTCAGGATATACCTGTGGAGTAAGTAGGGTATGTAATAATTCCACACAGCAAAGAAAGAAAGGTTTGCAAAAGAAGTAACATGAAACTTAAACCAAACTGAACTGATGTGCACTGGCTCTGAAGGTCTGCCTCATCTTCTGTATCATGCTGCCTCCCCCAGGTGAACTTAACTTGCACACTGGCCAGGTTTTCAAGCTCACTACTGTAAAAAGAAGGGGGGAAAGTGCAGGAAATACTGAATCTTTCTAGTCTGAAATCTATTACTTAAAAAATATAAAGCACCCTAATAACAATACCAAGCTCCCTGAGCTCATTAAAACGCACACAGTGATGATGACAGGTTTTTTATGATTGATTGGCTTTTAGGGGTGCCTATGATCTCTGGAAGCTGATTTTGTTAGGTTCTATTCCACAATCTCTACCGAATCCCAAACTCTTGACTAAGGGAACTTTAGGTCAGGAAAGCAATTTGAAAAGATAATAAGAAATAAATTAGCAGTAATTAAATAATTCTATAGCCAAAAACCATTACAGCAATATAAGGAAAAGGCAGTGTTAACAGAATTTTATCGGTTAACTTAGAAAATTAGGCCTATTTTCCAAACTGCTATAACTTGCCTTTTTGTAATGTCAATCAGGGAACCAAGGAAACCTTTAGTAGGTCCACAACATGTGTAATGTTTCAACTTTTCTGCACATTACACATCATCCATTTGGTGTATGGCAAAGGGATGGCGAAGAAGCTCTTTTCACCAAACGTTCCCAGACCAGTAGGGAAGGTTAGGCTTTGGCACCCAAAACACAGCACAACCTGGAGAGTGATGTGTACAGGTGAATTCCAAATAAAGTGCCACCAGCGGTGTTTGCGGATCAGAAGAAAATGGCACGCTAAAATTAATTATAAGTTCGGCAACTTTCTAGGACAGGGATTGTACCTTTGCTTGTCTTCCACTTAATCGCTCCTACCCAAAACAAATCAACCTCGCAGTCAGGGGCCGAGATAACGGGAAGAGGCACCAATCAGCAGCGCCCAAATCTAGTTAGCGCAGACCGGTCCTTTGGCGGCCAGGCCGGGCAGCTGTTGATCTCGGGGTCATTTTTGTACAGCTCTAACAGACAGCGGTGGGAACGGTGCACTGAGAGCTGAGCCCCGGGAAAAGGAGAGGAGGAGGAGATAGGAACGTCCCAGAAAAAAAGTCGGAGAGGGCTGCAAACTGGCTGGGACGCCAGCTCCGTCTGCACGGCGGAAGCGAGAGGGGAGGGAGGAAGGGGAAGAAAGGAAAGAAAGGGGCCGTTCCTCAAAGTTCCGCGTCCCGCCGGCGCTCGCGCGCTTGGGGTAGCTCACCTAGCAGAAGCGTGGTCCAGGTCCGGCCGCGCCCCGCGCGCCGCAGGCCCAGCGCCCCGCGCAACCCGGCCACCAGGCGCCCCCTGAGGCCGCCCCCGGCAGGAGGCCCCGCGGGCTCGGCGCGGGCCCCCTTCCTGCCCGCGGCGCCCTTGCGCCCTGGGGATGGGGACGCGCGCTCGGGTCCCGGCTCCCCGGCGCCGACGTCCGGCGCCCCCCTCAGCGGCGACTGCGAGGCGCGGGGCGGCTGAGGTGGCTTGGGAGCCGCCTCCCGGTGCTTATTCCGCGCCTGCAGGACCATCTTGGCATAGTCGCGCTCGCTCGCTGCGCGCGCCCGAACGACGGCCGGAGAACCGCGGGCTGGCTGGGCGGCCGGCGCGGCTCACTCTCTGGCTGGCGGGCGGGCGCGCGGAGGGCGGGCCGGTCCCTCCCCGCGAGCTGGGAGGCGGGGAGAGCATGAAGGCCGGGCGGCGGCTGCCTGTTTGGCTGTGTGGCCGGGAGGCGGCGCCGGACTCCAGCGCCCGCTGCCGTTGCCGCTGCTCTGGTTGTCACGGCGACCACGAAACGCCAGCGGGCGGGGCGGGGACACCCTGAGAGCTGCGCGGCACCGCCCCCACCGCCCCTTCGCGCCGGACGCGCGCTCCAGCCGGCCAGCGCGCACGCGCGGACTTCCGGCACGGGCGGGGCCCGACCCTGCGGCCGCTTGGCGACCCCCTCCGTTCTCCGGGCCCGCGCGGGCCTTGGCCTCTGCCCGGGAGCTGACTGCCTTCCTGAAGCGGCCGCCCCGCCCTTCTGGGAGAGGCGGGGCAGAAGGGGGCGCCTTCTCGAGGCGGGGTCGCCTGTCGAACTTTTGGAGTCCAGGAAGACTGTCTTGGAGCCCGATGGAGCTCGCGCGTTGGAGGCGGCGCGAAGGCAGCGGGGCCGGACGGACGCGGGGTGGCCCGACCACGGGAAAGGCGGCCGGAAGGGCCACGAAGGGGCGCTATGCGTGCGCTCTGGGGGCGTCGTCAGCCCAGACGTTAGGTTTGTGGATAAAAAGCCACAGTCTCCACTTTCCCCACAAAAGTAGCCTCACCACCGAGGACGCTGCCAAGTGCAACTTCCTCCTTCATGGTGGGCGCAGAAACGCGCACGAGCTGATTTTTAATAGCAACAAAGTATCTGGTGAGGAGCCCATAAGGGTTGAGACGGCGATGTAAACTGAAAACCAGGATAGGAGCTCAAGCTGACGTCTTAAAATGGAACAACGGCCCCAGCTGGAAAGATTATCAACAAGTTATATTCTGTTAGTTTCAGCTGCTGCCACCTTGTCTTTCTTAATAGAAAGAAAGCAAAAAATGTTTGTGTATTGATACGATGCGAGACTTACTCGAAAACAGGTTTGCATTTCCATAGCAGGAGAATGCATGAGTAAATGGAAACCAAGAAAAGGCAGAAAATTTGGCAAATTTCTGTTGACCTTCCTTCCGTGCCAGCATTATTTGCACAAAAACCCAGACCTCGTGAATTACAACGTAGAGAATCTTTTCCTTGCTCTGGCCAGCGAGCTTGTTCCAATAAGTTGTCTTGAAGATTTAAGTTTGTAAATCAAGGCGCGTCGTTTGCTTATCTCCATTGTTACTCCAGGGATTTCACCTGTCTGTAGGTTCTCACTCTATTTCTTTGCCTAGCATTTCCTTTATTAATGTTAGCATCCACTCTCTATTGGACTTTTTCCCAAAGGGCAATGGATTCTTTGGTAAAAAGACTTTTGCCATGCTAATTAATAATTCCTTATAGTTTGTATATTTTGTGAATTTTAATGATTTTCGAAACAGGGAGCAACTATTTTAGACACCGATTTTTAAAAAATGAAAGTGAGATGCAGAAGACATGTAATCTGAAACAATGTGTTAGATAAATTTAATGTTACCTGTGAGATTAATGTTGAGTTTATTGCCTATCAGGTTAAAAATATTTTAATGTATATTAAAGATAATAAAAATTATTTGATTCTGGATTTTTTAATGATTAGAAAGACACATTTGAACTAGTGTTAGACTGCTTGTCTCTTGTATTTGTGGATTTAGGAACTGCTTCCCTTTAAGCATATTACCAGAGAAAATGCTGTTCAATGAATTTATTTGTAAATAAATGCAGGTGATAACAATAAAATGATCATAAAATTGAAACTGGCTTAGCTTTAGCCCTCTTCTACTATGGTTTTGAATTTCTGGAATATGCATAATTTTTCCTCTTTATCTTCAATTGTCCCTCAGAGCCAAGTCCAGAGCCCTGCTATAAGTTTATTCAATTGCATTGGAAAAGGGACCACTTAAAAGACACACTGTGTGGGCTTTTATCACTTTTCCTTTTTACCTTGGCAATCACATGCAGAATCCCAGAAAGAGGCAGTATGGGTTTTTTATTTTTTGTTTTGTTTTTCTTTTTTGTTGTTGATTTAAAGTCACTTTAGGCCCAGGTTCCACCCCCTGACCTTACCAATACTGGCCCTGTTTCATTGTCAGGGTACTCTTAGTTTTTTGAATCACAGTTCCCTCATCCCTACAATGGGGGTAATATAAACATCTACCTCACCGATTAGTAGGAGTTAAATGACTATATGTAAAGTATCTGACAATTACATCCATCAAAGTTATTAATCCATGAATGTTCAAAGTAATTATCTGAATTGAAATAATCGCTCAGTAAGTGTTCAAAGGAGTGGATAATCTACAAGGAGGATGACAAACACACTTATCTTCCTGAGTCTAAGGTTGGCAATCCAGGATGGGCTGTTGGCCAGGGAATGAGAGGAATATAGAGCAAGTAATCAAGCGCAGCCCTAGGCTTCAAGCTTCTCAAGCCGTCTGACCCACTGAATCCCCTCTGAATTGTTCCCTGCTTCCCCATGCCTTAAAAAATTTCACGAATCATTAAGCCTAGACAAAAAAGTAGCTCCTCATGCCCTGCCTCCCAAAAAAGGAGGATGTGTTACACAGGGAGAACGGTAAAGTAAGAACCAGAAGGATATGGCAGATTATATAGTAGATTTGATTTTATCTTCATGATATCTACAAGAACAAGGAATACGGTTTATTTGTATCTGTGTAGGTAACCCAGTGCTGCCTCAGACTGGTGGATGCTCAAAAAACAAAAACAAACACACACAAAAATTTGACAAACTGAGAGCAGCATTTTTGAAAACTGTGTTTACATGGATGATCCTGTTAATCCTAGGTTATGATGAATTTATGCATTATAATTGCTCACCATCATTAACATGCTTTTCTTTCTAGAATTTCCATATATACCAGAAACATAATTCTTAATGTGACATTACAGAAATATTGGGTTAAGTCGGACAGATTCCAAAGATATGAACCCAAAAGAGCCACTACACAAGAAAGATCGTTGGTTTGATTCCTTAGGCACAAACTAAATCTTTTTCTCACTACAAACTTTTGGAGTATTGAAACAAAAGCTTTAAAAAAAAAGATTCAGGAATGGAGATGGAGGGGATTATAAAGATGAAATAAACAAAATTAATATGAAATGCATAAAATCAGAGGAAGAAAGGTGTGTGCAGGAAAAAAAAAGCTTAGTGATATTAAAGTATAAGAACCATGAAAACATCAGATGAGCAATGGAAAAAGTAAATTTGATCCATGGAAGACTGTTGCAAATCAATCTTTATTTTTTCATGTTGGCATTTAAAAAGCCTCATTTGGAATTTTCAAATTCTCCCCTTTTCCTCTCATTTGCTCTTCTATCCATAATAAATGAGAGAGCTACAGCATTTATTTCTTATTCCCTCGAACTAGATCAGTCACTTGATACCTGTTTTGCAGAAGTGTTCCACTGCTAAACACTATATTCTGACAGTTGTCTATTTCACCAGTTGGTTCTACCAAGGGTGGAACTTGCATAATCCAAGCATACTTCCTAGAAAACTAAAATGAGTGCAGCAAAGTGTATCTGTGAAACACTCAACTTTCAACAAACCTCCAACATTAACTTGTCAATGTGTCTGCAATGTATTCCTGTAGTCTGGCAATCACAAATGTAAATTGCTACTCAAAATTTTTGCCTTCTGTCTTTCTTGTAGCTGACCTTGTAATTTAAACTGTTCATGCTTCAGTGAATGTTCCTGAAAAATTCAGAGTTCATTATTAGTCCTAGTTATAATGTATCATCAAGAACCACTCTGTTGCAGAGGGATATGACTGTCAAAGTGCAATTCCTGTTGCTAAGGTCTGCTATGTTCATAATGCCTTGGCAGATATTAGAGACATGAAAAATTCAAATATTAAGTCCCCTTCCCCAAAGAGCGTACAGTTTATTTGAAGAGGCACAGGTAGCTAAAATAAAATATAATTATATAAGCAAAATATGTGATTCCAAGCATAAATGCTAAAAGAATTCCAAAGAAAAGAGATGATTGAGGAGTTTTCAAGGAGGAAGTGAAATTTGGTGGAGATTTTCTTTGAATGAGAGTGAACCTGGAAAAGACACTATAAACAGGGAACTGTGTATTTCTAAAATTCTTAGTATCTGACAAATAGTACATTCTTAAACGAACATTTTAAATCCTTTTTAGAATGAGAAAGGGAAGAAACAACTAACGTAAGTTTGAGGAATAAAGAAATTGGTTCCTGCCAGGCATGGTATAATCGCAACTTGGGAGGCTAAGGCAGGAGGGCCAAGAATTCAAATCCAGCCTCAGTAACTTGGGCCCTAAGCAATTTAGCAAGACCCTGTCTCAAACTAAATTTTTAAAAAAGTGACTGAGGATGTGGTTCCATGGTAAAGCACCTCTGGGTTCAATCCACAGTACCAAAATAAAAATTTTTTAAAAGCAAAAAGGAATAAGTTACAGAGTGAATAAATGAGTTAAGTAATGAGTGGGACATGAAATGCCACAGTGTCCTGTCCCGTGTGGCCTGGCTTTCAGAGCTCCCCAAATCTATCTAGATTAGGGAAGATTTCTCTCCCAAGAGTGCTGAGCTCCACCCAACCTGATGACCTTAGTAATACTGGAAGCCAAGAATCTACCTTGCTTGTATGTAAGAACTTACTTAATCATGTGAACTTGCTTGCATCCAGCATGCCTCTACTAACTCCTTTCCAGAAGTCTGAGCCTTCCTCTCATCTGCCTCCAGACATAGAAAGATTTAGAACTAATTTACTCATACACGATCTGGTCAATCTCCTACCCCCGGTAGCCAGAGTAAGTAGCTGGATATACAGCACAATTATCCTCTCACCCCTAATTTGTTCCCTCTGCCCATCCTTTCCTTGTGCTCTCCTAAGATCTCCAGTTGTTCTTGTTGCACCTGACTTTTTCCCTTGGCTCTTCCTCTTGAGTGTTACCAGAAGATCCTTATGTGTCAGGCTCATTCTCCCACAGCTCCAGCCTCCTCCTTTACAAGAGCTCCATTTTGCCTACTGGAGAGCTATTCTGTCACTAGTGTCCTTACAGACTGCCCATTAGCCTCTTCCTCTCCCATGTCAGTCACCCCTCCCGATCGTCTAGGTTCCTGTATATGCATAATAAGGCCTCTCAGTTCCTTGACATCCTCAAGTCCTGGGCCATGGACTCAACCCATAAAACCTGCTTACTTTTATGGTCACATTCTGCAACTTGTCATTACTCCAATCTGGCTTTGCCTCTGCATATTAAAATTCAGGCATCTCAATGTTCAATGTCCTCCAAGTGCGTTTGGCAGGACCCCTCACTGGAACTCTCTGCCAGTACCCCTCTGCCTCCTCTGTATGTTACCTCCAACTTATCTGTGTGGGAAAACTTACTGTCCAGCTTCAAATCTGTACCCATGCTGCTGAAGATTGCTGGAAAAATCCCATAACTTGGAAGGCAGGAACCCTTATGAATTCTTAGTTTTCATCAGCAAATAGCTCCTTAGTGCTTCATTCCTCGCTCTCCTGGTTCCATTCTCCAGAGCAGGTATAACAACTCTCTGATAGTCTCTTAAACCTGTATCCTGTCACCCACCCTGTTACTTCCAGAAAGTGACCTTTTCTCCTACTCCATGGAGCAACTTGACACCATTAGAATGGTGTCCACATTATGGCTTCTACATTCCACAGACTCACACATGATTCTCCTTCCCACACATCTCGAGAAGGAGCCCTTCTTCCATACACAACCTCTTTGTCTTCCAGAGGATGGCCTGCACCCCCTCACCACCACCATGCTGATGCTTCACAGTTGCTTGGTCATCCCTCCATTGCTTCTGGCTGACTTAAGTCTTACACATGCCTAAATGAGCCCTAACTTCATTAGAACCCTCCTCCAAACCAATGTTTCCCCAAGACAGCAACCCTTTCTCTCCCTTTCTTGCCAGAATTCCTTGTATCTGCTATCTCTGCTTTCTCATTTTCCATTCACCCCCATTCTCACAGCAGTCAGTCATCTGCATCTATGACTCCCCAGAACTACTCTTTCCAAGAACACTAATGACCTTCATGCTGCTAGTTTTACAGGACACACTAGTCTTTATCTATCTCGCCAGCTAACCATTGTTTCCTTTGGTTTTTCTGACCCACACACTCTTCAGGCTTGTGACCCCTTTGTCTGTTCTTTGCTAGTCTCCCATAAAGGCACTTCTTGTTCACAAATTTTGACGTCTCCTAGACTTTAAAAACAAGACTGTCTCTATCTATTTATCTATCTATCATCTATCTATCTATCTATCTACTTATCATCTATCATCTATCTCCCTTCCACACATATTCCTTGGGCAATCTCATGACTGTCTTTTTGCTGGACATTTCCCATTTCCCAACCTGTGTCTCCAGCTCTCCTCCCTAAGCTTCAGACCCATATACCCAGCCACCTATTGGATGTTTCACTAAGATGTCTTTTTGGTACCTCCTCCTTCTTCCCCAGTCTCTTCATCTTAGTAAGTATCACCACCGTTCCCTCATTCCATTCCATTATCCATGAGGTCATTCTTGTTCCCTTCTCTTACTTCCTACACCCAGTAAATCATTGAACCCTGGTGATTCTGTGTTATGAACGTCTGTAATTTATTTCCATCCTCACTGCCATCATCCATCATCATGGCCTTCAGCAGCACTTCACAACTGGTCTCCTTGCATCTTCTCTTGCTGCCAGTCTTCCAGAGAGCTATTTCTAACACACAAGTCATTTTCCCGCCATGAGGTGAGCTGTTTTGCTCTGCTGTGTGCTCCCACCATGATGTGCTACTACAGGTCTAAAAACAATGGAGCTGACAGATCATGGACTAAAACCTCCAAAGCTATGAACCAAAATAAACCTTTGCCCTTTACAAGTTAATTAATTATCTCAGGTATTTCTTATAACTTTTTTTCAGCCAGATCAAAAGATCTGATAATTTTAGAGGACAAAAAGTTTATTTGAGGGCGGGCAGTTTTAGAGGTCTTAGTCCATAGAAGGCTGACTGTCTCTCTGGTGGGAGGTCATGGCAGAAGGGCATGATGGAGAAAAGCAACTCAAGACATGACTATCAGGAAACAGAGACTCCACTCACCACCTACAACATACATACCGCAATGGCACATCCCCAGTGACCCAGTTCCTCTGGCCATGCCCTATCTGCCTGCAGGTGCCACTCAGTTAATCACTGTCAAGAAATTAATGCACTGGGTAGGTTAAGACTCTGATAACACAATCATTTCACTTCTGAACTCTCCTGCATTGTCTCACACATGAGCTTTTGGGATCACCTCACAGTTAAACCAGAACAATAACAGAATCTAACAATGCATAATACATATTTGATGAATAAACAAGTGAACCAAATTTTATATGACAGAACACTAATACAGATTGTTAACAATTAGGTGATAGATGGGTTTAAGTCTAACTTTTCAAAGTATTCATTATGCATTTCAAAACTCTTAGTATTTCAGAATAACCTTGCAGGCCTATTTAAAGACTGAAAGATTTAGGATACTCAGTTGTTCTACTTGTGAAGCAGGTATTAAGTCAACCCACCTAAGCTCATACCAGGAGTCTTCTTTTGTTCTCAGGAAACTAATCTTAGGGAATAGCAGTAGATGAGTCATTGCCACGTCAAGATGAGCAAAAGTTCACAATGCTCAGCACTGAGCGAGTGAGGGAACTCCTTACCTTTGCCCACCAAGCTCTATGGTGCTACAGCATCTGTTTTATAGCTGGCAACAGGTTAGGGAGGAGTAACAGGAAGGACTATGTTTATGTCTTTTCAGAGAAAACTTGCTTGGGTTCCAGCAGTTAATTTTTGCACCTGGATCATGGACACTGCATCTGGGGGTGTCAAGGCTACTTTATAAGAACTGGAGTACGAAATACAATTAAATCATACACTAGTCTTGGTCTTGCTGTGGTACACGGGGCACCGTACTAGATTCCTAGCAGCTTTAGGAAGAATATGGTGTATGAACTCTGCAGTCTCAGAAGGAACTGAGACCCAGTTGCCATTGTCCCTAAGTTAATAAGAGAATTCAGGGCCAGAGGAGAAGAAAGAACTTATCCTAATCCTTTCTGACATGCCTAAAATAGCTTGTTCGTTGGGCATGGTACCTAAAAAAGAAACAAGTGACATTAAATGAGCACACAGCTCAGAATTCCATGATTGGAACTGTGTGGTCTGTGGACTTTCACAGTTCTCCACTGGATGGGGTTGATTAGGGATGGTTACTATTATGATTTAAATGTGAAGTGTCCCCCAAAGGCTCACGTGTGACAATTTAGGAAGGCTAAAGTGAAATGATTGGGTTATAAAGACCTTAACCCAATCAGTGAGTCAATCCCTCTAGGTATTAACTGGCAACTGTAGGCTTGTAGGGTGTGGCTGGAGGAGGTGGGTCACCAGGGGTGGGTCTTTGGAGTTTCTCTCTCTGTTCTGCTTGTAGATGTGATGCTTCAAGCTCTGCTTTCTGGAGCCATGCCTGCTGCCATGATGTTCAGCCTCACATCGAGCCCCGAGGAATGGAGCTGGCCTTTTTCGGACATAGACCTCTGAATCTGTGAGCCCCTAAGTAAAGCTTTTTCTCTTAAAATGTGTTCTTGTCAGGTCTGTCAGTCACAGCAGCACAAATGCCCCCTAATAAAGGTATCACGATGCTAATGACACATTAGAGCCAGTGATCTTCCTGACTGAGCCTTTCTCAATTCTCAACTGTTCAAAGTGTAAAAGTCAAAGAAAGTGAAGTTGTCCCTCTGGCCTCCCCTGAAGAGATGGCACAATAACCCCATCCAGTGATTGGCCCAAATGCTATGTCTTGCTTTGTGCAATCAGAGTTTAGTCACACTTGTATCTAAAACAGTCTTGTGGTCAAGCCGACACTGACTAATCTACGGTTCCTTTGACAGCTATCACAGCACGGAAAACCACAGAGACTTGTCTGTTCACCTTTCCTCATCTCCCATGATGAAATAAGCACAATTAGGATTTTAGGAAGCTACATATGTGGCACACTCAATGCCTTCATTATCAACTTCAAAGTTTTAATCTGCAATATTTTTTCCTCACAGGGAATTACACTTGCATGGAGAATCTGATGTGAGTTACCAGGTATGACACAGAGAATTGTGTAACATAAAATAGCCCCTGATAGCAATCCTGAGCAATGAACCAATGCTTGGGCATCTTTGAAGCCCAATCCAGCCACAATCAATGGAGAGATGAAAACACTGGAAGTTAAACTCATACAATTTGGTAAGCTCAATGCAAATATCATAAAAGTTGCCTTATTGAAAACTTACGTATTCTGAATTTCTTTTCTTCGGTGACTATTTTTGATAATTGCATGCCTTCCAGAAGACTATTGAGTGGATTTGATGGTCAAGGAGGAAGAGTATGGGAAGATGATGAGACAAAAGGAAGACTGAGGACCTAAATAGGGGGGCCCAAAGAGTGGAGAGAAGATGGAGACAGAGCAGGAAGGGGATAAGTTAGGGAATGAGCAGCTCATTGGAAGCTGGAGGCAGAGGCAATGCTGCTGTTTGGAGTCCTTCATGCATCTGGTATAGTGCCTCAGGGAAGCTTCTCTGAGGCCCCAGGACAGGCTACCTGAGGAGTCTGCCTTATCATTCCTTGGCTGCCACAAGAGGAATTCCACCTTCCTTGCTTTATTTAATGGGATTCCAGGATAATTCTATTTAAAAGATGTATTAAACCCAGCAAAGATGTAGTGACACACAACCTAAGGCATTCATAAAATGTATTGGGAATGGAGGGGGAAGGGGCAAGGGTGAGAAATTAGGGGGGGTCTAGGGGGCAAATTAATTTTCAGAATATATACATATCATATTGTTTCATTGGAAACATTTTTGATTGTACAACAACTAAATTTCTTAATTAAAAAATGGCACATCTGTAGCAAAAGGTAAAAGTCAAGAAGCAAAATCTTTAGGGAGTCTGCTTTAAAAGCAGATTGCCATCCCTTGTGCCTAAATAGGGAGGAATTTGGAGTAGGGCCTTAATCTAAGTCTAACCAGAGATGCACTGGATTCCTAACACACCTTGCTAAGTGCTGGCCTGGAAGACTGTATAGGTCTCATTTAATTCCAAGTAATCCATCCTGACTGTTACAGATCACATTCCCCAGGATGTTAAAAAATGTTGTTGTTGCATTTACTTATTTTGCATTTGTTTATAAAGAGAGAGAAGGACAGTGAGAGAGAGAGAGAAAGGGAGCATCAATTTTTTATTTAGTTTTTCATGTGGCTTTCATTGCTTTGACACTTATTCGTATACATGGTGCTGGGGTTTGAACCTGCTTTCTTGGGCATGCCAGGCAAGCGCTGTAACAACTGAGCCACCACTCCAGCCTCTGTTCAGCATTTCTTGAGGATAAATATTTTCTCAAATTCCTGAATTATTAATATTTAATAATCCATACATTTATAAGAGACGCATTCAGTAAAAGCAAGCATATTTTCTCTGTAGAAATCATGAAAAAACAATAGGGATATATTATCACAAAGTTTACCTTTTATGCAGCTTTACCGGAGTCATGTTTTGGAAGAATAGCTATTGAATGTCCACAGTGATTCTTCTTTACACATTTAAGATGGTTCTTGGAAATAGGTCTTAGAAATACTGCCAAGAAAATGAGGTAGATAACAATAAGACATGTACTACTTCTAAAACTTTGTTAAGAGGCTACACAGATATAATATTTTGGGGATCTGTGGAATTCAAATTTTTCAGAGATGCCAGAGTTGTTGAGGTCATCTGGTACTTTTGGAATTTGAAGGAGGGTACCCACAGCTGCTCAGTGGATACCCATAGTCCTGCCGGTTCTCATCCCTGAAGCTCTAGCAACATTAAAATTATCTGAGAGAGTTTAAGAAATGCCAATGCCTAGTTCTCTCTCCAGACTAATAACATCAGATAGGGAACTTCTGTACCTTTTAGAAGTTCCCTCTAGTGATTTGGCCAAAGGGGGAAGCTAAGACCTACAGCTTTAGGAAATGAATAAATGTTCTCATTTCTTATTCCTTATGATATGATAGCTTTAACACATTTTTTTACATCTTTAAATAGGCTCTATATAGTTAAAAGAAAAAATAATGGGATAATACGGTTATCATTTTCTGTTACTATAACAAAATAACTGAGGCTTGATACTTTTCAAAAGAAAGAGGTTTATTTAGCTCATGGTTTTAGATATGGAAAGTCCAAGATCTGGTGATGTCATCCATTCAGCCTCTGGTATGGGCCATTGGCTATATTACAACATGGTGTGGGAGAGAGCAGTCATATGGTGGACAAGAAACAAGAAATATTCAGTGACAAGCTTGCTCACCCTTCTGTTCTTCCTCCTCTTGATCCTTTTCCTTCTTGTACTAGGGATTGAACCCAGGGGTGCTCCAATCATGAATTAAATTCCCAGCCCATTTTTAAATTTCATTTTGAGATAGGGTCTCACTAAGTTGCCCAGGATGAGCTGGAACTTGTGATCCTCTTGCCTCAGCCTCTAGTATTTCAAGCATGTGTCATAACACTCAGCTTGGCTTGATCTTATAACAACTCACTCTTGCAGGAATTGATCAAAATCTACATAAGAAGAACTGCATTAATTCTTTCTGAGGGAATCACTCAAAGAACCCAGTCACCTTTCATTAGGCTTCAGCATTTCAAGGTTCTACTGCTTCTCGATATTACCACATTAGGATGAAGCTCGCAGCACATGAGTCTTTGGAGGACCCCTCAAACCTGTCTCCATTCAATCCCCTCTTGTGTAATTTCTCTAACACTTAAATCATGGCACAGATGCTAATTTAACCCACAGTGCCCAGTATGTGCATAGTATTGGTTGGAAAATAGTTTGGAACTTCAGCCTGGGATGTCAGAGATTCACCATCCAGACCCAGCTCTTCTACTCTGCCCAGCCCCAGCTTGGTTATAACTCAAGCAATCTAAGCAAGTCTCAATTTCTTCCCTCTTTTTGAACTGGCAAGAAACAGAAAGAGCCTGAAAATGATGGATGTAGCAGGGAGAGATGAATCAAGGTGCAAATTTGAAAGTCAGTGAGATGGCATGAAATATTTTGGAGAAAAACTCCTCATGCCAAATCCTGTTTTCCCTGGAGTCACCAGGGCACAATACATTTCATTAGCCAGACATGGAAAAGACCCAGGAATTTGAAGGGTCATGAAAACAAAAGAAATCCAGGCTTAGGCATCCCACATATTTATGTATGGTTGTGACTGAACATGGTAATGATACATTTGTTCTTTACGTCCAAAGACAAGAAAACCAATATGATGTCAGAGAAAATACTCAACAGAGGAAAGTCTCATACTAACAAATAATACTTCCCACAAAATTAGCCTTTACCATGCCCAGGCTCTAGACTAAGACTTTCACGTACATCAGCTTGCATAATTCTCAAAACAACTTATAAGGTGCGTACTTTCATTATCTCAAGGGTTATAAGAGAAAAAAAACAGAAAGGCTGAATAACATGCTTAAGGTCACACAGCTAGTTAGAGTTGAATTCAGAAGGGCCACTATGCTAACCTTTGGCACTACAATCTCTGGTGAGGTGGAAAATTCATACAAAGACACCATGATTTGTGGTTTCCCTTAAGAGCTCAAAATCGCTTTTTTGAAAATAAAGGCCATTAGGTTTCATCATGGTGACCCATGGAGCTGAATGAATAATCTGTTCATGAATGCAGGACACCAACTGTAGGAGAAATGCCTTACTATGAGATGCATGAACAGCAAAAGTTCTCCCTAAATTCATTACTATCCAAGTAAGGAAGTTTAATGACTTGGTGCCATGAACAAACTGAAAGTACAGAAAATCCCAAATAAATATTTTCTAGCACCAGCTACCCAGTCGGCAGCAGGCTGGGGTTTTGTCCCAGAGGGGAGGAAGTTGTGCAGACTTAAATAAACTCAGACACAGCGATGAGTGCTCAGCGGAGGCTGGACATGGGACTCTGGTGCTCCAGGACGGCAGCAGCAACAGGAACAGAGGGACAGCTTTAGTACACACAAATTATGGAGTCCCCTGAATCTGATCGTGTGAAGAAGCAGGGAAGTGGCCACCATTTTGAATCCTCACAGAGAGCAAGTGGCACAGGAAACTGCTTCATGAACAGTGAACCTAAAACCACTGGATCCAGAGCAGAAGAGCAGCTTCAGGTCCCCAGTGTTTTGACTGTCTGCTCTGGGAGCTGGGTGGGCCTGGTGGATCCTCCCTACTAATCAGGCAGTGAATCCCATTCAGAGGCTTCCCATCCTTCCCATTACCTGCCTGATCTGCACGTGGAGTCCATGACCAGGATTCTGCTCAATAGGACCTAAACAGCCTGGGGAGGTTCGGCCTGCAAGTTCAGCAGATATTGTCTGAAACTCTCAGGTGGAGCAGAGGCTAGAGTCAGCCTCAGAGACCTATGAACGGAAGGGGTAACCTGGCATTAAGTGCTTTCATCTACTTTCACACCCTGAATTCTGTAAACAGAAGTGGTCCCATAGGTCCTGGGTGCTCCAAGTGGAACTGGGTTTCCATGCCCCCTAGTGGTTCCATTTGAGACCTCCACAAACATTAGTCTACTATGGCTGGTGTCTCCTTAATGCCTGCCTCCCCTTGCTGGGGTTGTGACTTCCCCATGCATCATCTCTTGAGGCAAGTGGGGATCTCATCCCAAGAGTGGGATGATAATGGTCCCAGGTGAGCTCAGGATGGCCACACTCCTTGGAACAGCAAGAATACCTTAGAGCTGTACCAGAATCCACAAGACTCCCAGTGATTCCTGGGTCCCCGGAAAAAGTGGGAAAAGAGTTTGGGCAGGCAGACACTAAACTGCCCAAGAGTACAACTCTGGTGGCCCTAAAGACTGTTCTCCCAGGAAGCAGGGAAGATGAATGTCTGCAACCCCTCTACAGGAGAAAATTACTGTGAGGCCTCTTGGGGAATCTCCTTGTCAGCTGAGATCACAAAATTCATGCCCTCCAACAAACTCAACTAGGAACTCACTACAGCAAGAAGTCAGTCTGAACACATGCCCCACAGTACATTTTGACCTCAGTGATAATAATTCATTACCTTCTCAACTCTTTTTGTTGTTGTTGTTGTTCATAGAATTGGTGTTCCTTGTTTTATGCATTTTCTTTGTTTCTGTGGTTGTTTGTTTTTTACTGTTGCTGTGTTTTATTGTATTTGTCTGCTGTGTCCTTATAGCTGGAGTTCAACCTGTGGCTGTCTGCAATATTGCAAACTAGTGCTCCCTCTCTTTGGGCTGAAAAGACCACCACTCTCTTCCACCCCTTTCTTCCCTTTACTCTGACAATTCCTAAACTGTATTCTGATCTCTCTCATTTTCCCTCAAATTCATTAGCCCACTCTCATAACATTTCTATCTTTCCCTATTTTTAGCAGAATAGCCTAAACATCTCTACTATCTTGTAGCTCTATATCCTAATTCATAATTTCCATACTACCTTCCTACCTCATTTCCTTTGCTCTCTAGACTTTTTTCCCTCACTACAGAGGTCCTGGTAAACTGAAGTGAACGCCATATTTGAAAATGGGTGTTTGCTTGCTAATCACATATAGTGTGAGAGCTTTCATGGAAGAAAACTGCTAATCCAATTGCTCCTATACATACTAATCAACACAGAAACAGGTACAGTCGACACTGTTTGTTGAATGCATTAGCTGCACTTATTGACTTCTACAACCTGTCCCCCAGGGTATTGGAAAATCTAAAGGACCACAATACTTCAGATTGGGGTGCCAGCCATTGAACTCTGCTACACATATTGTACCCCAGCCCAACTAAGCAAAGAGATAAAAAGCTCCAATATCATCAACAAAGCCCCCAAGAGAATTACTCAAGCTACACTCCCCTTAACTGAAATTGAGGAAAAAGGGAAACAATCCTTCACCTAAACCCCACAGTCCCCCATCCAAGGAGTCCATGGTCAGAGTCCTAGATGAAAACCTAGAAAAATGTATCAATAATATGATTAGTAATTCAATCAAAGAATTAAAAGAAGATTTAAGGAAAGAGATGAGAGCAATTTCAAGAAATGAGAGACCACATATACAAAGAGTTGGACATTCTGAAAAGAGATGTAGCAGAGATCTTAGAATTAAAAAAAAACTGTCAACCAAATCAAAAGACCATTGGAAGATACTAAAACCAGAGTAAATTTAATAGAAAATAGAACCTCAACTCTCGAAGAACAAACATCAGACAACGAAGACAAGCTGAGCAATGTTGAGTTCAAGGAGGACAGACAAGAAAAGAAGCTTATTGAGCATGATCAGAATGTCCAAGTAGTAACTGATGAGATGAGAAGAAATAACATGACAGTAATTGGGATTGAAAAAAACACAGAAAAACAAACAAGAGCCGTTAAGAATCTTCTGAGCGAAATTGCCAAGCAGAATTTTTCCCACGTCACAATTGATCCAGAAAAATCAAATTCAAGATGCCTATGGGACACCAAACAGACCTAACCAAATGAGAAATTCAAATAGACTCATTATTTATAAAATGAATCACAGAAATATCAAGTAAAGAATTCTAAAATCAGCCAGGGAAAAACACCAAATAACATTCAGAGTAAGACCAGTAAGGGTTAGTATGGATTTCTCAGATCAGACAATAAAGGCCAGGAGAGCATGGAATGATATTTTTCAAATTTTTAAAGAAAACAATTTTCAGCCTAAGATACTATACCCTGCAAAACTCAGCTTTAAATGTAATGGGAAATTAAATACTTCAATGGTAAATTCAAGCTAGCAAGGTACCTGAACACAAAGCCTGCACTACATAAAATTTTCAAGGACATACTTCATTCAGAGGAACACACAAATAACTTTCAAAACCCATAAACAGAAGAAAGCCAATAATCACAAAGCACACTAACAGATATCCAAGATGGCACAAAACACAGCAATAGTCACAACATCAGGGACCCAGATTCCCATATCTATTCTAACTCTGAACATGAATGGACTCAATGCCCTAATCAAAAGGCACAGATTGGTTTACTGGATGAAAAAACAAAATTCAACAATATGCTGCCTACAGGAGACAAACCTCACAATCAAAAATAGACACAGAATGATGGTGAAAGTTTGGCAAAATGTCTACAAGGCTTATGGCCTGAAAAAGCAAGCTGGCCTTGTGACCCTTATACCCAATAAAGCTAATTTTGACCAAAAACTAATCAGAAAAAACAAAGAAGGTGGCTATATCATAGTAAAAGGAACAATTCAGCAAGAAGACATAATGATAGTTAACATTCATGCCCATAATTATAACCCTCCCAAATATATGGAAAAAGAACTCAAGGATATTACACCTATCATCAGTCTCAACACAATAATACTCAGGGACCTTAATACACCATTATCAACAAGAGACAGATCATCAAAGAAAAAAATCAACAAAGATATCTCTAATCTAAACAATTCTATAAATGAACTGAACTGAACAGATATTTACAGAATATTCCATCCCAATAGGTGGAGTTTACCTTCTTCTCAGCAGCTCATGGATCCTTCTCCAAAACAGGCCCCATCCTAGTCCACAAAACTAACCTTAACAAATATAAAAAAGTTGATATAGTCCCATGTATTCTGTCAGACCATAATGGTATGATCTTAGCAATTAATAGCAAGAAAAACAACAGAAACAACTCAAATACTTGGAAATTGAATAATACCCTCTTAAATAAAGAATGGATAAAAGAGATAATAAGAACAGAAATCAAGAAATTCTTGGAAACAAGTGAGAATGATGAAACAATGTATTGACATCTCTGGGATAGTATGAAAGCATTCTTAAGAGGTAAATTTATAGCACTGAGTGCCTTCATCAAAAATCAGGAAAAAGCCTAAATAAATAGACTCATTCTGCAACTCAAATCCCTACAAAAAGAGGAACAATTCAGTCCCAAAACTAATAGAAGATAGAAAATACCTAAGGTCAGAGCTTAAATCAATGAAATTGAAAACAAATAAAAATTATCAATAAAACAAAGAGTTGGCTTTTTGAAAAAGTAAATAAGATCAGCAGACCCCTTGCCAACCTCACCAAAATGAAGAATGAAGTGAAACAATTCAACAAAATCAAAGATGAAAATGGAGATATCAGCACTGACTCAACAGAATTCCAGAAGATTATCAAAACTTACTTTAAAAAAATATACTCTTTCAAATTTGGTAATCTGGAAGAAAGGGATAAATATCTTGCCACATAAAAGATCCCCAAATTAACATGGGAGGATATTGAAATTCTAAACCAACCAATCTCTGATAGCAAAATTGAAACAGCAATCAAAAGCCTTCCAAAAAAGAAAAGCACAGGACCTGATGGATTCATGGCAGAATTCTATCAGACCTCTACAGAAGTGTTAACACCGATCTTCTACAAGGTTTTCCACGAAATTGAAATGGTTGGAACCCTCCCAAACACTTTTTATGAAGCAAATATAACCCTGATACCAAAACCCAAAAAGACACAACAAGAAGAGAAAACTACAGACCAATTTTCCTGATGAACATAGATGCAAAAATGTTTAATAAAACTCTAGCCATCCAGAGCCAAAAATACACCAAAAAGATAATACAAGTGGGCTTTGTTTCCGGAAAGCAGGCCTTGTTTTACATACACAAATCAATAAATGTAATTCAACACTTAAACAGAATTAAAAATAAAAATCATATAATCATCCTAATTGATGCAGAAAAGGCCTTTGATAAAATTCAACACCCATTTATGCTCAAAACTCTGAAGAAAATAGGGATCAAAGGAAGATACTTTAATTTTGTAAGAGCCATTTATAAAAGACCCATAGCCAACATTATGCTTAATGCAGAAAGACTGAAAGCATTTCCACTGAATTCAGGAACAAGACAAGACAAGACAAGTATGTCCACATTCACCACTCATATTCAATATAGTCCTTGAAAACCTAGACACAGCTGTCAGACAAGAGAAGGAAATAAAAGGAATTAGAATATGAAAAGAGGAAGTCAAGATGCCTCTATTTGCTGATGACATGATCCTATACCTAGAAGACCAAATAAGCTCAACCAGAGCACTGCTAGAGCTTATAAACAACTTCAGCAAAGTGATTGGTTATAAGATCAACACTCATAAATCATTAGCTTTCCTATACTCCAGCAATAATTCCACTGAAGAAGAAATCAGGAAATCTGTCCCATTCACAATTTCCTTAAAAATAATATAATACTTAGGCATCAATCTAACGAAGGATATAAAGGACCTCTACAATGAAAACTATTAAGCATTAAAAAAAGAAGCTGCAGAAGACCTGAATAGTTGGAAAAACATTCCATGTTCTTGGTTAGGCAGAATCAATATGATCAAAATGGCCATTCTACAAAAAGCCCTATATAGTTTCAATGCAATCCCCATCAAGATGCCAATGACATTCTTCACAGTATAGAAAAAGCAATTCTCAAATTTGTATGGCATACCGGAAGGCCCAGAATAGCCAACCCATTACTCAGCAAGAAAGAGGAAGCAGGAGGTGTCAAAGTTCCTGACCTGAAATTATACTATAGGGCTATAGTAACAAAAATAGCATGGTATTAGTATCAAAACAGAAATGAAGACCAATGGTACAGAAAAGAAGATAATATGATAAACCCTCAAATCTTTAAGCATCTGATATTTAATAAAGGGGGCAAAAGCATAGCATGGAAGAAGGAGAGCCTGTTCAACAAATGGTGCTGGACAAACTGGACAGCTATATGCAGACAACTGATATTGGATCCTTACCTCTGCACAAGAATCAAATCAAAATGGTCAAGAATCTGAAAATTAAACCAGCCACTATACAATTGCTTGCAGAAAAAGTAGGATCAACACTACACAACATAGGTATCAGCACCACCTTCCTTAACAAGACTCCCATACCGCAAGCATTAAAGCCAAGAATAAATGAATGAGATGCCATTAAACTAAAAAGCTTCTGCATAGCTAAAGAATTAGTCAAGAGTGTCAAGAGAGAACCTACAGAATGGGAGACAATCTTTGCCTGCTACACGTGGGACAGAGGGCTAATATCCAAAATATATAAAGAACTCAAAAAACTGAACACCAAAAGCACAAAGAATCCAATCAATAAATTGGCTAGAGAGCTAAACAGAAATTTTTCAACAGAGGAAGTCCAAAAAAGCCCGTAAATATATGAGAAAATACTCTACATCACTAGCAATCAGAGAAATGCAAATCAAAACTTCACTGAGATTTCACCTCACTCCTGTCAGAGTGGCAAAAAATGAAGAATACGAATAATGACAGCTGCTGGAAGCAGTTGTGGGAAGAGAGGAACACTGTCACACTATTGGTGGGACTGTGAGCTTGTACAGCCACTCTAGAAAACAGTATGGAGAATCCTCAAAAAATTAGGGCTGAAACCACTTTAATGACCCAGCTATTCCACTCCTAGGTATTTTCCCAAAAGAGCTAGAATCGGCATATTACAGAGATATAGCTTCATCAGTGTTTATAGCAGCTCAATTTAATATGGCTGAACTATGGAACCAACCTAGATGCCCCTCACTGGACGAGTGGATTCAAAAACTATGGTACATATATGCAATTGAATTCTACTCAGCTATTCGAGAGAACGACATCATGGCATTTGCCACCAAATGAATGGAGATGGAAAAATTATGCTGAGTGAAATATCCCCAACTCAGAGACTCAAAGGCTGAATGTTTTCTCTCACATATGGAAGCTAGTATACAATCGGAGACAGACTGAAAGTTGGCTAAGCTAATAATAACCTCAACATGGGTGAATTTTTACATGAGCAGGGGAACCTTGCCCATGATACTGGGGGACAAAGGGAAGGTGGCAGGAAGGTGGGGAGGGAAACAGGAAAGATATTAAGGAGGTTGGAGGGAGGGGGTATGGGGGTATCAACCCAGTGAGGAACCTTCGACTTTCATGAGAAATCCAACTATCAAGGGGGAAGCCTCAAATCGAGGGGAACCCGAGGGAGTAAACCACGGAATGGCATCAGCCTTGTCTTTCTCTGTCATTATACATTTATTCTTATTTGTATGACAATGATTCCCTCCTAAACGTAAGACTATCTTAAATGAATAAAAAATGAATAATAAAAAAACATCTCCTGTAGTCACAGGATTTCACAAGTATGTTCAGTGCAACTAAGGGCAGCATTTCATGGAGATTAACCTGAGCTCTACTTAATTTATATATTTAAAAGTAATCCATTTGCATACTTTGTAACTCTATTGTTGGTAACAAATGACTTTCACTTTTGCTGACAGCCACTGAAACACCCTAAGGTGTTGTGACATCACCATAGCTGGGAACCACTGACTTGGAAAATAAACCTGAGCAGGAAGATATTTATATAACTGCTTTAGAAAAAGTAGCTGCAAGGCAAATAAAACTAGACATTAGCAGTGTGTGTCAGGCCTCATAGCTTAGAGCCTTCCTGGAAAAGTGAGCAGGAAAGAAGTAGCTGGGGGCAAAGCAAAAATATCACAGTGTTGTGGTTGTGTCTGCTAAGATAAGCTTTGGGGCATTCTGCTGCTGGCCAGGGCTCTAGGACCTAAATTCTATAGTCAAAGCATTTATTGCATAAGATTTAATCTACACAGGCTAAAAATGACAGGTGCAAATGATATACCATGAGGGAAAGAATAAGCTACTTCTCTTAGGACATTTTGGTTCCTTGACCCTCCAGGCCAGCTATATGATTTTGGGCACGTCACTCAATGAAACTGTAAGGGAATGAAGTATATGATACTCTGAGTCCCATCCAGCTCCAAAAATCTACAAAGTTTTGGTTGAAATGAGGATGTGTATAATTTTGATTCCCTTTGAGAAAGACTAGCTCTGATTGCTAGGTTTTCACTGCATATTTTCCTCCTGCTTTCAATCTTCTTCCAGCAATCCACCCCCAAATTATTTTCTTATTCATTTCAAATGGATAGATTTTTCAGAACTCTAACATGTTCTCTTGTCCACAGACACTAAGACATACTTGCTTGCAATCAATCTATATGAGCATTATTTAGGTTAAAACTTATTGATCCAAATAATATCTATATATCCAAACTCCATGAATTTCCATTGATCATTATGCATTCTTCTTTCCCATTTCATCCCCCACCTAAATTGCATTTTGTGTTGTTTCATTAAAGAGAAGAAATTATATGGAAGAAGTTTGTTTTCAAATATTGATATGTCCCTTTTGGTTACATTTCAAATGATCAAGATAGATTTGAGATGACCCCAGGTATGGTGAACTAATTATTGCAAGATTCTCAAAGTCTGCACCACAACTGTAGGTGGTTTTATTATTTAAGAACAGTGAAAGCAAAAATTTCTATTCATAAATCCAACATATGTTGGTGACTTACTATGGGTTGGATAGTGGGCTTGATGTTGAAAATAAAGGTGAACAAACCTAGTAGAAGAGGAAAATGTCGAAGTTGTATCAGCCATCTTCTGGAGCATTGCTGGATTTGAGAGTCCTTTAGATCCTCCCCTCCAGACATTCCCTCCCCTCATCTGTGTTTCCTACCCATGTCCTGGGGCTTCCAGAAGAATGGTATTTCATCACTTGACCCTACATACATACCAACCTGTGAGGGGTTGGCACATTGCTACTCCCAAGACTCAAAACAAAAATTATGGATCAGCCACTTCTGCAGGTCATGCCAGCTGAGAAGTTGAAAAAATAAATCTGTAAAGAGTGGAATGCAACAGACTGGGAGGGGTAATGCAGGAGGGAATAGATGAGGGAATTAATTCATTAATTAATCTTGGAGAATGCTGCTGCTTCCCACCAGTCTTTGGTTCCAGATCCTTCCCAAGTTCCAGTCACATTTCAACATTCCAGGGCTTGAGGGACCTTGCAGTTTTCTGTATAAACCTACCCAGTTTTTAAAAAAATATTTGAAACTTTGAGCTCTAACTAAAATTAATATATAATTATAATTAAGTGTTATTGCTAAGATAATTCAAGCAAATATAGAGCAAATTTTTACCTATTTTGTTTATGCAAATAGAGCAAATATGACAATTGTTTTTAATGATGATTGGGTCAATAACAACTAATGTTCTTCAATTCTTTCCACTATAAACGCTAATAAGTAGCAATACTCACCAGATGTTGAGCTTCAGAATGGGTGTACAAGATTCAAAGCAATGGTGGACAATCTTATTTGGATCTAAGACGAATTTAGGGAAGAGAAAAAAATGTGCTCAGGTTGTATTTGTGTTTCATTCAAAATGGCTTTGTTGTTGCTTCCAGGGATGGAAATGATCTTTTAACAGTTCAGGTAATTTATTTACTGAAGAGAAGAATAGCAATGAGAAAACTGTTTTTCAGCCTCTGAAATGGTACAGTCCAGGTACAGAATTCATAACACACCTTTTTAGCTGTCCTTCTCTTATGTTTGAGTAGTACCTTAACCTCTACCTTGTGAATTCCTCTGTATTTATCCCAGTTATCCTCCCATCCTCCTAAAAAAGCTATCCCTGAAGGATAGATTGCTATCCCCAGTTAACATATGGAGAAGCAGAAGCCTCTGGGATTTTCAAAGTGAGTTCTTGGACTCATTCCCATCAGGAAGAGGGGTTACCTGTCCCTCTTCTGGATCAAGGACAGGGTCCAAGAATGTAAAATGGTGGAAGTGACACTGTGTGACCTGTGAGACTGTTTTGCAAGGGCAACTGATCCACCTGCCTCTTCCACTGGGATGAACACCTTTGAATCCTAGGCCTTCAGAAGGTCAGCTACCCCAAAGATGTATGCTAGATGCAGGGAGACACTGTGGTAGGGAGTGGTGCCAGAAGCCCCAGTTGTTTCAGCCCCCCACTGTGTAGGTCTTCCTAGTTGGCACCAGTCTGAATGGAAAGGCCATCAAGGGAATACTAACCCCAGCCACTATCTGAATGTCATTGCATAAGGACCAAACACTGCTTAGATCTGCCCAGTAAAACCCAAAGCAGTGAAAGATAATAATAAATGTTTGCTATTGTTTTATGCCACTAAGTTCAAAGTGGTGTGTTGTGCTGTAGGCTCCAAGAGAAGTGACTTTCCCAGATCACTGAGGGATTTCCCAGTGAAGCTAGAGCTAGAATCAATTCATTCCACTCAGTGCAGAATTAACCAGACAACTCCACTAGGCCCTGGGGACCAGCAAAGATTAAGGTACTGCATATGCTGCCAGCCTGGTCCCCTCCTTTCACTGTCATCCCCAGGCAGCTCTCCTCACTGGGAGTGGGCAGGATGGATGAGCCGCTGCTGGCTTCCAGGAATTGGCTCCAGGGCACTCTGGCTATCCCTCTGCAGGCACCATGCTGTGGCTCTGGCATGGAGAGATGGCACCAAGCCTGCTGCCTGCCTTGGCTTTCTTGTCAGCTCTTCTCTAATGAGTTGATGGGCTGTGTTTGAAACTGAGCACAGGGAGGATTGCAGAGGTAGGCGGGAGCCACACAACCTGCATTTGGGGTGTTCCTTGATTCTGATGAATCACACCCAAGCCCTGAGCTCGCTTTTGGCTGGATGAAGAGGGAAAATATATGTGTTTTGGGTGCCTGCTGATCTTTTCATCTAGCTTGTGTTCTAAGGTAAACACTCCCTGTGAAGATTCTTAATTTTCATCTGCTTCCTCCGAAGAAATTGGTAAAAAGTCAAACAATTTTTAAAGTCATTTTTACTTGTAATGAACTCAGGGCTGCAGGGTGCGGGGAGGGGGACATTTACATAGAATACGGAGCAAATGGCGCTCCCTAGAGTGTGCTCCATGCAAAAATGGTAACCTATTCTCATTTCTAAGGTACATGTAATATATTTCCATTTAATGTCCACATGTTTCATGAGTTAAATCAACAAATACTTATTAAGCAATGATTTTATTAAATATCCTGTTTTGTTCTACAGGAAAATAAGGACCAACTTATTTTTGCCTGCCATGAAATCAAAGACCAATTAAAAATAATCATTGACGTATTAATAATGTCTGTTTTCTAGGTTTCTTTTATTCATAGTATTCCACACATGAAAGAGAAAAAAAAGAGGAGGGAAGGAAGGGGAAGAAGAGGACAGAGGAGGAGGACGGGGAAAAGAACTTCCCAGTTGGTAAACCCATGTTATTATTTTCCTTTTAGTTTAAAAAAATACAGGTGTGGCAAATGAGGCAGTATGTAATTGTGAAGTAGGCAGAGACGGCAAAGAGTAGATTTTCCTGAGTCATCTTTCACAGAACACCAATTCACTAAGATGTTCTTAAAGTGTTTTACAGAGAAAGATTCATTTTTCAAATAAGTTTAGGAAAGGCTGCATCCCCCTCCTGGGGATCTATAATTCAATTTAACATCTTCCAGTCTCTGCAAAGTCTAGGGTAAAAGTAAAATGAAATACCCCAAACAAAAAGCTTATTTGACATTTGTTTAGCCTGGCACCCCAGCCCCAGATTTGGGAATCCTTTATTTACATCACTGATGATCAGAGTCCACGGAACTCTGTGGTGTGGGAAGTGCTCTGATGGAGCAGGTGACAGTAGGCAGGTCTCCCCTGGCTCCAGGTTAGGTCAGGGTGGGTTCCTGGAGTAACACGAAGCTTTCCTCCAGCTGGGAAACAGTCTGGTTGTGCAGACAGTGTACTGCTTTTTGCTAAGATGGAAAACTTCCAGATGAAGTCTGAGCTGACAATCACTTTCTCCTTGAACCAGTGTCAAGGAAACTCCACATCTACTGATGCATTTATCGCCTTCATACCACCGAGCAGTCCCCATCCCTGCAATGACTCCTGCTTTTAATGTTTGCCCTCCTCCTGCCCTTTTCCTATGAGGCTTATCATTATGATCTTCCATAAAGTCCTTTCCATTTTGGAAACATCTCCATGCCTCCTCTGGCTAATTCACAGTTCCTCCAAAAGGAGATGCCCAGGTCCAAACAGAGTTCCAGAAGTGCCCTATCTTCCTCCTGGGCTAGGGAGGCTTGGGTTGAGTCCAGATGGAGCAGAGTGGAGGACAGAGAGGGGCCTGTGATGGGGACTGATTCTGTTGTGACCACTGTTTTGTTCCTCTGGTTCCCTATACCTTTCCACTCCAAGGGTGCTGGGGTTATGTGAGCATTTTGCTAACTTAACACTTCAGAACTGAGGTAAGGAATAAGTAATAAGTAATATATTTAGAATATTAAGCATGGTGCCTAGCCAATAACAGGTACTAACAAATTGTCATTATTGATTATTTCTGTCCTCTCCTTACCTTTCCAAATCCTCTCCAAGCTGAGGACACAGATGAGGTCAGGTTAGTAGATCCAGTTTAAATTTCATGGACTGCCTGGTCCCACTCACACCTGCAGCACTTCATACCTCCTCCAACTGCAAGCTCCATGCCAGTGTTTCTGGAACTCCCCAGAGGGTATCTCATGGGTATACAAGAACAAGGCTGCTTCTTGTGCCCCACAGTCCTGTGCCTGCCCTACCTGTCAGAAGAATGCCTGTCACCAGCTGTTGCAGCTCCACAGGGCACAAGAGTCTAAACTCTGACTCTGCCTGACACAGCTACAACCTAATGGTAGCCATGGCCTACCAGGCACCTGCTTTGATGTCCTAAGAACAAATTGTGCTGTGGCCTGTGACTATGTGTCACTCACTGGCTGTTGGAGTGCTGCCAACGAAGAGAACTTGGGCCTACTGTGTTAGAATTTACTGACACATTATTTTAAAAAATACTTTGTCTTTTTTCTCCTTAGAAAAGGAGATGGGCTGGGCATAGGTGGGTAACTGCTGTCACACTGAACCTGGACTCTCCACCTTTTGGCAATGAAGGCGAGTCATCAGGTTAAGTTTATTGCCCTGGGTCTTCTTCTCGTAGGAGGTCTTCTGCCCTGGTGATCTACTCAGTCCTCTACAAATGGTCAGCACTTGTGGTGGGCTGGCCACTGCCTCTGCCTGCGCACATAGGCCACCTGCAGGTATGCCCCTCTGTCCTTTGGTCCCTTCGTCTCAGAGGCCCCCACCACGCTGCTGTAGGAGCAACCCTCCTGCATCTCTGTCCTCCTCAAAGGAAAAAGTACTTAATTCATAGGCTTGTTGTGGTGGTAAAATGAGACAACATACTTAAAACACCTGACAAATAAGGAATACTAAAGAAATGTATTTTAATATGTTTGTCTCTTTCGATTAATTTTTAACTTACACAAAATGATATTCACTCATTTTGGTGCATAATTGTACAATTTTTGCAAACACACACAATTATGTAAACCACTACAAGCAAGTTTTATGACCCTTCAGTGTTCCTTCTAACTACTCCATTCCTTCTAACTACTTCTAACTACTACCCTTCCCCACTCCTGGCGGCAACCAGTGACCTGTTCTTCCTATAGTTTTGCCTCTTCTGAGATGCAGTATCAGCGGATTTACCATACGTAGCTCTTTACATTCAGCATAATGAATTTGAGATTCATCCATGTTGCATGTTTCCAGTGTTTCCATTTTATAGCTGAATTTGCTTATTCATTGTTTATCCTTTCACTACTTAAGCATGTAGGCTGTTTCCAGCTTTAGATTATTGTAGATGAAGCTGCAACATGAAATTTGCATAATGGTTTTGTGTGAATGCAAGTTTTCATTTCTTTTGTATAAATACCTTAGAGTGGGATTGCTGGGTCATACCGTAAGTGTACGTTTAACTTTACAAGAAGCTGTCAAATTGTTTTCCAAAATACTCCAGTGGCTCTGAGTCCTCTCTAGACAGTGTTTAAACCTTTGCACTCTGGATAAGTGTGTAGTGGTGTTTCAGTATGGATTTCCCTAATGTTTAATGATATTGACTGCCTTTTCATGAATTTATCTGCTATGGTCTTATCTACACTCTGTGAGATATCTATATCTATATCTATATATATGAAATATCTGTGCAAATCTTAGACCCTTTTTAAAATTCCATTCTTTTTTTATGGTTGCATTTTAGAGTTCTTTTTATATTTTGGATATGTCTTTGCCATATGTAAACATTTTGGCAATTGTTTTTTCCTAGCCTGTGGCTTTTCTTTGTATTTTTGACAACGTCTCTGAAGGGCAAGATCTTAATTTTGGATGAATTCCATTTTATCAAAAAAAATTTTGTATGTATTATAGTTCTTGTGCTGTGTGGAAGAGTCTTTCTTTCTTTCTTTCTTTCTTTCTTTCTTTCTTTCTTTCTTTTTTTTTTGCCCAATGAAGGGATGTAACAATTTTCTTCCATATTTTCTTGTAAAGGTTTATTGCTTCATACATTATATTTAGCTCTGATTTATTTTGCTTCATTTTATTGAAAAGAGTACATTTTCCCTACTGAATTACCTTTCCACTTTTTCAAAATTCAATTGACCATCTTTGTGTATGTCAATTTCTGTATTCTTATTTTGTGTGATTAACATATACGTTTATTTTCCTCCCAATATTACACTCTCTTGATTTCTGTAACTTGAAATAAAGCACTGTGAGTTCTCCAACTTTGTCATTTTTAAAAACTTATTTTGATTGGTATTCTAGTTCTTTTGCCTTTCTGCATATTCAGTAGTCTACCCTTATCCATGTGGTTATATTCCAAGAACGCCAATGGATGCTTAAAATCAAACATAGTACTGAATCCTGTATATATTTTGTATTTGCCTTTGTATATGTAGCCATTGTCAGTTTAATTTATAATTTAGGCATAGTAAGATATTAACAATTAGTAATAAAATAGAATAATTCTAACAATATACTGTAATACAAAATACACAACTGTGGCTTCTCTTCTGTCCAATACCACAACAGCCAATCAGATTCCTGACATGGCTCCTAATCACTAACTGGCACATAGTGTGGCTTTCCTAGGATTATCATATCCTGGGTTGGACAGAGTTGGATGATGCAAGATTAAATCATGTAGCTCAGAACGGTACAGAATTTAAAACTTATAAACTGTTTATTTTCATTTAATATCTTTAGACTGAGGTTGAATCTTTGGAAAGCAAAATCACAAATAAGAAGATTTTCTCCAGTATTTTGTCACAGTGAAGGAAAGCTGACTGTTATGATATGTTTTGGTATCAGCATGGTTCTAGACTAATAAAGAGGGATGGAGACTATTTCCTTTCTAGAAAAGATTGTGCAAAATTGTTTTTATTTTTGGCTGTTGTTATTAATCAGCTTTCCATTAATGTAACAAATATCAGAGATAGTCAGCTTAATGCAAGGAAAGGTTGATTCTGGCTCACAGTTTTAGTAGTTCCAGTCCATGATGACTGTTGCTTTGGTCCTATAGTGAGGCAGAAAACCTGGGAGGGGTCCATGGTGGAGAAAGCTGCTCATCTCATGTTTGGAAAGTAAGAGAGAGGAAGATACCAGCACCCAAAAATTGCCTTTGAGAGTACAATTCCTGTGACTTCCTACTAGGCCCCATCTCTTAAAGGTTTCCACCACCTTCCAAAACCACAATGAAGGCCAATCTTTTAATCCATGGGCCTCTGGGGACATTCCAGATCTAAACTATACCACATTTGTTTCTTAAATGTTATGGAAAAACTCAGTACTACTTTCTGTACTTAACAGTTTTCCATATTAGAATACTTTGAATGCAAATTAAATTTCTTTAATAGATATAAAGCGAATCAAGCTCTCCACTTTTTCTTCACCAAATTTGGATAGTTTGTGTTTTTCAAGAGATTGGTCCATTTCATCTAAATTGTCAACTTTATAGATGTTGGTTCTTTCATTCCTGATATTCTCTCTCTTTCTCTCTTTCTTTAGATAGAGATTTACATATCTACTGCTTTTCTGTTTTTATTTCCAACACTGCTTCTTGTTCTTATTTTTATCATCTCTTTCCATCTGGTTCTTTGGGTTTAATGTCTTCTTCTTTTCTAGTTTCCCAGTGTGGAAGCTTAGAAGTACATCTTGCTGTTTTAGAGTGGGTCAGCACCTGTTCGTGGTTCTTCACTTAAGGATGCTTCACATTGTCCTGGTTCTCTATATATCAAGTGATTTCAGATTGTATTTTAGACAATTTGATGGTGTGCTGTAAGATTCTGAGCCCTATTGACATTCTCTGGAGAATGTCAATTTTATATTTCTTTTAGCAGCTAATCAACACATTGTTCTAAGGAACAATGATTTCAATATCAGCGCACGCCACACATGAGTACTGTGTTTTTTGGATCTGTTTCATGAATGTGCAGCTTGGTTGCTAGCCTAAAACTTGTGTTAGTCTGTTCTGAGAGTTGGAATACCTCTTTCTCTCATGCTCTTCCCAGCATTCTCCTCTCACCCTCCAACTCCACAGGATACTGTGCCTGGTTCTTCTGACCAGAAAGATGGGTTCCTTTTAGAATTTTATGCAGGGTGCTACGTTATGCAGTTCCACGTGATTACATCTGCTCTTAGGGTAAAGTGGTGAGACAAAAAATAAATAAATAAATAAAAATAAAAAATAAAAGAGAGAGAGAGAACAAAGATATGGGTTTTCCCCACAGTGTTGCAAGAACCCTTTTGCAAGATCCTCGGAACAGAGAGACAGGGCTTCTCCCTCTTTTCAGTGCTTCTGTCACAGGTACTGCTGTGATGCTCCAGACTCTTGGCTTAGAGGTCAGAGAAAAAAGAGGTAATAAAAGGAAAAAAATTGGGAATTTGTCTTATACTTTTCATCTCATAGAGACCCCTCTTTCTGATAGACAAAGGAGGTTTCTCTCAGGGTTTGGATGTCTGTGCTTGCTGTTCCATAAATAGGGCCACTTTCAGGTCAAAGGAATGAGATGAAAGCTGAAAAATGACCCAGGACACTCTCTCCAAAATAGTCAAAACGTTTCTTCGATTTTTTTTTTTTTACTTTCCTCTCCAGCCTACTTTCCATATTTTACTTTTCTGAGTCCTTAAACAGCTGCTTTTTGGATTTTGTTTTTAGATATAATTGGTGAGAGTCTACAAAGGGCTTACTTTAACTTTGCTAGCAATGGTAGTCTCAGTAATACTTGACACACATTAACGATTGAACTCTACGTACAGCTCGCTTCTCCCTATCCTATCTGACTTTTAAGAACACTGGATAGGGGGCTGGAGTGGTGGCTCAGCTGTTAAGGCGCTTACCTGGCATGTGTGAGGATGCGAGCTTGAACCTCACCACTACATGCACAATGATGTGTCAGAACAATGAAAGCCACGTGAAAAACTAAATAAAATTGATTCTCTCTCTTTAAAAAAAAAAAGGAAAGAAAATAAAAGGACACTGGACAATGGGAATTTGATTTCAGTTTTCACTGGCACAGCTGGTGACAGCTTGGTTAGGTAACTGTTGTCTCTTGGTCTACTTGGGACTCATTTGCATATTGGTAGCGTCAATCTCCCACAAATCATATGTATCCAGTGTTGCATTCTTATACTCACACTCTGGAAGCATATCTTACTACTACTGTCACCATCACCTGTACTTACTGTAATTGTTGATTTACATGTTTGCTATAATTTGGATCTTTAATATCCCCTAAAGGCCCGTGTGTTGAAGGCTTTGTCCCCAGACTATGGCATGATTGGGAGGTGGTAGAACCTTTAAGAGGTGGAGCCTAGTGGAGGGAAGGTAGGCCATTGGGGGCATGTCCTTGAGGGATACATTGGGATCCTTGGCCCCTTCCTCTTCCTCTCTCATTGCTCTCTGTTACAAGCTATCACCATGATACTCTGCCTTACCACAGGCCCAAAAGCCACAGAGCCAGCCAACCACAGACAGAAACATCCAGACCTGTGAGCCGAATAGACCTTTACTCCAAAAGTTGTTCGTGTAGGGTATTTTGTTGCAGTAGTAGTAAGATGACTCAAGATGACTAACACAGTATTTGTTTCTTCTTGAGTTTTTTTTTGTTTGTTTGTTTGTTTTGTGGACAGAGAATTTTTCTTTGCCTTCTAAGCTCTAGCGCAGTTTGTGGCACAGAGCAGGAGAGTCATACTTTTTTTTTTTTAACTTATCTGACATTGCTTTAAAATTTACTTTCAGATTCTTGGTATAAGGGAGAGCATTTTTCACATCATATTTAGTACATCGTAAAAGTGCATGGCACATTTCTGAGAACTATCTCGGAGTTCCTTTCATGTCTGAGAGAGGCTGACACTTCACCAACATCAGCATCCTGGAGCTAGTGGGAGTGATCCCACTGACTGCTCTTCTTCAGAGACAGGTGACGGGAGGCAAGAGGAAGGCTGGTGTCTTTCTGTTCAACCTAAAGTTATTATGCACCATGAAGAAAATGAAGTGGAGAATCTGAGCCAACCCATTCCCAGCTTGGCAGTTCTGATCAGTTCCCCTCAGCTGCATAGTAGACAGCTCAATGCACATCAGCTCAGCCCTCGTATTCCCTTTTGCATTAAGACATCATTTTAGGATGGGATTGCTGACTTTCTCTGGGTCTCTGACTGCATTAACCACCAAATGTGTGACTAAGCCAGGATTCTCTGACACCCCTGTCTCCCAGAATATATCATTTTCATCCTACTGTGAAGCAAAAGCCTTTAAAATGCTCTTTAGTTAAAAAAAAAATAAAAAAGGCATTTCCATTTGGCCAATGTCTGAGTGCAGTAAAAGCAGTTTTATGTTATTTTCCAGGCCTTTTACTTACTTGGAACATGGCAAAAAGCATCCCATCAGTCACTCATCTACCCAGACGGACTGAAAGATCCACTCATCAAATTGCCATGAACAGCCCCCAGGAGCCCCACCGACTCACAAGCATGCCTCACACTGTCACAGAATTGCCTTCAATGTGAATCTGACTTCCTCTAGGCCTTTGGAAATTTCACCAGATGGATACTAATAAACAGGAAGTGCTTCAAAGGCATGTTAGACTATTGTCTTGTGAGCAAATCTAGCTGGGACCCTGTAACCCTGACCACAGAAAGCCTGTACTTCCCCAATAGGGAGCAGGGTTTCCCTCGGCTTTCCCATGATTTGTCACAGGGTAGTCAGCTGTGGGACTCTAGGAATAGCTCTGTAGCCCCCTGATAATTGAGTTTAATTAATAACCTGTTTGCCAGCTTCCCTTCCCCTCTCTACCCTCCCTGAGCTCTAGGGAACACTGGCTCCCCAGCCTGAGGATAAGCCCTGTTTTGGAGTTCAGGGCCATGCCAAGCCTGAGAAGGTTTGGAATGAGAAGAACTGGGTAATTTGGTCAGTAATCTTTTAAACAATTCTTTGGGCCCTGAGTTCCTTAACTGCAAGGTTGTTCTTTTTTTTTTTTTTTTTTTTTTGTTCCCCTTGCAGAAAACATAAAATAATAAGTCCTCAGTCCCTTACTTTCTAAATGTTCTCTTAGATAAATGACATTTTTATAGTATTTTTATTCAAAAATTTATTTGTTGAACAAACAAGCTTCCAACAAAATAATATAAAATATATAAATTCTGAAAATTAGATAAATGACATTTTTAATGCTTTATAATTTTATATTTTTGCAGGAGTTTTGAATAATTTTTTATTGGTGCATTATAGTTGCACATAATGATGGAAATTGTTGTCAAATATTCATATGAGCACATAATACACCAATATAATTTGGCCAACGTTCCTCCCACAGCACCCACTCTCCCCACATACTACCCTCCTCCCACTCCCCAGTCCCTTGCCTCTCTTTCTGGGGTATATACTTATTTTAATACACCCAAGTATACTAACATAATTCTTAAATCTATGAAAAGCATGAGTTTTATTGGTATGGAACTGGAGGATATCAGGCTAAGCGAAATAAGCCAGTCTCAAAAAACTAAAGGTTGAATGTTCTGATATGTGGACGCTAACCTGAAATAAGGAAAAGAATAGAGGACTAGTCAAAGAGGAAGGAAATGGAGGAAGAGGAATGAAATAGGGAAAGTTAATGGAAGGAATCAGACTCAACTTGCTCATGTTCAAAGATAAATGATTTTGATCTAGAGCACCTTAGTTTAGGTTTGATCATTTCAGTGGATCAGAAAGACCAAAATCTAACTAAGTCTTGCTCCTTTCTAGGGAAACCTTAGGAAAGGCCCCTGACATCTCTGAGACTCCATTTCCTCATGTATAAAACAATTATACTAAGATGTTCTAAAGATTAAATTACATAATGTGAAAAGAGTCTAGCACATAGGCCTGTGTACCAATTAATGGCTTTCTATTATTATTATTATTTCTTGGAATCTGCCCATCCATCTCTTCTAGGGCATTATTAACTGGGTGCCACTGCTCTTCAGACTTACGTTTCTTTGGTCACACATCCCTAAGTCATGGCCAAAAGAGTCAGTCCTTGGCCCAACTCTCAATTTCAGATTTATACTCTGCTTTGCCTGAGTCTGGTCGTCTGTGGGTTACTGATGCACTATCCTTCTTTTTTCTTCTGCTTTGTTTTTCTGCTTCCTGATTCCCTCTTTTATTCATGTGAGAAATCAAAATTGTGCAATATAAATTCTGCCCTCTTGGAGGGAGCAGTTGTTAGCAATACTGACATATGAGTAGCAGATAGAAATCAGGTACAATGAGTCTCAAGAGGAAGACTCCTTACCTGGGTTCTAGAATTGTGACTACATTTGGAATGATGTCAATCATACCTAACAACAATAGGCTCTTTATTTCAACTTTATAAAGCTAGTGAAGGTATAGTTAAAAATTATTGGAAGGGCTGGGGATGTGGCTCAGTGGTAAAGCACATGGCTAGTAGATGTGAAGTCCTGGTTTTGATTCCCAGCACTACAAAAAAGAATTATTGGATACACATGGTATAAAAAAAAATGCATGAACTTCATTACAATATTAGCTTGAGCAAAAGCATTTGTAGCCAACTGCAGGCATTATACTTTCCTCTCCCATTTTAGGTGAGAATGGTTTCAGGTAGGGATGCTCATCTCTCTCTCTTCTTCAAGCTGGATGTCATTTCTGCACCATGAAGATTTAAACTGGATGGCATTCTTTATTTCAGGACCATGTTAATTATTGCAAAAAGACCAAACTAAATTTAAAACAAAGAAGTTCTGTTGTGTGTTGCCCAAAGGTTCTTGCTCCTCCTCCTCTTCCTTTTCTGCTTTTTCTTCTTGTAACACATAGGTAGGCATTATGGGACGAATCATAACCCCATGAAAATTCTTATTGTGAAAATCTAATCTATCGTAACTCAAATGTGACCATTTTTAAAGAGGTAACTAAGGCAAAACTCAGTTCATTGGGGTGGTCCTAATTCAAGATGACTGGTGTCTTTGTATGAAAAGGAGCTTAGGACAATGGACAAGCACGAAGGAAAGTCCATGTGAAGACACAGAGAGAAGCTGGCCATGTGCAGATCCAGGAGAAGCCAGCTCCACCAACCCCCTGGTCTCATTCTCCCAACCTCCAGAAGGCTCCAGTCTGGGCTATTCTGTCATGGCAGCCCTAATAAACTAGCATAATAGGTAATCTGCAGGGTGGCCTCTGTGTTTAATTTCAGTGCTCTATTCTCTGATCATGTGTGTGGCAGCTTCCTCTATCTATACATGAGTCCCTGGTTGGCATAAGCATAGTCAATACTAAGAACCTATTGTGATCACAGATCTTTGATGAGTTACTTCCAGTGATAAAATAATGCATATAAAGGTCACATAAAGAATAGCAGTAAAGGGTCAAATATTTTGTGGAACAAGACTTATCACAGTGGTTCAGGAGACAGTTTGCATTAAGAGGTCAAGAGACATTGCAAAGCGGGAAGACTTGAGTTAGATCTTAAAAATGTGGTAGGATTTTGATGAAATGTGAAGAATTGGGAGAAAATAGTACGAGTCAAAGATATGGACGTGTCTGCACAGTCAAGCAATAGGAGATGAGACTAGAAAGGGAGGCTGGAACTGCTTCGTAAAAGGTCTTCAGTTACCATGTCTGCCCTGCCAAGAGCGGGAAGTCATGGAAAGTTCTGAGAAGGAGAGCAGCCTGAACGCAGGGCAGCCAGTGCTTCAGAAGATTGATCTGTGTTGCAATGAACAGTGGTGCAAAGGGAAGAGGTGCTGGAGAAGGGCTGCAAGGGAGAAGCTGCTACTAAGCATCCCTGTACTCAGTGCAGTGACTGAAGGTTGTGGATGTGAGTGGGACAGGAAAGGACCATCTAAGAACTGTCATAGAAGGCATCAACAAGAGCTGGCTGCTCACAGGGGTGGAGCGGAGTGAGGAGACTGGCCTCTCAGGAGTGATTACTTCCATTTTACTGATGGAAACACTGAGGCATGGCAGATTTGCCCATGGACATCAAAATTATTTAGGCCACTAAAAACAAACTACTTTCCATGTATCCTTATTGGTAGATAGCCTTATCACATTTTCTACCACCATGATCACAAGGAAAGGAATAAAATTTTTAAATTTCTCCTGCCTAATTTGTCATTTCTTTAATTTTGTAATCTATTTATACATTTACCCATAAATTCTCATTGGCTCTTTTATCTTCAAAGCATCACATCTATGATTGTCAGAGGCATATGGAAGGGGTGAGGATCCCCTCTGAAGAAATCAATCAATCAACCTGATGCATCCACTACAAAGCAGCTGTTTCTTAAGCACATACTGTAAATTAGGCTTGCTGATATAGACACACAGCATTTAATCCCCACCGCAGCCTGTGGAAGCATCAGTATTGTTCTCATCTTGTAGATGATTCTCGTTCATAGAAATTAAATTGCCTGAGGTCACACAGCTCGTGAGTGGCAGCAGCAGGGCTCCCAACCTAGACTGTTCTGATCTGGAGACCATGCTATTCCTGCATGCCTTCAGCAATAGACACACCAGGATCCTGAGAACGGAGCCAGGGTCTTTATGCTAGTTCTTTGTTTCCATCATTTCCCTCTAACACCGCTCCTTTCTGTCAGCAGTCACAGAATACATGATTGCAAAGTACTCACCTGAATTCAACTGGATTGATTTGGGGTCTAAGCATGATTTAAAAAAAAAAAATCAATTTAAGCATTTGGAGGGCCTATCTTGAAAAAAGCGTGAACAAACATTGTTTTACCGTTGGAAAGGTACATATACATGTTGCTTTATTGCAGGGTGGAGATGAGGTATTCCCTAAAAGCTCATGTGTGAGACGGTGTGAAAATGTTCAGAGGTGAAATGATTGGGTTATGAGAGCTGCATCTAATCAATGGATTCAACCATTGATATGGATTAACTGGGGGGTAACTGTGGGCAGGTAGGGTGTGGCTGGAGGAAGTAGGTCACTGGGGGTGGGACTTTGAGGTTCATATTTTGCCCATGACACCTTGCTCTCTCTCACGTTCTGGCTCTCATGAGCTGTGCAACTTTGCTCTACAATACCCCTCCACCATGATGTTCTGCCTCACCTCAGGCATAGAGCTACGGAGTAAGCGGACCATGGACTGAACCTCTAAAATTGGAGCCAAAATAAATGTTTCTTCCAAGTCGTTTTTGTCAAGTGACACAAATCTAAAGCACATCATATAGTCTGTTTGTTGCCCATTTTAACTTGTTTCTCAACAGCAAATATTCTCATTATTTCATCTACTCAGTTTATCTGGGGGGACAGAATTCTCTAGAACTTCCACATATTTTCCACCTAGATAAAAAGCTAAATTGACTTCTGTTTAAAAACTACTTCTTCGTGAAATAAAAATGTCAGAGTCCATGAGTCATGCACAGATCACAGATTTTTTTAGAGCCAAAAAGTCCTCACAGATCATGTCAAATAGAATGAGTTGCCTGCCAAAAAGGTGTTCTGCCAGTCAGGCAGGAGATAAATGGCTGCAAACAGAAAAGACAGTTGTCAGTCGGGCATGAAGGAGCCGATTTCATCAATCATCAATACAATAGGATGTCCAGTTGCGTTTTTTCTTTTAGTTTCAAATCTCCATTGATCTTCCTTTTTGCCTAGTTCTGGTTCTTCATGGAAACCATGCATATAGGGTCTGATTGTATATATAAACTCATCCTGAAAACATTTGCCAAGTACCTATGAGAAGCTAGATACTGGCCTAGGTCTTGGGAATACAAAGAAATTTCTTTCCATTAAAACATGTTTTGCACTTTTAAAAAAATTTGTGGAAAATGAAAGGCATGCACGTGCACACGTACACACACACACTGTAGATATTAGAATAGGAACCTATTTTGGGGTAGTGGAGATCTAGAAAAGGAAGCAGAAATTTTGTTCCTGCTTATTTTTCTGACACAGGAACAAAATAGTTGACTTTGTAAAAAGTCTTTGTATACTTGTACTATATGTCCGCATTTATCTTTTAACATCTAATGTCACCATGGTCTCAGATAGTTAAAAAAGTTGTTACATGCCCGATTTCTTGTATGGTGTTACAACACATAGATGGTGGACACACACACATGCATGCATGCACGTACCCAGATATATGTTTACACGTATAATACCCAAAGAAAACCACCTCATATGATTATTAAAAACCTGAGGCAATCAGGGACTGGAGTGTGGAAAAGCTGGGTAGGGTGGGATTTAACCTCCAACCTGGGCAGTGAATGATTGGAGAGCTTGGTCTTATAACACAGGTTTCCTAGCATTACCACCCAATCACGTGAAAGGAGTTCTGAGGTTCTGGAAAAGGGTTCCAATGAGGGGGTGGGGTGGGGGAGCAGGCCAGACAACAACTGCTGCCATCTACTCAACCACTTCCTTTTCTTGGCTTCCACATCCCTTCCTTTCCCACCATCCCTCCTGTTCTGCTCACCTTGCTTCAGGTAGCGAGACTGAGAAGTGGAAGAGCAATAGATCAAAGAGCTCGAAACCACAGACCTCTATCTATATCTGTGGACCTTTTTGTTTTCTGACTGTTTTTCTCAAGGCAAAATCATTTGTCACAAATGCAAAAAGTTTAGAGAAACATTAACAAAGTCCCTCTAAAAGTAAACAGAATTTGCCAGCTCCTCCCACCCCCAACTAGGCAGTGAGGATAGGTAACCTTTGTACACAGAATGTCAGCTCTCTTGGTGGCATTTGGGTTCATTTACAAATGAGAAGCAGTTACTTATCTTTTTAAAAACAAACATCTGCTTTGCCTTCACTGGTGAGAAGTCAATTAGAAGCCAAGATTCTAGAGGCCTGGGGGTATTAGGTTTTTTGTTTTATGACTAGAAGGGAAGCTCAATAAGGTAAATAAAAAATTATTAAAAAGTCTTAAAACCATGTGATACCAGTACACTGGAGCAACCAGCTATTTTGTGATATCAGCCGTACATTTATATGTTTAGGCTGTGTGCATCTTTGAATCCAGTGTAATGGCTTTTTAAAATTAAATACTTAAATTAGCCCTTATTAGGGAAACAACACAGTAGTAAGGCTCCTCCAGGTTGGCATAGTGCACTCTAGTGGGAATAGTCCCAAAATAGAAGCAACTGATCCAGTGGAAAAACTGTTGTATGCTGACCTTTAATCCATCGATTCCCAGACTTCAGCAATAATAAAAACAACAGCAAAGTGTTAACTGGGTGCTTATTCTATCTTCTATGTCTTACATATACTACCTTATTTTTTCCCTTGAACATCATTTTGAAGGAGATACCTTTAATGTCTCCGTTTTTCAGATGATAAAATTTAAATGTTAATTGCTCACCTAGTTAGCAGGGATTCAAATCCAGTTTTAATTTACATATTACCATTTGGATTAATCCCCAACATGCATGTATATAGATACATGTATATGTTTATAGATATAGAATCAATGTAGATGTCCATGGGTGGATAAATGGGTAAAGAAAATGTGGTACATACTTAACAGTACACTTACACAAATCTAGTCTTAATTTACACACTAACATTTGAACTAAATTCCCATGACATATCTATATAACATGTAGATAGTCAATACAGGTATGCATGGATGGATCAATGGATAAGGAATATATGGTATATATACACAATGGAATATTGCCAAGCCGTAAAAGAGGATGAAATCCTGCCATTTGCAACAATATGGATGAAACTAGAAGACACTGTTAAGTGAAAAAAATCAGCACAGGGTGACAAACATTACATGATCTTACTAATAAATGGAATATAGGGAAGTTAATTTCATAGAAATAGAGAGTAGAACAGTGGTTGCCAGAGGTAGGGGAGAGGAGGGAGAAGGGAGGACTCGTACAGTCAAATAGGAGGAATACATTCTGCTGCTCTGTTGCACCTTAAGGCAAACATAGCTAACAGTAAGATACTATGTATATGTTGAAATAATTAAAGGTAAGATTTTGAATGTTTTTACCACAAAAAAATGATGTTGGAAACGGTGGATATGATAATTACCTGGGTCTGATTATTATACAATGTATTCATGTATTGAAATATCACATTGTGGGCTGGAGTGGTGGCTCAGCGGTTACAGCTCTTGCGTTGCATGCATGAGGACCCAGGTTTGAACCCCACATAGCCTAAAGAAACAGCAGAGATGATGGGTGAGGGACAGAAGGTCCAGTGCTAGTATTACCCACTGAGATCAGCACAACTAGACAATGAAGTGTCAGAGCAACGAAAGCCACAAGTAAAAAACTACATAAAATTGATTCTCTTTCTCTCATCGTCCCTCCTCTTAAAAAATATCACATTGTAGCTGAAAAATATTTTTATGTCAATTAAAAATAATTTTTAAAGAATTAAAATGTTGGGCTGGAGCAGTGGCTCGGTGGTTGCAGCGCTTGCCCTGCATGCACAGGTGCATGGGTTCAAACCCCAGCACCCACATACACAGCTAAGTGTTGGAGCAACGAAAGCCATGTGAAAAACTTAATAAAAATTGATTCTCTCTCTCTCTCTCTCACTGTCCTTCTCTCTTTAAAAAAAAGAATTAAAATGTTGATCAATTTGGCAATTCAGTCATACAGTAAACAGCAAGCAGTAAAAGTGATTCAGAGGGGTCATTCATCACCCTACCTTTACATTTTCCCTGTACTTCAGCCAGTTAGTTTCCATTCTTTCATGCAACATTTACGGAGCACCAATACTATTTGTCAGGTACTTTGCTAGGTGGAAAACAAAAATAAATAAGACACATATCGTATTTAAGGACTTCATAGCTCAAAGATTACTTTCAAATGATGAAATGATGTGAGGAGTGGAGTGGCTCTGGGGGCCTGGGGGTTGGAACAACAGAGGGGATGGGCAGGGCAGGCTTCTAGGAAGAGAGGATTTCTGAGCTGAAAGGTGAAGGATGTGGGGCATGGGAGGGAGGAACAGGGCAGGTGAGAACTCAGTTGGCTGAGGAGAGCCTGTGAGGACAGGAAGGAAACTTCGGGAAGTTCATTGTTGTTGGGAGTATGAAGTTGGGAGTGTCAGTGTCCAGAAGAGGAGGCAGGCCTTAAGAACGGAGAGCCTCCAAAGGCACCGGAGGACGGATGTAGATTGAAGAAATGGCAGAGATGGTGGATAAAGGACAGAAAGGCAAGTGCTAGTAATATCCACTGAGATCAGCACAATTGGAAAAAAAGTGTAGTTGGTGATCTTGAGTTCTTTTTGTTTCTCATGTTTTCTATTAAAACACACCGTGGCACTTTTTGTAGGTAATTTCACAACCAATGTTATAATATTTGTGACCAGCAGATGGCACTACATACACATAAAAAAGACTTGTATTTCTTTCTATTTATTTGGACAGATATTAAGCCAGTTTTTCTAATATAGTAAATTATTTAGTTAAATATGGGAAATAAAATAGAGCTATATCTCAGATAATATTGGTTTAAGGGAATGCGGTTGTAGTTCAGTGGCAGAATGGTTGCCTACTATGTGCAAGGCCCTGGGTTCTATCCTCAGCACTGCAACTCAAAAACACAAACATAAAAACAGCAGCAGCAACACCTCACAACATAAAAGTGTACCTTTTGAGGCTGGGAATATAGTAAGTGGTAGCACTCTTGCCTAGCATGTGTGTTTGAAGCCCTGGGTTCCAGGTTCAATCCTAACACAAACAATAAAACAAACAACCTTCCCCACAAAAAACCAAGTTGTTTTACTTTTCGCATTAGTGTATAAAGAGTAACAGCTGATGCTCATTTAAAGTAGATGGAGTGAAGTGGAATAATTTTGTGACCTTGTTCAGCTCCACCCAAGTGCAGAGGGTTGTTAGGTGCTAAATCTTGGACGTTTGAATGCTTAGCCTCTGCATCCCCCAAGAGACTTTTCTCTATCCCAGGAGCAGTTGAGGAGGCGCAATGCCTGTGAGACAGGATGGGCTTTTCAGGCATGCAGTCTCTGCTCTGGACAATGGCTATTGTGCTGTAGCTTCAAAGCGATTCCAGGAGGGCCTTATCTCCGGGTAGTCAGGAAAACTAATCCAACGCTAGGACTGGTGAAAGGGTAGAACTAGGAAGGGTGACAACTGGTAAAGGTAGAGGAGGTGGAGAGAAAGGACTGGGTGGGGTAGGTCTTCAGGCTGAGAAGCCCCTCGGGTACCTCTGAAGGGAGGAAGGCTGGTGGGGGGGGGATGGCTCACAGGGTCCTGCTTTACCCAGTGAGGAGGTCCAGAGTACAGCCTGCCTGTTGGATGAGGCCAGGGTCAGGCAGAAATGGCAATGTGCAAACACCCTGCCTGCCTCGGTGTTTTAGCATTATACTTGAGATTTGTTTCTGTTGGTGCTGGTGGGCATAGATAATTTTCCTTAACAATAATGCACTGTATGGAAATACTTCATTTTAACCATTCTATTGAAAGCTTTTCTTTTCAGGTACAGATAATGATTCCATGTACATAGTTGTAATTGTTTTCCCTTTTATATTTGCACAAACATTCTTCAGGGTGGAATTGTTACAGTACCACATACCTTAAAATTTATTAGGTAATACATTTTACAAGGTGGTTGTACTAATTCATACTCCTACTGTAATTTCATGAGAGTCCTTGTTGCTCTGTCCTCAACAGTTATCAGACTTGTAAATTTTGCCATGTAGTTTTAATTTGCATTTCCCTACTAGTCCCTTCTAAAAGATTTTTAAGTTCTGCCTTTCTCATTTAAGTTCTGAACACATTTTAATTTCATTTTGTGCATGAAATTATATGCCTACTAACTTTTCTGAACATTTCCTTATAATTCCCAAAGTTAAAAAGAATTTTTGAAGGGTAGTTTCTTTCTTTCTCGTCTCTGTTCTTCACCATTTGTTTTAAGGAGACTCAGTGGATTTATCAAAGAATATGATAACATGCAGAGCCCCAGAGAAGTTTCCATCTAAAGAATCAGATTATAGTGAGTTCTTACTTGGCATCGAATAAATGCAAATGAAAATAATAATAAATGTCACTTTGGGTCTCAAAATTAGCAAAAAAGTATTTTAATAAGCTAAGAATGCTACTGTGAGTGCTTTTAATGGTGAATATAATCCTTCTGCAAAGGTAATTTAAGGCAAACTGCATTGAAGACTTTAAGGATATCCATGTACTTTTACCAAAATTTTGTTTTATAAAATCTATTCTATGGAAATAATTTTAAAGTCAGAAAAAATCTTAATGCACCAAGATATGCATTACAGTACATTATACATGGTCATGTGGCATATAACTGTCAGTCAACAATGGGCCACATATACAATGGTGGTCCCATGAGATTATAATGGAACTGAGAAATTCCTGTCACCTAATAATGTATTGTAGCTGTCCTAATGTTGTAGCACATTACTCATA